>OY728134.1:982934653-983271917 GCA_963277665.1 Viscum album
TATATATAATATTTTAATTATAATTTTTAAAATTAATCTAATATTATTTATAAAATTGATTTAAATAAAAAATAAAAATTTTCACATTAAATAAGTATTTTTCAAAAAGAAAGTTTTACCACCTTTTGGTGTCGTACGTATTTTAAATATTAATATAAACACATTAATAAATAATTGTTGAAATATAAACTTATTATTTAAAATTTTAGATTCAAAATTTACTTTGGTTGAATTTTTGGTATTTTTTTAATAAATTTCATGTTTTGATGAATAGTGAAAAAATACTGCATTTTAATTGAAAACAAATTTTTCATAAAATTTATTTATATTGTTAAATTATATTTTTTTAATGCTTTAAAAGTATAATAAGATCATTTTATTTTTATTTAATCAAATTTAGGTCATTGGATTCAATTACACATAGAAATTGGATATAAAAACATTGTGAACATTTGAATGTTTTACTTTAAAAACGGGTTTCCTCCTTTCGTAAATGGTTTTATTTTTTAGCTAATTTACACTAATTATATGTTTTGAATTATGAAAAATGGATTTGATGTTTGGAATTAGAAAGTCCATATTATGTAAATATTTCCTTATTATTATTTTTACAATATTAACAGCATCTTTAGTAATTTGTTTATTGACACTCTTAAAGATAAAATAGGTAATTAACTGTAAAATTATTATAAAAAATTTCTAATGTTACCAAAAACATGTCTTAATTTTATTGAATGGTTATTTTTCAAAAAATTTCTTCTATTTTACAAAAATATGAAATTTTTATTTAACTTGAAAAGGAGTATTCGATTTTTAATACTTTATTCAACAAAAAGTAAATTTTGCCACCCTTTTGTTTCTAATAAGTGAAATATTGTTAACATATGGATCTATATGTTATATTTTTTAGTATAAATAGAAATTTTAAATCTGAACTATTTATCAAAATTAAGGTAATTATTTAATAATTTTTAGTTATAATTCAACTACATTAAATGGTTGCACAATGACGATGCAATAATTGTTTAATTAATGGAAGGATCAAATGAATGGAACTAAAAATATTAAAATAAAAATAATTTTATATAATTATTACCATCTAATAATTTTTTGTATTAATTTTACATATTATTTATTATATAAAGGGGTTTTTTGAAGATATAATGTTATTATGATATTTTTAGAAAGTAATGTAATGAATAGTGTCAAAGTTGACATTATTGATATTTTAAAATAAATAATGTCTTATGAAAAGATATAAAAGTTTAAGAATCTAAATTTAGGCCAACGTATTGGTATAAGTATTAAATTTTCATAAATGACTAATTTATTTGTATTTTTTTAATTTTAATGTAAATATATTAACCCTCAAATTGTAAACTACATGATATCATGCTCCGAATTAAAAATGTTAAATAAGGGTTAAAACAAAAAATAAGGAATAAAAAATAGTCAAATCCTATCTAATATTTTTTGGATCAAGTTAATTCATCCCAAAATAATCATATATTTTAAATAAATCAAATTAGATGATTTTTTTATATAATATTAATTTATAATAAATTAATATCTGGAACCAAGAGTGCCCCTCCCCGCTCTTATAAAAGGCACCCCTTATTCTCTTGTCATCACAATTGATAACATATGTTTTTCATAAAATATCTCAAAAAATACCTTCAAATAATACAAACTCACATTCTAGAGGTTTTTTTGTCATAACACTCTCTTAAGAGGTGTATAGGTTTTAGTCAAAAGAGATCATCTGAGGCAGATGTGTCGCTTTTAATTAAGTGTTTCTATTTTATTTCTTCGTCAAAATCCTTGAAATCTATATAAAACATAATGGAATAATAACACTAGTACCCTTAAGATACATTGATGTTATTATGTTAATATAATCACCTAAATAAATCTCCAAATTCATTAAATGGGGAATGCATTATTCATTCATGTGTACAGAAGACTACCACATTGTAAACTATTATAACTATTTTTTACATCATTATGTCTCAATATAGTTATAATGATGGGATTGATGTTTATATATGATATTAGTGAAATATTTATCTTTATGAAATAATAATATAAATATTTTTCATACCTTTCAATTAAAATAAAAATGATAATGTTGTTCGTGCGTAAGTGAAAACTACCACCTCTATGAAGAGATGTGATTTATTTGGAATCACCACATAACATGTATAAAATATATTATTATATTTATATGTTTTAAATGATATTAATGATTTAATGATGATTCTGTAAAGATAAAATAATACATATCTTATTTCCATAATGATCATTGAAAAATTGAAACGTTACACATGCGTATGTATGACCTACCGTCTCCAGGATTATAGTGTTATTAATTTTTCATAACCATAAGAAAATGGTTAGAATTAAAATTAATTTTTTGGTATAAAAATTTATTATTACTTATTAATATTATTATATAGATGGTGACTTAATGATCAATTTAACTATTTCCATCATATAAAGTTTATTTTCGACTCAACTACCAAATATCGACAAAACATCCAACAAAAACTTAGATATTTATTTAATTGTTATAACAAGATAATATGTGATATAAAATGAATAATAAAAATTAAAAATTATCTCTATAAATTAAATAATTACCTTTTTCTATTATTTAGGAAGAGAAATATTGTACCTGATGCATTAGACTCACAATAAGGGACTTTGGGGAGTGGTTCATCCTAATAGATAATGTGCAGCTGGAGGAGGTTGCACATCCTACAACACTTTAGCATAAGGAAGGCTCTCCCTTAGGCCCTCAACAACAAGGTGCTTTGGTTGTGGGAAACATGGAACTTCTCATGCACTCGGGTGATGAAATAGTGGAGTACATATTGAAAATTAAGGGGAAGAAGGAATTGGTTGACCATATGATGGGAAGATTGCTTTGGGTAGACACCAATAAAGAACAAGTTGACTGTATTGAAAATCACGATCACTTTTGGTTAGAGGTTTCAAAAAGGGGATGATTACCAACGTGGAAAACATGTAATCGTGGTACTACATGGAGAATCACTATGAAGACATCTTAAAGAAAGATCCTGACACTCATGTAAATTCTCTCCCCTATAAATTGTTTAAAGAGATTTATTCAAATCAGATCAAACTTTTTTTTAAGAAGTCTGTAGTATCTTTTGGTTTTTGAACTGGTTATCAATTTGGGTTCTCACTTTTCTCTTAAAAGTGTTGGAAAATAAAAAACATACTTTTAAGTACAATAAAGTACTCTTTCACTAAAACATCATTCTAAATTTTTTAATGATTTATTCATCTAATTCATTCCCATTCATGTCCATGTTTTCAAAATGGTTTTTCTGAATGCATTTTTATAGACAATAATCTTTTAATGATGAAACCTATTAATTTATTTAAAATGATTTAAAGTGTATTGGGGAACTTAAATTAAAAAATATATTTTTTAATGTTCCAAATGGTTTTTGAAAATGGATTGGTTATTAAATAAAATGAAATTGTTTATCATGAGTGAAAATGAGATTTTATGAGTGAAATATTAAAAATTCAAGATTTCATGTGTTATGACTATATAATAGTTCTAGGACATTTGAATAGTGGTTAAATGTTAAAACAAGGACTAGGGGTTTTGTTTTAACCTCAAATTCATTTGGTATGGAAGTCAGATGTATGGTCCTTCCATTTGTAGGAGTAACGTTAATGGAAGTCGACCATATGGTTATTCGATTTTTAGGTGAAACATGGATGGAGTTAGACTACATTGTTATTCCATTTTAGGTTATTTATATCCAAATTTACCAACTTATATTTTTTATTCATTTTTTCATGTTCTCATGGAAATCATTTTATTATAAATGGTAATATAATGATATTTTTGAAATAATGGTCACTTTTTCTGGATATAATGGAATTTTTTAATAAAATGTTTTATATTTTTTCAATGTCCTAATGGTTTTCATTCATTTGAGTATATTGCTAATATTTTTTACTCAACATCATATAAAAAATGAATTTCTAATGGTTTAAATAAGATTTGGTTCAAGGATGTTATGAGGAATTTTTTTTGAAGATATATAAATATAAGAAAATATTTTTTATTTTAATGATTTTCTTTTATGAAAAAATGGATACTGAGTATAAGTGTCTACTTGTAATGTATGGGTTTACTATATAGTAGTTTATACCATTTATCTAAAACACTAAACCTAAAATATCTTGTAGAAAACAATTTTATTTATACTTTTAAAATAACTGAAATATGTAGTGGTTAAGGTCGAGTCCTTACATAAGTCTAGAAAATCAATCCCTTATTCAAGGATCATTTCATATATTATCATAGTTGATTAGGTTCACTCCTCATTCCATCATTTCCTTAGTCAAGGTTGATACTGAAGAATATCTTAGTGGGAATAGTTTATTAATGAAATATGATCACACACATTTTCAATACTTATTATATCATGAGATATCGATCATTACAAAATGAATTTAGGGGCTATATAATTCATGGTCCACCCATTACATAATGAAAACATTAAATATGTGTGTCGCATGATCATAAATAATTCTTCATATCATCATATCATAAATAATCAAAAGTAAATAGGTTCCATAAACATTTCACCAATTCCTCATAGCATTAAATTTAACACCTTAACATTCTAAAAGAACATTATGTTCATTGTATTATACAACATACAACACTGGACTAAAACGAAAAATGAAATATTATTATATAGATATGATTAATATAACATAGTCATTGAATTGGTGGTTATGAATACAAAAAACCTAATTATGAAAATATATATAGGACCCAATCATTATAAATTTATTAATAAATTAATAGGTAATATACATTGATTTTTTACTAACATCACTTTATTCTTCAAAAGTACATTTCTTCTAAAAAATTGTTTTTATTTTCTTCCGTGAGCATATATTATAACTATTTTCTATAGATTTTATAAAATATATTTGTTAAAAAGGATTATATTTATGAAATATTAATAAGAAATTTATATAACTGTGAATTGTTTGTATTTTTTTGAAAACATTGATTTTCTAGTGAATAATGAAAAATAAGGATTTTTATTGAAAATGATATATTTTTATCAAGAATTTACAGAATTAAATTTTGATTTAAAATGATTTTAATGTAATATTATTTCAAATATATTATAAATATTCCAATTATGTTCATTAAAATTAGTTTTATGGTTGAATTTGTTATAGAATCTTTTTATACTAAAATGGTATTCTTTTGAAAAACTAATTTTCATTATGTTTTAAATTTTAATTAATTTATAACACTTATAAAAATTGAATATGGGAAATTGGATTCCAAAATTTATATCAAGAGGTTAATTTTTTTTATGTTGTACCCTTTTTATCTTTTGTCAATATGAATAATAACCATAGTAAATTTTTATTAATGTAATAATGATATAATGAGTTAATTCGGTTTGAAACTAATGTGACAAGGTTTTAATTTCATTAAAATACTTTTTTTGTTTTGTTATATGCCCCTATTTCATAGATAATAATTCAAAGTGAAAAAATATTACCCTTTATCCATTTAACATTGATTTTTACTATTATAATATATAAGTAAAAGATGAACTCAAAAATGTCACCTCCTTTAATTTAGTATCAATAATATTTTTTATAGGAAAAAATAAAATATTTTTTTTGAAACAATTTTTTTTTAAATTTCAACAAATTTTATATTTCTTGGTAATTTGTTTAATTTTTATTGAAGTAATAATTACCTAAAAGTCAATTGTTACACTTATACAGTGCTTGGAAAAGTTGTAAAAAATAATTAAAATGGTTTTAATGATTCTAGAAGTAATATTTATGGATAAATTAATGTTTAGCATGAATTTAATGATATATATAACATATTAAACATGAATCATGGGTTTATATTCATATTCCATTTATTTCACCGTCAAATTATAAGAATACATCCTAAATTGAAATTAATAGTGTTTTCTATTTTATATATATTATTAAATGTTTTAAAAACGTAAATATCATGAAACTGGACAATTAGGATGAATGCTGGTCAAACATTTAATCCATTGGAAATATATAATCAAATTTTAAACTTGTAAAAAAATTCAAACCCGTTAATATTTAAAAATTCATTATAACGGTTAAGGATAAAATTGGTTAAATGTGGATTTATACAATATAGTAAGGTTTAAGATGATATCTAAGCCTATAAAAAATTTTATTGGTTGATTATATGAAGCCCAAATCTACCATATATTTGAAAACATGTAATTTTTTAACCATTTTATATGAATTTGGGAAATATTATATTATATTATTTCATATAATTCCAAAAAATATATTAAATTTATTTTATAAGAAATAGTGTTTTATTAAATAATTTAAAGATCATAATGTTCTTTATTGGTCCAATATATAAGGATACGGTTTTAAATATCATTGATGGTCTATTTATGGGTCACTTTTCCTTATATAGTTACTTTCATGACCCCTAAATAGAAATTTACGTTTATATCATTGTAACTTTCAAGAGGGTGAACATGGGGTTCGAACTTTTAGATAAAAGTAAAAACAAAAAAAATTATCTAATTTTTTGAGTTAGAGGATTTAAAATCAGAATCAACTTACCATTTATTTATATAAATTTAGTTACAAATTCCAATGAAAATTAATTTATATAAATTTAACACATTGTGTTAGTTAAGGAGTTCCCCACCACTCAACAATAAAATGGAATCTCATCTCTTATCTTCCTCACTCAACATGTTCCTTATATATCTTCCAGGACCTACTATATACCTTCATAAAAAATATATCCACATCCTAGAGCTTCATCTTTGTCATAATTAATATCCTTTCAAAGTTATCGGTGTAGGATAAAAGAGGATTCTCGCCAAAGAGGTATAACTATTAACCAAGATTTTTCAATTTTATATCTTATTATATCTCCTATAAGTTTTTATTATCCGTTATAAAATAACAACATAAAAATATACAAACTAATTAATTAATATTTTATTCATAAAAAAATATTATCCACCTTCATCCCATATATTGGAAAACAATAACATTTCTCCAATGTGGGTCCGAACTAACACCTTCATGAAGCGATGTGATGGGTTTTTCATATCATATTTATATGAATTATAATATGGATAAAAATAATTAGAATATTTGATAAACTTTATTAATAATAATTATTAAATATTTTATTATAACTTACCTTTATTTCCATTCGTTAGTTGAAAATTGAAAAAAAAGGTACATGTGTATGTATGATCTACCATCTCCATTAATAGTGAAATTCATAATTATAGCTCTACCTTTTATAGATGAATATAAATATAAATATATACATATAAATATATAATTAATATATATTATATTTATATCATGATTAAAATTATGGTGTTTATGTACCCATGATGAATGTTCATGGACCAGAACTATTGAGTTGAATGTCTTATAAAAAAATACATTCAACAACCAGAAAATATAATTTTAATAAGGTATTATTTGGAATTGGTTTATTGATATTTTATAATTGGAATATATATTATAATATATGTACATAATTTTTTTATTAATGAAATATAATTAATTTCTATTTATTATAATTTATTTTGAGTTCTTTCAATGCATGCCTGACATGATGTAAGGGTTTTATGTTACAGTAGCATTGTTTACATGGATTGATTATGAATTTGTTTTTGATAATGGGGATTCCTAATCTACAAATAAATAATCTCATAAGTTTTATTATTATATGGTTATTCCATGAGATTACACTTTTTAAATAAATTTTTATCTCTTTTATTACTCAAGAGACTCAAATATATTTTTAATGAAAAATGTCCATTTTCTATTTTTATTAGAATATGCCTTTTCTTCCATATCTCTGATTTCTAAAAATGTTTCCAATACCTTTTTAACTATTTAAAATGAAATCATAATGTAATTTTTTCCCTGATTAACTTTGAATAATTTTTTTAAAAAATAATCATTTCATTATTTTCCTAATGTTTTAATTCTTTCATTTTTAACTAAAATGTGAAAGGAATGGTAATTTCAACCTATACGATATGAAGAGATTTCTCTTCCAACACAACCATTCAATGAAATCATTATTACATTAAAATTTTCCAAGGTTCTTTTAATTGAAAATGGTTTCCAAAATATTTTTAAATTTCTATATTTTAATTAATTGTTTTTAATGTGAAAAGAGTATTTCCCTTAAGAAATATTCATGAGATATTTAATGAAATTTTTTTTATGAAAGATTATATTCCTTTATGTTAATAATAATTTCATAGGGATATAACCCAATGATAACATCAATTTAATTTATCTAGATATTTTTTTTATGGAAATGATATACTAATAAAACATATTTATTTTCTATGGTATAGTCTATGGTTAATTTTTGAAATGATTATGAACCCTATTTATTTCCAATAGGTTTATGATATATGATGAATTATTTCTGATTTTATAGCATTCAAATGAATCAGTTATGAATATTTTATTGGTTTCCTTGATATTAAACATCCTTCAAATGCCTTGGGTGATGATATATATCACATGGGATAATAAATATTAGACTTGGGAGTGAACCATGTTTATTACTAGACTTCATATTCTATGATAGTATTACGAGTGATCCTTGACAAATGATACGATAAAATGTGTATTTAACCCAATGAAATATGAAAGTATTGGTCATGGCCATTAACTATGAAAATGACTTTCTATGAATTGTTTTCAAAAAACATATGTATTATTCCAATGTTATACCCATAATTATCATGTTCCTTGATCATATTATGCTTCAGCTATTTTGATCTACAAATATTTATTACATTTTTTTTTATTATGAAATATGATATGCATGGTATGATATTTCAAATAGGTCATATTCTTATTAACGTATTCATTTGATATGTTTATGGGATAATCAATACAACACTTTTTACCCTTTCTTGGTATTTGAGCTCATACTTTATTATTTTCTATTTCCCCAGGTTATGATGAAAGGCTTCATGTAGTGGTTTTCAAAAAAGAGAACGATGTGGTAGATATTGAAATTCTTTAATGAAATAATAATAATGTGTCACTAGTCTCTAAATACACAACATCCTTATGGTTGTACTATAGATGATAATGTTATTTATTGAATATATACTACAATAATATAATATTTATATTTGAGAGGATTGTAATACTATATTAGGTATCATGAAAATGATTATTTAATCATTATTGGTTATGATAATATTACATTTGTTAAAACACTAGGTACAAGTCTATGTATAGTATAACATTATAAAATATTAATATAGTTCAAATGTTCTTATTTTCTAAAAATAAATCCATATTTAAATACCAAAATTAGATTTGGATTATGTATAGATTTATCAAGGGATAATATCCCAAAAAATCGATTCTTGAGTATATCTTAACCATCATTCTAGTAAACGGTGAATGTTTCCTGAACTCTAAACAAATTTTGATACTATTTAGTAATATTCATGGGGTAATTCAAATTTTATTTATAAATCATTACGAATTATTTGAATATGTGATTATAATATAATCCCTAGTTCAAAAATATAGTGTCATAAATTATAAAAAAGGTGTTATTTTTAGACATCCTCTATATATTTTATAATTATTATGTGTTTTAACAATATGATTATTATTGTTCACAATGTGTTTTTTACATAATGTATAGAAAAATGAGGAATCATGTTAAAAAAGGATGTGATAGATTATAGAATAAATGTACTAAGGAGTAAAAAAATAAAACAAGAGCATAAAGGTGAGACTATTTGACTATTGTAAATTAGTTATCATGTTATATGACAAAAAATATCAACATGGGTGATTTTACAAAAAAACATAATAAGATAATAATTGATTTTCACAACAAAAATGTAAGGAAGAAGATTTATCTTCCCCAATTTCATATATGTGGGAAGAATAAGTGAAGGAAATTTCCTATAGTAATTAGAATATTTTTTGTGTGTGGAAAATAAGGGCATATAGAATGTAAATTTAATGGAAATGTGAAGAGTTCAATATAGAGATATTAATTTAATATTAATGTACCATTTATATTTTATTTTCTAATGAGTGGGGAACATGGATATTATTACAGTAAATATCTCAATCAAGTAGTTGACTCCTATAATAATGAAGGACATATTCTATGACCATCATTGAAGTTAATGTATTGATGTGTTTAGTTATTGGTATTTTAAAATTTGTATTAAAATCACTATATCAATGATTTTTTGGACCGAAGAATCATGAAATATAGAAGTATTGGTCAATGGACTTTTTCATTTAGGATTTTAAAAAATATCTTAAATTCTGTCAATGAATAAGAAAATTTATTTATTGGCAGGGTGATATATTTTTTAAAACACATTATTAATGGAATGATAATCCATAATATATTACTGATGTAGATTTAATTATTTTTTTACAATAAAGGGTGATAAACTATTATAGTCATATGATTATTCATATACATAACCATTGGATTAAAAATTGATTATTTACTAAATAATTAACTTTATTTGTTGTGTATTTAAAAAAAAATTCAGACATATTATAAATGAAATAAAAACCATTAAAAATTGGTGTATTGGTAAGGTGATAATTTTGTAGACATTAATTTAAGGTTGAATTGTTGAGGGATAATAAACCATTGGTATAATATGTGAATTATGTTAAGGTAATAATTTTAAATTATTATTAACTAATTTTTTGGATAAAAATAAACTACATGGAAAACCTTAGGGGACAAAAATTTAGTTGATGATTAATTTTATTTTTAGGATGTTAACCACATATTTTGTAACATTATAGGAATAATATTAACATAGTTATAAAAAAAGTACAACCTTTAGGTTGGGAAACAACCCATCACATCTAGAATGGTTGTGGAGAATAAACCCACAACCAAAGGGTGAAAGGGCCTGACTTCTACCACTTGCCTACATGATTTCATTAATTTGTATGAGACTATTTTTATACAAAATTTTTTTTACAGATAAATATTATGTTTATTTTGTGAATTATATAAATTTTTTTGGTATTAATGTTTTTATAGATAAACTCACTTAATTTATCTAGAAAATATATTGATATTGTATATTCATTTTTTGGAATTTCAATCTTATTATAAGATCTAATGTTTTCAAAATTTTGACTTTTGAATCTTGTTATGTAAGCTATAAAGATATATTGAGTTCAACCATTTAATGATATTTTGTTGTAAAATGTATTATTTCTTCATATAATGGTTTATAGTTTTAGATATTATCTTAAATTTCTCTAAAAATTTCATTTTTGGATATTCTGTATTTATAAGAGGAATGGATTGTTGTAATTTTTTAGATAATTTTATATATTATAATTTTATTTTAGTGATTTGGGATTAAAAAATAATATTGAATATTCCTTGTGAGGAGAAAAAGATAAGATTGTGGAGGAAACAGTTTAAATGATGAAATTACACTTATTAAGTATGCATATTTCCTTATTTTCATAGTGTAAATGGTAATAAATACTTAATCTTTTAGAAATGGATCTTGGAAAATAAATTTTATCATATTACATTAAATTTTGATAAGTTGATAGTTTTTTATAAGCTATTTGGTTTACAATGTTGTGGTCATTAACATTCTTATAATAATTCTCATTTTTATGATCAATGATCTTTACGAATCTCTATCATTATTTAGGCATTACAATTCCTCCATATGTGTATTTTTAATTATCACTAATCTTCTTCTATTTGAAACCTAGTTATTTTTAATTAGAGATTACCTTTGATTTTAATTTTCCACGCATCAAGGTAAAATTTTAATAAAGTTGTAGAATGTAACCTCATAAGATTTTAATAGAACTCTATGTTCAATAGAGTATATGTCACACAACACTGATATTAAAATAAAAATTAAATATTATTATTAAATCAAGTGTATAATAACCACGAAATTAATTTGGTGGGTATTAATATGAATAATTAAATTATTAGAAATAAATAAAGGTCCTGATTATTAAAAATCGATTGAAAATTCCTAAGAATAAAATATTAAATTTTTATTATAATCACTTTATACGTAAAAAAAATTTCAAAAAAAAAATTATTCCTTTTTACAAATATTATTATTATTAGTTTGTTGAAAATTTAGAAACATTATCTTATAAAAAATATATCATTTTTGAAATCATAATAAAAAATACATATCCTATAGTCCCACGTCCATGTGGCCAAAGAACATTGCCTCATGGCCTAAGGTAACATCATGCCAACATTATCCAGCCAACATCACTACCTTCCTACATCATGTATTTATCATTGAATTCTCGCATCGTGCCTATGTCACCTCCTGGGATGTCAGTATCTGAATCCTTTTCTTAGGGATGTAGTATTACAATTATTAAAATTTAGGCTCCACCCATATTTCATTTCTGAAATGGTTTATTTTTTAGTGAATATAAAACATACTATTTTTTAATGAAAAATAATTTATGTATCATGTATTGAAAAAGTACTATATAAATTTAAAATGAATTAAATTTAGAATTAATCATATTAAATTTTTAATAATCAAATTATTTACATTTGTATAAATTTAATGATAATTTATATATTTTTTTTTTAAAATTTGATGGCTTTTTTTCATATAAATAATTCATACCATTTTACAATTATATCACAAAATATTTTATTCCACTTCTATAAATTTAATATTTCAAAATGGATTCCATATATTAAATCTTTATATAAAATTATGATAAATAGTTCTATTTTTTATTTTTATCAATATGAATAATAATGATTGTAATTCTATTAACACTAGTAATAGAAAAATGGGTTAATTATGGTTAAAACTAATGTGATAAGGGCACAAATTCATTAAAATTTATGCCTCAATTTCACTATATGAGTCTATTTCATATATAGTCATACAAAAATATAAAATATTATACTTTCTCATTTACCACTGATTATAAAAATTATAATATTTATGTAAAAGTTAAATTAAAAATGTGACTTTATTGGTTTTAATGTCTATAATATTATATGATATGTATAAAAAATCTTATTTCCAATTATAAATGGATATCTTAAATATTAATGAATAAATTTTTTCATGTTAAATTATTTTTATTTTTAGTAATGAGCTAATTAAATTAAATGCTTACCCATTGCTGACAGAGTTCTTATACATATAATAGAAAAGTCAACTAAATGATTTTAATGACTCTAAATGAAACATTTGTTTGGTGGTTTAAAGTGTCCCACAAATTCTTAAGGTAATTATAACATATTATATATATGTGATATTTTTATGTTCTAATTTAATTTTAAATATTGTTTTTAATTTTAAACAATATTCAAAGTTGTTAAAATGAAATTAATATTAATTTATCTTAAATATATATTATATTAAATTATTTATAAATAATAAAAATTAGTAAGACAAGAGAATTAAGATTATAAATGGTCTCAAACTTGATCCCATATACAATTATGATCCTATTTTCACAATATAATAAATATATTTACCATTTTTTATTGAAAATTTCACTACTGCAGTTAATGATAAAATTGATTAATCAAGGGTTGAACCAAAAAGATAAATTTTAAAATGATCTATAAATGTATAAAAATTTTATTTTATGGTTATATTATGGATATATAATCCTTGTTTTCTAATACATGTCATTTTAGATCCATTTTATATTATTTAGACATATATTATTTTTTAAAATTTTAAATGTTTCAAAAAAAGGAAATAATTAAATTTAAAAATTAAAAATATTTTAAAAAATTGATTAAATTATATACAAATCCATATTCAACCAATATAAAATTATATAATTGGAAAAAAATCCATGGTTCAATTATAGAAAATTTTCTTTCTATAGTAAATTTATTTACCAAAAAAACACTTTGATAATGTGGTAATTATCAAAAAATTTAATAGGGGGATTAAACTAAGTGACAATGCTATAAAAATAACTGAAACTTTCCCAAATTTTATTTTATATGTTTATTTTTAGACATAAAAATTTAACATTATTATTATATAAATTTGGATCAATTTCTCAAGGAAAAATAATTTATAATAATTTAATACTTTTAAGAATTCTTAATGTATCCCTCCCCTCACTTATAAAAAGGGCACCTCCTCTCTTCTATTTTATGAAAATTTTAAGCCTTTTATATCATCTAATACATACCATAATACTATATTGTATTAATAATCTACATTATAGAGAAATTTATCACTCCAAAATTCCATTTTTAATGATTAATTTGTAATCAAAAATAGGTTTCTCAATTAAGAGGTATAACATTTAACCAAGAGATTTCAATTTTATTTATTCTTAAAACTCTTATAAATATAAAGTATACATTATAAAATATTAACATAACTATCTTAAATATTTTTTGTTATTATGATGAATTAACAACCATTATCCACCTACATCACATCTCTTGAAAGGCGACAATGTAGGTCATCTGAAATGCGGACTGGCTCCTCCATGAATCGATGAAATTTTTTTTCACCTATATAATAAAAGGATAGTTATAAGGGTAAATATAATGAATATATAAGATTTATAATATCATAAATATTTTATGTAGGTTATTTATAATTTCCCTATCTTTCTTTTTATGCATCAAATAGTCAAAACATTTATCATGTGTATGTATGGACTAATGTCTCCATGAGCAGCCTATATCATTTTTATATCAAAGAATTTTAGAAATAACCATATATATGTAATTAATATTAATTATTTTTATATAATTATATATAATATTGACTTTATGGAACCATTATAAAATTTTAAGTACTAAAACTACCAAACTGAAACAGTCATGAAAAATAAAATAGTTAATACAATGAAACAAAAATTATAATAAGGAGTTATTTAAAATTTTTGTTTTATATATTATAGAAGGATAAAATATGATAATATAATTATGTAAATGATTCTTTTATAGAATAATAATATATATAATTTTACTATATATGGGGTTTGAGCACTATAGAAGCATGTGGAACATGAGGTAAGGGTTTTATGTCAAATTCTCGTTGTTTAATAATAATTTTTATTATTATGTTTATAGTGGTGAAATTTCACTATCTAAATATCATGAATACTTTGAAGTTTATTCTCTATATGATATTTATATAGATTACATGTTTTAATTTAATTTTCCTATCATTATCTACTCAATATACTTAATGAATATTTTTATAGAAATACAAATTTATTTCTCTCTTTGTTTTGAAGATAACTTTTCTCCCACATCCATGATTTATAAAATTTTCTTTAAGAATTTTTTTAATAGTTTTTAATGTTTGTTTAAATTAATTTTAACACATGTTTAATGCTTAAAAAAAATTAAATTCAATAATTTTTTTGTTTTCTGAATTATTTACCATTACCTTTTTTATTGAAATGTGAAATTATTCTTTATTTTCCATCTATACAAAATGAATGGTATATCATATTTTTATGGTCTATTGGTGATGTTATATTTAATTTATATGTTTAAAAAGGACCTTTTAAATGAGAAATTATCACTTAATATTTTTTATATTTTTTGATTTTATAAAATTTATTTCATGGTAAAATGTTTATTTTCCCAATGAAATATTCCATAGATATTTTAGTAAAACAATTTCATGTATGCTGACTTCCATTTTTTCAATTATTATTTTCTAGAGACATAATAAAAGTTCATAATCCTTATTGTTTATCTATATTTTCCATGAATATGATTATAATATTTTTAATATACTATTTATCTTCAATTGTGTATGAAATTATTAATTTTTGAAATTATTAGGAAACACATTTATTTATTACCTTTCATTACATGTGAGAAATGTTTTATGATATTATGGAGCATATATGAAGGAATAATGATTATTTTATTGGTGGGATATTAATTATATACCGATCAATTTTATTACGTAATTATGGATATGTCTTATGAAAAAAGTAAAAAAAAATTGGGATTAAACCCCATTCAGTAAGGTACTCAGTACATTATGATGGTATTTCGAGTGAAGCATGACTGAGTTTGTGATGGAATGGGTATTTGTAGTGACCCTTGACAAAGGAAATGATTTTATATGAATATTTATATTCTATAAAATTATGTCATATAAAAATTTTATTCTCCCATTGCCCATGTTCTTTGATTCCATTATGATTCATGTTATATGAAATGAAAAACATTATTTCATGATTCATTATTATGATCTATAATACAATGAGAATTGATTTTGAAATATACCATATTCTCATACCATTATGGACATGTTATATTTAAGTGATCATAAATATTTCCATTACATACCCTTACTAAGAATCTATGCTCCCTCATTCTTAAGTTAACTTTACCAAGGTTATAAATAACGGTTTTATATAGGGGTTTTCTATCAATAATACTATATGAGATGATATTTGGGGGATATTTTGACAATAATTAATGAAATGAAAATATCATGTATTTGGTAACAAGTTAAACTAAACCATTATTATTTTGGAAGGGATGTTAATGCTATGTATTGAATATTCATCAAAATTCATATAATTTTTATTTAAGAAAATAAAGGGTCTCTATATAACCTGTGGAGAAGAAACATGTTTCATAAAGGATTCATCATAACATTATTAAATAGGGGAAAATAATAATGTTTCATAGAACCATTTTCAAATAATCATCTTTATAAGGCATTTAGATAAATAAAATGGATGGTACCTGAAGATATTGTCCCAAGTAAATTTCAGAATATTGAGAAAATAATTTTCATTGAATTAAAAAAGATAACATGTAGTTGATATATAAAATTAGATAATTTTCATTATGGTTGGAAAATTTTTTATACTATATACATTAAAAGTGGACAATCTTGTAACACTTTTGTAAAAAGTCAAAAATATATTTTTCAGAAAAAATTTAGAAATATTCTTTTTTAAAGAATTATAAATAAAATCGGTGATGTAAAATCCAAATTTTAAAAAATTGTAATATTGATGAAAAACAATTTCAATTGTTCCGGCATGGAATAAAAAGTTCTCTTACCCATGATTAACTATTGTCATTTATTCATTAAAACATTTTCTAGATCAAAATAAGTACCAAATAGTTTAAAATGGTTCATTTAATAAAAATCATTAATTATCATCAAATAATAAATTAGATATGGTATAAAGGATATAATTCATTTAATTTCCCTTAATGGAAATTTAGCGTACAAAATGTCGAATTTAAATGATATTGTAACATAAACCATTACCACTTTTGAAAAAATTGACTGAGGACACCCATAAATGATATAAATTCCATTGAAATGTTAAATAAAATGAATATAACAATATAAATGATATAACATATCAAAGAATTAGTATATACACCACGTAAAATAATCACATGGTAAAAATGACATATATCTCTAAAAAGTGAGATAAAATGATCTTATAAAAAGTCTTAACTTACATTATACACATTAAAATATCCTATGTAATAAATAAGGATTTGTTATAAATATACTCTATAAAATATTCATACATAACATACTATGTTTCAATCATTTTAAATTCCAATTATTATTTTATTAATTTATTATTTATTAAAAACAACTCTTTTTTAAATTATTCTATCAATTTTATTGTTCTGATACATTTATCTTGTTCAGATTTGAATAATATATATTATATTAGTCTTGAAATAAGTATATTTTTTATAAATCACATACCCTTCAATAAACATTAAAATTAAGTGGTGATGAAAAATGAACTACATCACTTCATGGTGATGCTAGTAAATAGTTATATACGAGTGATGTGTAAACGTTCTTGTGGATGGAATGAAATAGGTTAGATTATAATTAAGTATTAAATAATTATTTTTTTGTTATATATAGTCACTAAATTATTTTTCTCTATCCATGTAATTCATATATGAAAAATTAATCGCATTGCTTTATAGAGGTGTTAGTCAATACGTATGCATAATAAATGTTATAATTTCTCAATTGATGGGAAGGTAAGAATTTAGATATATATATATATTAGTTCTATAAGAATAATTATTTCGTAGATATCATATATAAACATTAAATCCATCATTATAACTTATATTGAAATACAATGATGGTAAAATGAATAATATCACTACGTGGAGGTCGTAATCCACATGTATGCATGAGAGATACTCTGATTTCCCATTTGATGAAAAGGAGTTATAAAATAGTTATACCATAATCATTATAATGTCTTATATATTTATGATACTGTGGTAATCATTATATGATGGATAAAATTTATTGATTTTATGTAGAGGAAGAGATAAGCATTGAATGAATGATGTAAGATAATTATATATTCTTTGAGAGACCACATTTCGATTCCACAATAATAAATAAAAATATAGTCTTGGTGGAATCAAAGAATATATATGATATTGGGATGAAATATATATATATATATATATAATGTAATTTCAGGGAAGAGTTATATTTCTAAAACATTTTAAATAAAGGATATTAGAAGGTTCCCTTTCATAATTGAATGAATTGACACACTTGCAATTTCATATGGAATACAAATATAATTAATTTATTTCTCGAGTATAATGCTTCCATATGGAATATTATTTGAATAATAATAGTATAGAGTCTAAATATAATCATTAAAGACTCTACATAGTTTTTTTCTTCATTTTGAACACTATATATTCGTTTATCCCTATCTTTAAATATTTTTTGAACTAACTTTGGTAAATTATTTTTTGTCCCTTAAAGGTCAAAATTTATATTATATGGTGAATAGCTGATAAAATTGATAAATGGGGTAATTTTGAGAATATTTTCCATTTAAACTATCAAATTTATTTATTTTTTTTGTTATTTTTGAATCATTTAATAAAATATTATTTAACAGAAGATCTCATTAATATAATTATAGGGACTATTCATTTAATATAACTTAAAATAAATACAAAGAGATATGGGATTATAATAAAAAAATTATAACAATTTATAAATTATAATTAATAATAAAATTCATGAAAAACCCCAATTCATCCAAAAAATTATTTAATTTTATTTTTAATTCATTTACCTTGATTTCTCCATTGTTGTACAATCACTATATAAGTGTTTCATAAATGTTTATTCTAATTATATCATAAAGAATGTATTCCCAAAACATTAATAAATTAATATTTCAAATAATCATTTATAATTGATCATCTATTCCTTTTATCCCAATAATAATATATTATATATAGTAAAACAAATAGAGTTATATTATTTAATTTATTTTATATCAAAAAAAATTAAATTTCAGAAAAAATTGGAAATGTAACCAAAAATATATATATTTATAATTAGGAAAACCATGATCAAACTAACCATACCTTATTAAATAAATAAATGTGTGGTAGCAGTTTTGAGAACTCATCTCAAAGTTTTAACTCTATTTTACCCTTATTATTTTGATAATTAGTTTCAAAGACAACTAATCATAATTTTCAAAAATAAAATAAACATATTTAAAAAAATTGACACTCATAATTACAAATATGTAATCCAGTTTTTTAGATTCAATCTTAATAAGTGGTCAAAATAAATTTTAATTTTAATGTATAATACACAAACAATATAGTTTTTTGATAAATGTATTTCAACATCCAAAAATAAACTTATACCTAAAATATATATAATGATATTCCTATATAATTATTTAAATTATTCTTAATAAATATATAGTTATGATAATTTCTGAATAAATAAAAAAATAGTGGGACTTTTAAATTATTTAATTTAATGATAAAAATTATAGTTTTAGTAAAATTTATGTTTTCACTATTCACATATAGATAAATATTTTTAATATATCCAAAATATTTACCCCAATATAATAATTAAAAAATGATTTCTGAAATGATATTATTTTCTAAAAACAATTTTCATAAAAATTATATAAATTAATTATAATTTATTTCTACAAAATGAAAAAAATATTTAGATAACATTTTTTCACAACATAAAATGAATTTGGAAAAAAAATGATTACTTTTTTTATGATTTAATAATTAAGTTGTAATGTATTAAAACTTATATATATATATTATTCATATTGTGGCTAAACCTATTCATACAAATAGATTTAATATAAAGGTTATAATGTATCATTGTAATTTTTTATAGTGGTATTGTTTTTCAAGAGATCTATTTAGCACATACAATTTAATTAATTAGAAATATGATCTAAAATCATAAGGTGTTACAAACTAGAATATAAAATAGACACTTTATTTTTTCCTATCAGGAATAGTAAGAATTAAATTGGAACAATTAATCATTATAGACTATAGAGTCTCCTGAATTATAAGGATCCGTTATATATTCTATAACCAATCCTCCATCTATTGGCATTAAATTCTTCTTTATAATGAAGGAGATTAGTGTCGAAAAAATACATGAGCATGTTCTTTATCTTGAGTCATAATAGTATTTTTTTCTCTATATTGATATTGACCTGGACCCACACCTTGGTCCACATCCTAAACCATAGGAAAGATGGCCTTAAATAATTTAATTCCAATAGAGGATTTTATATTGGAAGATTATCCTTATCCTACATAATGGGTTTATCAAAGGACTATGTGTGTGACTATACAAATAAATTAATATAAGATATTATAAACTCATCAATCCCATTGAAATTTTAACAAACCATCCCCTAATGCCCGTGTTGGGATTACCCCAAGACCACCTTCCATAGGCCATGGGGTGTCGACTAGCATCAGAAAGGAATTTACTTAAAATTGGAAGGCATTGCCTCAAAACCTATACATGCACAGACATGACACAAGAGGTATAAGTAAAACACAATAGAAGAAGAAAGGTACAACCACAACTAAAATCACTACTGAGTGTAAAAGTACGTGCTAAAATTAAGGGTCCAGAATAAAAGCCCAACTGACAAGGATATATAGACAAATGGAAAACAACTACTGAGGTCGTCCGCCAAGGATCCGACCTGAAGGGTAGGTAAAACTCTTCACTATGGCTCTCTTCGTAAACTGGTCACCACCATCCACCATCAAGTCCTAGATCCCTGAGTCTCAGTCAAAGCTTCCCATCCTCTGCACATGACACAACAAGGTGCTGGCGATGCCCATGAAAAGGTGAGTATAACAATACCCATTAGGGGCACCGAGACCCCCAAAGGTCTCCCAGAATTCCACAAATGAAACCAAGAAGCATGATCTCAATAACATAGCACAAAGAAAAAGACATCTCATATCTGGTTAACTTAAGTAAATAAGTATAAATGATTAGTTGTAAATATATATTATCTTATTCTGTTAAGAGACTCTACTGCTAACCCACACAGGATATGACCCACATAGGATTGTTAGGTACTAACCCCTGAAAGTCCCACATAGGACTGGTAGGTACTAACCCCTGCAAATCCCACACATTATATATAGGTACTAACCCCCACAATACCCACACAGGATCTAAACCACACATGATCAGTATGTGCTAACCCATACAAAATTACTGAGCGCTCACCCACACTTGATCTGACCCACACATGATCAGTATGTGCTGCCCCACACAAGATCACTGAGCACTGATCCACACAGGATCTAACCCATATAAGATCAAAATTCACTGACCCTCACATTATCTCTAAGTGTTGACCCACATAGTATTAATAGGTATAAACCCTCTCAAGTGCACCCTTCATTCTCCACCTCACAGCCATCCATTGGATTTCTGCACAAAGCATGCTTAATTCCAGGAGGATCCACTCCTCAAGCCATAATTCATATTTCATTTGGAATGATGTCCCAAAAATAAGTCACCCAATTAACCTCCATTTCATAAGGGTTCCAACACAACAGATGACGCGTCAAACAGACGCTCGGTATGTATGTTTTAGGAATTTTAGTGTAGAGGGCCCAGTTGGATTCGGGTACGATCCAACCCAGCCACAGTTAAAATTTCTCTAAAACCCATGTGGAGTATCTAAAAAGGACCTCCTCATCCTAAGGGTTCTTTCACCATAGACGTTTCGTCAAACGGATATTCATTTTAGGAGGTACGCCCATTTAAGCGTATTTGGGCCGAAAAGGTTCTGGGACCGGTCTGACCCTGTCAGACCGACCCGACCATGCTCTCTTGAACTAGCCCGAAGGGGCTCGGCTCTCCCTGGTTCTTCTAGGCCTGCGCTGGCCAGCTGGTCTATTGGTTGGGTCCGCTGGGCTAGGGGATCGACCCGCTAGCCGTGGGCGAAGCCCACTGGGCTGCAGATTCGGCCTGGCCCACCCTACTTGGTGAGGCCCACCATGCTATGGAATCGCCCGGCCCACTGGAGGGTGTGGGGGTCCACTCCCCTCCTGAAAGTCTGAGTCGTTTGGTTCATCAAATTAGGAGCGCTGGTTAGTGCTGCTCCACCTAGCTGGTCCCCTTGGACCAGTCACATGCAGACCTAAGGTGAGGATCTGCCCTCTGTCGTGACATAGAGCTACAACCCTCCCCCGCTATGCGCCACCGTCACATGCTGTTGCCGCACGCTGCCCTCATCCAACACGGCTTCCACTGGCTGGCCGCCCCCATTATCTGTTGTGGTGCCTTCTGGCGCCATCACCTTCTCGCAGTCGGCGGTAGCCGGCTACTACCTCCTCTGATCGTCGGCACAACCATTTTAGTGATGCATTCGTAGGCCATTGGTGGAGCTACGGCGGTCTAATTTCTTTCTGATCTATGCCTATGGGCCTCTTGAGATGGAGCCTACACTGTACGGTCTGGTGTTTCTCCTTTCCACCATATCTCTTGATCACCGACAAAGGAATCCACCAATATCGATAACGACGGAGGGTCTGTGCCTTGTTCATTCAGCCCACACCCTCCACATTAGCATTTTAACTTGGAGGCAATTAAATCATCATCAAGATTAGAAGAATTGTAAAAATATTTGAATAAAACCCATACCATGAATACATTGGTAGCCACCATGGATAAGGAAGATGGGTCCGCGTTCGAAGCGTGATCATTGGCATTCGTCAAATTCCGGATGGAATCCTCTAAGGCATCAAAGTTCCATTATAGGTTGAAGGGAGAGGGCACTGGCACTTTGTTAGAGGTTCCTCCCATTATTGAAAAAAACACATTCCCATGCTTTGATTAAATAGGTGAATAGGCGACCTTAACTCACCACACAATTAATGTGGTTTGTTAATAAATTTAATTAATGAACCATTAATATCCCAACGATGTTGTTACACAACCAAGTGTAACCATCCATTAAATGGTATGAAAACCCAATGGTCCAACCACCATCTCTCAACGGTTTCAAAAAGACATAAAATAAATAATGGAGTTATTTTATTATTTATTTTTAAAGTCAAAAAATTAACATTTTTGTCCGAACCTTACTGGTTGAAGTTAATCTTTGGCTAAGCGAATCTTGGTGCAAAAACTTCAATAGTTCCCTCAAATTTTTAATTCGAGCATTAGTTCAAAAGATAGAAATCGCCACTTTCACATTTACTGAACGTATCTTAAAAAAGTTCAAAAATAAATTACATTCACCCTCGACCTCCACTAGTCGTGGTTAGGCTCCGCCTAATGGGAACACGCCCCCACAAACTGAATGGTACTCTCATATTTTCAATCTGAGTTACATATTAAAAGTTAAAAGAATTAACATAAAAATAATTATTTTCTTTATGGCCAAAAACTAAGTTCTACCATTGGCCCGCACTGGACAATGTTAGGATCTTCTTAAAAAAATCATACCCTCATGAGCACAGTAGTGGTCTCATATTTTTAATCCAAGTCACCATTTGTGAGTTATAAGCATTTAAAAAATAAAATAATTTTATTTAATTATTTTGTTAACGGTTATTTTATTTTTGGGTTTTCTCACTGGAGACATCTGCTGACTAAACATATGAAATGCCTAGGCTAAATATGACATCCTGAATGCAACGGTGCCCTAAAATTTTTGATGTGGACACCCATTTAAGTGTTATTCCACTTTTTTAGGAAAACCACTCCTACACACTATTTAAAGTTTAATAATTTTAGATAGATCATTCTGGGAGCTTCGGGCCATGGAATCATGTTCTTTTAGATTTTGCATCCTTGAAATAATTCCATATAATTTTAAAAAAATTATATGGTATTTCCAGTACTTTACAAAAACACATCTTAAATAAATAATAAATCCTCAATTAATAAAATAAATAACAAAAAATGAATTAAATGGTTAAATGGAAAAAATATAGATGGTAAAATAATAGGTAACATCAAAATTTACACTTTTTTGTGGTTAACAATCTTGGTTTCTAAAATTCTATTCTAACCATGTGGGATATTATAAATTTAAATAATGTAATGTAAGATCCTAACCTTTTTTTGAGTAATCTCAAGAACATTTTCAGGTAATTTTTGATTCATTTAAGAACATTTAACTTGGAGTAGGGGATTGGGGTGAGTTTGGGTAAAATTTTAAGGAAAACTAATGGAAAGTGGGTTGTCCGCGGTTTATGCAAGGTTTAACAAACCGTGCGACCAAACCATGCCATGCATGAAAAAATTGATAGGGGTGACCACACATTTTGTGCATGGTTTTCCTAACCATGCGTCTCTGCCAAGGGAACAGTGTTCATAGTTTTTAATTTCCGAAAATCTCCTTTAAACCCACCTGAAACCCCTGGGACTCCCATATTTCGACTTGGTTCAGGCTTGACGAATTCTAGGTGTTTCCAAAACCTCCCAAAAATATTCCAAGACGATCCAAACACCATTCTAAAAGATTGGAAGCACAGATTAAATATCTACTCTCCTCCATGAAAGTATATTTCATCATGATTCTTCTCCAGTTATTTCCTCCATATTTCATAATTATTTTCATGAAGGATCTTCATCATTTCCATGGATCTAAACCTATGGGTTGAGATCTAGATCTAGTATTGTGAATCTGGATCTATATTTATAAGATCTTGTTGACTTTGATCTTAATTTTTTTGTTTTAGGAATTTAGATCCGGATCTTGATAGACGATGTTGTACTGCTTGAATTTTGTGGATTCTTGTTGGGCTAACATCAATTAATAAACTAAGGTAGGTGGTCTAAATTGAACTCTCATAGTTATGAATTATTATATGTGCATGAGTTTATAGATTTGATAGATTTCCCTTGATAATTGAATTCATAAATTGGGTTAATTAAGAATATGTATTTGACTTAGGGTTTGCCTTGGTGGTCAATTGATAATTGAATGGATGAACAAATGAATGGTGGTTTCCCAAAGTTATTGATATTTTGGAGATTTAATTATGGGTTGTGATCTTGTATTTGATTTATTGAGTTGATTTTATTAAGATAATTAATTGGGATAATTAATTATGAAATTATTTCTGTCTTTAAAGATAATTAATTGTGAGAATTAATTATGACTTGATGGGTTGAAAATGGTTAATTAATTTTGAGGAGTTAATTATGGAATGAGAATGGTATTGGCTGATTAATTAATTGATGAATTAATTAATGGGTTATGTTCATAGTTAATTGTTAAATTAACTAATGGAATTTAAAATGTTTAACTAATAATTGGATTAGTAAACTATTAATGTGTAAAATTCTTTTGAATTAAATAATGATTAAATGGATTAGATTTTTTGGTTCTAGGTATGACATCCTAGGCCAATATAGATGTTGGGAATTGGACACAGTATCCCCCCCAATAGTTATCTAAGCATTTATATGTAAGCTTGTTAGACATGATGACCTACATTGAATGAGTATTGGAGTGCTAGGCATGGCGTCCTACACTCAAAGAGATTTTCGGTGCTAAGCATGGCGTCCTACACCAAATGATTAATGATAATAACAAATGATTAATCGAATGAGATTTGGGGCGCTAGGATTGACAACCTACCCCAAATGATTAATGATAATGAATGATGATTCATATGAAAAATATGAATTGAACTTGGCCTAATGTGGTGTTTAAATATTAAATGACAATGTGATAATTGTTTAAATTATGCATTTTATTTATTTCTTCATAAAACTGCATGAACTATCTTTTGACTAGACTCATTCTAGACATCATTGGTGGTGGCTGTAACGACCCAAAGTTTCATTAATGAAAATCCCTCTTGATCCAGTTAAATGTGTCTTTATGAAAAATGTTGTTATAAGATGTCAACTTCATTGGTTTTATGTTAAGATTTGTGATCGTTACTTTTATAGCCATTGAATAGTGATCACATGAGTAGTATAAATATATGGCTTTAACGAAACCAATTTTACTCAGAAAAAGGAAGCGATGACCTCATCCAGTAGAATTACCCCATACGAAGCCCATTTTTTGGAGCTCGGAAAAGAGGTGGCATCTTTGGGCTTCTCCCTTGACCAAGCCCAAGCTCAGCTTCATTATGTCAAGCTCGAACGGGACCGTCTATGGGAAAAGTGGAAGTTGATAGAGATTACCACTCGGGCGATGTTATCAGAGTCACCCCAAGAGTCTGTCACCATTGCACACCTTACCCTTAGGTCTTATGCGGCTATTTAAAGGGGTTATGTAACAAATAAGTAGTACCATGTTCATGTACATTATTTTCATATATAATAATGAATATAATTTCTAGTCATTTTTGATACATTGTAAATAGTTTTTAATGTACAAATGGTGTTTTTGGTTATTATTTAATTAAGAATTATATTTTATTAAGGGATTTTTGAATTAAAATAAAATATTATTATTAATATTAGATTAATTTTTATTAAATATAAATGATCTTATAATTTTATGAATGAAATTAAAATTTTTATTAAGGTTTGAAATTCGTTTCTGTTAAAACCCGTGAATTTTTTATAAATGTCGGTTTTTATTTTAAAATTGAAAATTCAAATATTTAGACAATTATTTAGATAAAATAAATATTATTTTTGGAATCAGAACGTCAAAATTATCCAACGGTGAAATTTTTATAATTTTCTGAGACAGTAAAATATTTGGGTAAAAATTAAATACCATTTAAATATATAATGTGTTTTATGACATCATAATGACCCAATGGTGATGTAATAAAATACCATAATCCTTATGTTAGGATAATATATGTTTTATCATTAAAATAATGATGGTTCGGGTTTATTTGACTTACTTTTCAAAGCATTAATGGAGCCCTGAAGACTTATTCAACACTTTGCCTTTTTAAATTAATTTCCATGGGAGTGTGACTCACCTCCACATAAGCAACCCTAATTTTTTAATATGTTCGGACCTTGGCCTTGTAAAATATTTTTTTCTGTTTCCTTTTCCAGAAACCATGGGCAAATACCATGGGATGGTTTGTGGTTTGGATTATTTTAATATAAGGGGTCCCAAACCTAAATAATAAAGAATTCTCTCACCTTTCCTATATAAACCCACCCAAGATCCCACTTCCTCCTCACTCAAAGCCCTTGTAGTTTGTCCAACATCTGCCCTACTCTCTCTAGAATCCTCTCAAGGTTCCCCAATCTCCCAAGAAGCCTCTCACAAGCCTCTCTCTAGCCTTTGGAAGCACACTTCCAAGTAAGGGTTTTTTCTTCCTTTCTCATTTTTGTCAATTTTCTTTAAGTTGTATTGCCCTTTTAATTTCAATTATGAATGTTGGGGTATGGTTTCTCACCTCCCCATACTTCCCTCTTATTGTTTGAATGATGGGAGACCCCTTTCTCTCTCATTAAATTCCTCCCATGTACTCCCGTTACTATGCTGAAATTCGGAAAGGAACTTCTCTCTCTTCTTTTACATTCAAGCAATACTTTTGTATCGTGAATCTAAATTACATTTCAATTGTTGGGACATGTATCTATATGACCTACTTACTTTCCATTACATGTAAATATTATGAGGAACCCCTTTCTCTCTCATCAACCATTTTTTATGAATTCTTATGTCACGTCGTTACGCTGCCGAAATCGCACCGATTTTCTAAGCCAATGTCATTGTGTAGTGAATACCATTCCCATTTCTCCATCAAGGGTATTCACCTTTATGCACGTTTACTTATTGATTGTAAAGACTCATGTATGAATTCCACATTCCTTTATCGTGGAATAAATGACTATGTTTTATGAATCCATGTTTTATGATCCATGTGGCACACTTATGCATGAAATGAAATGTTCAAGAAGGGTGTGCCCTTATAGCGCTCCAATGCATTGGGTAAAGTATAGTATCATGATACGTCATGTACAATGAGTTTTTACTCATGCTAATTCATGTGCAATGAGGTTTTACTCGTGCTTCAAGTGCAATGAGGGTTTACTCATGCTCCATGTGCAATGAGCCTTGGCTCATGCTAATTCAATGTTAAGTGTTGTTGCCACATTTCCATGTTATGATTTCTATGCTTTATCATGCCTTTATGTTCATGTTTCTCTTATGCTCTATTGATATTCCTATTGCCTAACATGTATTGTACTCCTCATTTTATTCCATGTGTACTCTCTTACTAGGCTTTACAGCTCACCCTTTTCTTATGCATGTCCTCAGGTTATCCCATGCAATGCTAAGTACAAAGGAATGTAGTGGTCATGTAAAGGAAGTTTTCAATAAAGATGTGGTATTTAAAGTTTAAAGTTTTTATGTAATTATCCTAATCCCCAAAGACACTAAACCTCTCGATCTTCGTTGTTGTATCAAGTGAAGTTTTATGTAATAAAGCATGTTTAAGTTGTAATAAAAAGCAGGGTTGTCATAGTTGGTATCAGAGGATAGGTTTAGTTATTTTTGGGATTAAGAAACCCTAGTAAAGCCTTAGATACAAGACTAAGTATAATAAAAACATCCCTAAGTTTTGGTAAATACTATGTAAGTGGTTTATCAAACAAATAAATCCCTGTCTGGATACGAGCAGGTAGAGGTGGCTCTGGCACAGATGTATCCTAGGGGTAAAATCCGAAAACACCGCTTTGAGATAGACTTGAACGGGAACTGGTGCACAACAACGGGCCTTGCTGCACTCTTGGTAACGACACTCCCGGGGGATATGTTTTGATAAATTCA
This sequence comes from Viscum album, assembly GCA_963277665.1. Taxonomy (NCBI): domain Eukaryota; kingdom Viridiplantae; phylum Streptophyta; class Magnoliopsida; order Santalales; family Viscaceae; genus Viscum; species Viscum album. Next base: position 982,963,826 of record OY728134.1, read on the forward strand.
CAATCTTAGTATGAACCCTTATTAAAGGAAAAATGCCCCTAAGAATATATGTTAGAAGGAAGATCATGAATATCCTAGATTGAATCCTATAGACTCATGAGTTAAAGAGATTAATGTTTATTTATAAGTTATCAACTTTTGTCTTTGGATTACCCTTTATGTGTTGCCCCTAACTTTCCTTTTATTCCATCCAATGGCATGTAATAGGAGAACTTGGGCTAACAACCGTTGTGAAGATCAGTGTGATGATTGTACTAATGAGATGCCCAATCCAATGGGAGCAGGAATCGCGAACTTTGTCACGCTTCTCTCTCAGCTAACTCAAGTTTTGAATAGAAACACTGTTCAAGAAGAATGTTCAACCCCCCCCCCCCCAAGAAAGAACAAGTCACTATTGAAAGCTTCATGAGACAAAGGCCTCCTACTTTTAGTGGATCATCCAATCCCACGATCGCTGAACAATGGATCAACTCCATTGAAAATATATTCTCCATCCTCCAATGCTATGAACAAGAGAAGGTTCTCCTGGCGGCTTATCGTATGGAGGGTGAAGCTGATCATTGGTGGACGTTGATCAAAAATACAAAGCCTGAGGAGGAGATCGAGGCTTTGGAATGGAAGGAATTCCGAAAGATGTTTTTCGATAAATATTTTCCGCGCACCCTCTGTCTTAAGATGGAAAGGGACATCCTTTCCCTCAAACAGAAAGATGCAGAATCTGTGGGAGCATACGAGGCAAACTTCACAAGGCTTTCACGATACGCTTTCGGCTTTTTCGTTACCCCTAAATGCAAGGTTGATCACTTCTTTGGTGGGCTGAAGCCTAGCTTGCGGAAAGCATTAGCGATCCGTGACTTCGACAGATATGAGGAAATTGTCCGATGTGCCCTCAAGGTTGAAATGGAGATCGAAGAATCATAGGGGTATCATGGGGACAAGAAGCGTAAGGTGGACTTCAATGCTGGTGGTCCGATGGATAAATCCAATGGTGCTAAGAATTTCCATCACCCCACTTTCCAAAAGTGTGGAAAGAAGCACCCTCGAAATTGCCTTAGGGGGACGAGAAAATGCTTCAGGTGTGGAAGAGAAGGGCACATAGCTATTAACTGTAGGCAAGAAGGACCCGTGGCTGCGACAGAGGAGAGGAATGCTCTGTTCGAACCTCAACGCATTGTGCAATGATATAAATGCAAAGAACCGGGTCATTTTGCAAATCAGTGCCCTAATCCAAGGGTTATCGGAGGCAACCAGCAACCTCCAAGACAGCAAGGAAGAGCTTTTTCCATCACTTCTGCCGAAGTGAACCCTGACAACAAAGTGGTGACAGGTACGCTAGTTATTCATTCAAGAATAGAGAACGTACTTTTTGATTCAGGTTCTACGCATTCTTTTATATCTCAAAAGTTTAGTAGAACAATCCCAGCAGCACCACAAATCATGGAAGTAAAGATGTCGGTGAGTACGGCAAATGGGGAAATCATCACATCCCATGAGTATAAGTCCTCCCCTGTTATAATCTGTGGATTGAATTTCCCGGCGAACCTCATCATACTCCCTTTGGTGGAATTTGATGCAATTCTTGGCATGGATTGGCTTTCCTTATTAGAGCCAACATAAATTGTCGGGAGAGGGAAATCACACTCCATATGGAGAATCGACCCCCGATTCTTTACAAGTGTCAGGGGGAAGATAAATCTCCTTTATCTCCATCATCTCAAGCATGGATATTACTACCTTATGAGCACGCATATCTGGATCAGATGATTGAGTCCAAGGAAGAAACCACCCTTGAAGAAATGCCTATTGTAAGGGAAATCGCTGAAGTATTTCACGAGGAACTTCTTGGTCTACCTCCAAGAAGAGATGTTGAGTTCGCGCTACCAATATCCAAGACTCCATATAGGATGGCTGTTGTTGAGCTTGAAGAGCTGAAGAAACAACTACAAGATAATCTGGATAGAGGGTTTCTACGCCCAAGTGCATCACCATGGGGTGCACCAGTCCTCTTCGTCATGAAGAAGGATGGGTCAATGCGGCTTTGCATCGATTATCGTGAACTTAACAAAATCACGATAAAGAACAAGTATCCTCTCCCAAGAATCTATGACTTGTTTGATCAGCTTCGTGGAGCACAATACTTCTCCAAGGTGGACTTGCGGTCGGGATATTATCAAGTAAGGTTGAAGAAGTAATATATCCCCAAGACTGCTTTTCGTACAAGGTATGGGCACTATGAATTAATAGTAATGCCTTTCGGACTCACCAATGCTCCAAAAATATTCATGGACTTGATGAATAGAGTCTTTAAAGATTACCGAGACAAATTTGTGGTAGTCTTTATAGATGATATTCTAATATACTCCAAAACCAAGGAGGACCATGAGGAGCATTTAAGAAATGTACTAGAGACTTTGCGCAAGGAGAAGCTCTATGCCAAGTACAGCAAGTGTGAGTTCTGGTTAAAGGAGGTCTCATTCTTGGGCCATATCATCACAAGCAATGGGATATCTATGGACCCCTCCAAAACAGATGCAATTGAGGGATGGCCAAGGCCAACATTGGTAACTGATATCCGTAGCTTCTTGGGGTTAGCTAGATATTATCGGCGATTTGTGAGGAATTTCTCATGATTTTCCAACCCTCTTATCAAGCTAACTCGAAAGGGAGTAATGTTTTCTTGGAGTGATGAATGCGAAGAAAGCTTCAAGGAGTTGAAAAGGAGGCTTATCACTGCACCTGTGCTCACTTTACCTACAAGTGGGGAGATCTTTGTGGTATTCAGTGATGCTTCGAAGAAGGACTTAGGATGTGTGCTGATGCAGAATGATAAACTGATATCCTATGCCTCAAGGCAGTTGAAAATCCATGAGCGAAACTATCCAACACATGATCTAGAGTTGGCGGTGGTGATCTTTGCCTTGAAAATCTTGTGGCATTATCTCTATGGAGAGAAATGTGAGATATATACTGACCACAAGAGTCTTAAATATATATTCACATAGAAAGAGCTAAATATGTGCCAAATAAGATGGATAGAGCTCATCAAGGATTATGACTGTTCAATACATTACCACCCTGGGAAAGAGAACAAGGTGGCAGATGCCCTATGTAGAAAGGATTCAGTGATTCTATCAATGATGAGAATTGAGAAGGATCCAATCTTCTTAGACTTGATGAAGATGGATGTGGGAATCATAAAGAAGGGAACATCATCAATCCTTTCACAAATGATTTCTCAACCATCTCTTTTGGAAAGGTTAAAGGATGCTCAAAAGGATGATGCAAGAATTCAAGGAAAAGTGGAAGCTATCAAAAAGGTAAAATCCTCAGAGTTTAATGTTAATGAAGAAGGAATTGTGTGGTTTGGGAAAAGGCTATGTGTTCCATCGAGTCCGGAGCTGAAGAAGGAACTTTTGAATGATGCACATAGTTCAAATTTCTCTATTCACCTAGGGAGCACAAAGATGTTTTGAGATATCCGAGAAAACTTTTGGTGGGATAATATGAAGAAGGAGATCACTGAATATACATCAAAGTGCCTGGTTTGTTAGCAAGTGAAGGCCGAGAGGCAGAAGTCTAAGGGGATGATGCAACCATTTCCCATACCAGAATGGAAATGGGAGAACATCACCATGGACTTTGTCACCGGACTTCCAAGGACATCTAAAGGCAACGATGTAATCTGGGTTGTTGTGGATCGTCTTACAAAGACTGCACACTTCATTGCTATTCGAGAGGATTTCTCTTTGGATCAACTGGCACGGATATATATCAGGGAATTGGTATGGTTGCATGGAGTACCACTATCTATTGTTTCTGATCGAGATCCAAGATTCGCCTCTATGTTTTGGAAGAGTCTTCAAAAAGCTCGGAATACTGAACTGAACTTCAGTACGGCCTATCATCCTCAAACTGATGGCCAATCTGAGTGGACTATCCAAACACTTGAGGATATGTTGAGAGCGTGCTCAATGGACTTTAAAGGAGGATGAGATCAACATCTTCCTCTGGTTGAGTTCTCTTATAATAATAGTTTCCACTCGAGCATCCAAATGGCACCATATGAAGCCCTGTATGGGAAAAGGTGTAGAACACCGGCATGTTGGGATGAGGTCGGTGAACGTAAGCTGCTTGGACCAGAAATGGTCGAAGAAATGGTGGAGAAGGTGAAAACCATTCAGCAGCATATCAATGCAGCCCAGAGTCGACAGAAGAGTTATGCAGATAATCGTCGATGAGACCTTGAGTTTAAAGTCGGAGACATGGTGTTTTTACGCATATCTCCGTGGAAGAAGGTCATGAGGTTTGTAAAGAAAGGGAAGTTAAGTCCAAGGTACATCAACCCCTTCGATATTCTTGATCGTGTTGGGGCTGTGGCCTATCGACTAGCACTTCCACCTACTATGGCCAAGGTGCATGATGTCTTCCATGTATCCCTCTTAAGGAAGTACATACCGGACCCTTCACATGTACTCTCTTTCGAGGTGGTACAATTGGAAGATGAACTTTCTTATGAGGAGGAACCAGTGAAGGTCTTAGATCATAGAGAAAAAGTTCTAAAAAATAAGAAAATGCCCCTCGTCAAGGTGTTGTGGAGAAACCACAAGTTTGAAGAAGCAACTTGGGAGTCAGAGGATATGATGAAGCTGAGTTACCCACATTTTTTTTAGTGTGGGAAAAGGAAAATTTTGAGGGAGAAATTTCTTAAGGGCGGAATATTGTAACGACCCAAAGTTTCATTAATGAAAATCCCTCATGGCCGAGTTAAATGTCTCTTTATGAAAAATGTTTTTATAAGATGTCAGCTTCATTGGTTTTATGTTAAGATTTGTGACCGTTACTTTTATAGTCGTTGAATAGTGATCACATGAGTAGTATAAATATATGGCTTTAATGAACCCAATTTTACTCAGACAAAGGAAGCGATGGCCTCATCCAGTAGAATTGCCCCATACGAAGCCCATTTGTCAGAGCTCGGAAAAGAGGTGGCGTCTTTGGGCTTCGCCCTTGACCAAGCCCAAGCTAAGATTCATTATGTCATGCTCGAATGGGACCGTCTATGGGAAAAGTGGAAGTTGATAGAGATTACCACTCGAGCGATGTTATCCGAGCCACCCCAAGAGTCTGTCACCATCGCACACCTTACCCTTAGGTCTTATGCGGCTATATTAAGGGGTTATGTAACAAATAAGTACTACCATGTTCATGTACATTATTTTCGTATATAATAATGAATATAATTTCTAGTCATTTTTGATACATAGTAAATAGTTTTTAATGTACAAATGGTGTTTTTGGTTATTATTTAATTAAGTATTATATTTTATTAAGGGATTTTTTAATTAAAATAAAATATTATTATTAATATTAAATTAATTTTTATTAAATATAAATGATATTATAATTTTATGAATGCAATTAAAATTTTTATTAAGGTTTGAAAGCCATTTCTGTCAAAACCTGTGAATTTTTTATAAATGTCGGTTTTTATTTTAAAAATGAAAATTCACATATTTAGAAAATTATTTAGATAAAATAAATATTATTTTTGGAATCCGAACATCGAAATTATCCAACGGTGAAATTTTTATAATTTTCTGAGACAGTAAACTTTTTGGGTAAAAATTAAATACCATTTAAATATATAATGTGTTTTATGACATCATAATGACCCAATGGTGATGTAATAAAATACCATAATACTTACGTTCTTCCAATATATGTTTTATCATTAAAATAATGAGGTTTTGGGTTTGTTGGACTTACTTTTCAAAGCATTAATGGAGCCCTCAAGACTTATTCAACACTTTGCCTTTTTAAATTAATTTCCATGGGAGTGTGACTCACCTCCACATAAGCAACCCTAATTTTTTAATAAGTTCGGACCTTGGACTTGTAAAATATTGTTTTCCTCTTTCCTTTTCCAGAAACCATGGGCAAACTCCATGGGATTGTTTGTGGTTTGGATTATTTTAATATAGGGGTCCCAAACCTAAATAATAAAGAATTCTCTCACCTTTCCTATATAAACCCACCCAAGCTCCCACTTACTCCTCACTCAAAGCCCTTTGAGTTCGTCCAACCTCTGCCCTACTCTCTCTAGAATCCTCTCAAGGTTCCCCAAGCTCCCAGGAAGCCTCTCACAAGCCTCTCTCTAGCCTTTGGAAGCACACTTCCAAGTAAGGGTTTTTTCTTCCTTTCTCATTTTTGTCAATTTTATTTAAGTTGTATTGCCCTTTTAATTTCAATTATGAATGTTGGGGTATGGTTTCACACCTCCCCAATACTTCCCTCTTATTTTTTGAATGATGGGAGACCCCTTTCTCTCTCATTAAATGCCTCCCATGTACACCCGTTACTATGCTGAAATTCTGAAAGGAACTTCTCTCTCTTCTTTTACATTCAAGCAATACTTTTGTATCATGAATCTAAATTACTTTTCAATTGTTGGGACATGTTTATATATGACCTATTTACTGTCCATTAAATGTAAATATTATTAGGAACCCCTTTCTCTCTCATCAACCATTTTTTATGAATTCTTATGTCACGCCGTTACGCTGCCGAAATGGCACTGATTTTCTAAGTCAATGTCATTGTGTAGTGAATACCATGCCCATTTCTCCATCAAGGGTATTCACCTTTATGCACGTTTACTTATTGATTGTAAAGATTCATGTATTAATTCCACAATCATTTATCGTGGAATAAATGATTATGTTTTATGAATCCATGTTTTATGATCCATGTGGCACACTTATGCATGAAATGAAATGTTTAATAAGGGTGTTCCCTTATAGCGCTCCAATGCATTGGGTAAAGTATAGTATCATGATACGTCATGTGCAATGAGTGTTGAATCATGCTAATTCAAGTGCAACGAGGGTTTACTTGTGCTTCAAGTGCAATGAGGGTTTACTCATGCTCCATGTGCAATGAGCCTTGGCCCATGCTAATTCAATGTTAAGTGTTGTTGCCACATTTCGATGTTATGATTTCCATGCTTTATCATGACTTTCTGTTCATGTTTCTCTTATGCTCTATTGATATGCCTATTTCCTAACATGTATTGTAGTCCTCATGTTATTCCATGTGTTCTCCCTTACTGGGTTTTACAGCTCACCCTTTTCTTATGCATGTCCTTAGGTTATCCCATGAAATACTAAGTACGAAGGAATGTAGTGGTCATGTAAAGGCAGTTTTCAATAAAGATGTTGTATTTCAAGTTTAAAGTTTTTATGTAATGATCCTAAGCCCCAAATACACTAAACCTCTCTATCTTCTTTGTTGTATCAAGTGATATTTTAGGTAATAAAGCATGTTTAAGTTGTAATAAAAAGCAGGGTTGTCATAGTGGCCTACTAAGTTGTACTCACACCCTATTTGGGCCGCCTGATCGGCACCCGATCATAATTGGTTGTTATAGGATAGGATAAGGGAAAGGCCCTGGGATAGGTTTCTATTTGGTATTGGAGCATGGGAGAAGGAACTAGATGTGGTTTGGGACCTGTTTTGGAGTCGCTGTGTTTTTATTTTGAGTTGAATTGTTGACACATGGAACTTGCATTGTCATAGCTTGTTTTACCTTTCAATTGAGTATTATATTTCCTAGTTTTGACTACTATATGCCAGGGTTTTGTTCTGGTTATTTATATATGATTCCACATGTGGTTATTTTTATTTTCTTCCACTGGAATTTTATTCTGATAACAGAGGGTATAGTATCCCCAAGACTGACATACAAGACCCTAACTTCTAGTCAACACCCTCAGGCATACGGGGAGGCGCGCTTGTGGTCATGTGGCTAATCGGATTAGGGCACTGTTAAGTGGATCCTAGGTTGGGAAATCACAATGTGATATCAAATTGGTTTTCTTTTCCTTCTTCTTCTTTTGTATTAATGTTTTGGGAAAGGTAGAAAATAGACTAGGAAGATTCGAGGCTTGGTAATGAGCTCATGCATGGGAGTTACAAACCCATGTACGGGGGGAAATCTGAGTACTCAGAGTGGGATTGTTGACAGTGCATTTTTTTGTTAGAGTTGTATATTATTTCACCTTGGGTGATTCACTTGTGGTGTGATGTGATATTTTTTTTCAAAATTATTTGAATTTTTATTCGTGGCCTAAAGAGGCACAATAGTTGAATCTTCAAGAATCATTCTAGGCACTCAGGGTTGTTGTGACATGCATCATTCTAGGCACTCATGGGAAAATAGGTTATGGGTAAGTTATTGAACTTGAACTATTTTCCATTGTTGTGAGAATGAAATAACAATTCAGAACGAGAACAAATGGGAGTCTAATGAGAACTTTGATTAATGAAATGGGAAAGATTAATTAATTATTTTTTGAAATAATTAAATTTAAATAATTTGATTAATTAATGGTTTAATTAATTAATGAGAATGAATGTACCCTTGTTAACAAAGTCCTAGGAGTAGGATGGTTTAGGGTAGTGATTAGGCCTCGGTGTTGACGGTGTGGAGAGAAAAGAGAGAATTGACATGTTGAAACTTGATGTGTTTGTTTCTTCCCTTACATGAATATTATATGATTCTGTTATGTAACCTAAGACATGTGTTTGGATTTGTAGGAGTATTCCTCCATGATGCTTATTGAGGGAGAGACTGAGGGGTATGGTCTGGAACGTACTTCCAAATAGGGATCTTGAGGCACCATTGGTGCAAGCTGAGGAAGAAGGGGATTGGTTCCGAGGGAACATTGCTTGTTTCATGAAATTCATGGAGAGAGATCCAGGGCGGGTTCATAAAATCAAGTTTGAGTTGACAAGGGTGTTTCCGCTACAGTGCCCATGGGAGTTGAGTTCTGGATTGAATCCATAGAGATGATACTTGACCATTTGGAGGCTCCTGCTAATAGGAGGGTCGATTTGTCTACTTATATGATGTGGGGTTCGATGAAATGTTGGTGGGATATTCTGGTATGATCTGAAAAAACGGATGATATGTTATGGAAGGAATTTCTGGAGATTTTCTTAGAGGACTTCAATCCAGACACTCTGAGGAAAGATAAAGCTTCATATTTTATGCATCTAACAAAAGGGAGAATGTCTATAATGGAGTACGCTTAATGTTTCACAGATTTATTGTGTTTTGCTCCAGATTTGGTGGTAGATGAGGTCTTTTCAGAAAAACTATTTCAGGACAGACTTAAGTGTGAAATTATGTCCCAGGTGAATATCTTTAGGCTGAATTAATTTTCAGAAGTGGTTAATCGGGCTCTCATTTCATAGGGGAACCTGAAATAGACTCCCATTGGTGGGTAGGTAGATGGACGATCAGGGAGTGTGCCTTCTGAGAGCTGGAATCTTCATCACAAGAATATTAGTCTTGATAGTGGAAAACAAGGTGGGCAGTCAGAAGGAATGGTTACACTAGATCTTTCTCATGTGTTTTTTCACCAGTGTCATAGGCAGGGATACTACTGTACATATTTTCCATGACCACTAGTGGAGTTCCGGTTTTGTGGAAAGATGAGACACCTACAGAAGTTCTGTAGGAAGCAGTGGCAGGATAGTGCTGGGGGAGTAGCTTCTCAGAGATAGAGTGTGGGAAGGGAGTCTTCTACACCATATAGATCTGGTAGCTGGAGTTTCACTAGATAGGGAGGTAGAGGTAGTGGATGTGGTGCTTCAGGGTATGAACACTTATATCAGTAGAGTGGTGCTACTCAGGGTAGTCAGATGAAACCACTAGGAAGAGGGTTAGTATAGTTATATACCGTGAAACATGCACTTATGGAGAGTGAGGCTGGTCCATTGATAGTGAGAGGTACAATTCTAGTTGCTTATACATTATCTACTGCCTTGTTTGATATTAGTTCCTCTCATTCCATTATATCTGCAAACCTTGTTGATGGATTGATCATGGAGGTGGAGTCTATAAGCAAGATAATGATTATCGATACTCATCTTGGAACATGAACTAAGGATATTTTTTTATGCAAGGTATGTTCTCTAGAGATCAGAGAGTATCATTTCTTTCGGGATATATATGTCTTTGATATGACAGTCTTCAATCTGATTATGGGTATGGACTGGCTAGTCGCATACCGAGCCCACATAGATTTTTACTATGGGAGAGTGACCTTTGTATCTCATTAGGGTGATCAATATTACCTTCATTAGCAATGGGATATCCATGCACGAAAAGCTAGGCCAATTACTAAACAATTGGGAGAGATCACGACCTATGTTACTAGTCTTTTGCTAGATGATGGGATTGGTAGGAAAGTTGTTCTTCAACTATTAGTAGAACTATTTCAGGATATCTTTCCTAAAGACTTTTTAGGGTTTCCACTTGAGAGGGATGTGGAATTCACTATTGAGATCATTCCATGGGTTGAGCCAGTATCTATTCCACCTTAACTAATGAAATCGACTGAGCTTCAAGAGATCAAAACACAGTTGGAGGAGTTGAAGGATAATGGGTTTATCCTTCTGAGTATTTCACCTTGGGGATCACATGTTTCTTTGAAAAGAAGGCCGATGAGGTTTTACGCTTGTGTGTCAATTACTGAAAATTGAATAAAATTATTTCGATGAATCGTTAACCTCTTCTACGCATCAATGATCTGTTTGACCAACTGAAGGGGGATAGTGTTTTATCAAAGATCGATATGAGATCAAGGTATCATTAGGTGATATTTCGAACTTATGATATACCAAGAACTACTTTCAGAAGTAGGTATATCCTTTCTTAGTTTCTCGTAATGCCGTTTGAGTTGATAAATTATCCAGCAGTGTTTATGGACTTGATGAACATAATATTTCATCCATACATAGGTCAGCTTGTGGGGGTGTTTGTAGACAACATCTTAGTGTACTCTAAGACTCATGCAGATCATAACCAACATATTGACATCATCCTGGGAGCACTAAGAGAAAATCATTTGTATGCCAATCTATCTAAATTTCATTTCTGGATTAAGAGTGTACACTTTTTGGGCAACATCATCTCGGAAGAAGGTGTGTCTGTTGACCTAGAGAAAGTGGACACAGTGATTTCTTGGGAGGATCCCAAGAATATTTTTGATATTTGTAGCTTTTTGGGATTATTTGGTTATTACTGGCGGTTTATCCAAGACTTTTTCCAAATGGAAGCACCACTTACTGGTTTGACCAAGAAAGGGATAATGTTTGTTTTGACAGGAGCATGCGAGAATGATTTTCAAGAGTTGAATAAGTGCATGACATTAGAACCAATTTTTTAATTACATCACTCATGTGAGGATTACACAGTGTATCATGATGATTCCTGGGTCAGACTCAGAGTTGTGTTGATTCAAGGGGATAGAGTCATTGCTTATGGGTCTTGGAAGTTGAGGCCACATGAATGAAATTACCCTACGTATGACATCGAGTTAGTAGTAGTGGTTTTTACTCTTAAGTCTTGGCCACACTATCTTTTGGGTGAAAAGTTTAGTGTTTTTATTGACCAAAAAAGGTTGAATTATATATTTTCATAGCGTGACTTGAATCTTCATCAGGGAAGATGGGTTGAGTATATGCAGTCCTTTGATTTTGAACTGACATATACACTCAAGAAGGGGAATAGTGTGGTTGATTCCTTCAGTAGAAAAACTAAGACTCAGTTGGTACATGAGTCGAGTGGAGAGTGTAAAATGATGACTTTGCTGGAGGAAATTCATGTAGTAGTTCAAGAGAGTCAGGAGAGGATCACTCTGGTTTCTGTGGTAGTGGAGTCTACAATCATGAGATAGATCAGGGGCATGCAGTATGAGTATCCAAAGTGTTTAGGCTTGAGGTAAATCCTTGAAGGTGGGGAGACACCTTCAGACTGAAAAATAGATGAGGATGAGATCATCTATGTGATAAATTTGGTTTTTGTGCCTATGGGTATGTGAGACGAACTCATGCGAGAATTTCATGCTTCAAGGTTGGTGGTACATCCTGTGGTAACAATAATGTATTGTGACCTTCGATGATAGTTTTGGTGGCCAAGCATGAAAAAAGAAATAGTCGGGTTTTTAACAAGATGTTTCACTTATCAGTAGGTGAAAGCAGAGCACCAATGACCTGGAGCACTATTGTATTTGTTACCTATTCTAGAATAGAAGTGGGATGATGTGACTATGTATTTTTAGGTAGGAATTTCATAGAGCCTTAGGAATAATGATGCTATTTTGGTCGTTGTGGATCGACTAACGAAGGTAGAACACGTTTTTCCTATCAAGATAACCTTTACAATAGATCAGTTGGGAGAATTGTACGTGAGAGAGATAGTTCTTTTTCATGGGGTTCCAGGTATAATAGTTTCAGATCATGATTCTCTCATTAATTCATGCTTCTATCGGGGTTTACATAAGTTTCTCGGTACACAGGTTCTGTTAAGTATGACTTTACACCCACATACAGATGGGAAATCAGAGTGTACCATACAGGTGTTAGAGGATATATTGTAAGCATGTGACCTTGACATTGGTGGTTCTAGAGAAAAGAACTTGGATTTAGTGGAGTTTTCCTACAACAACAGTCATCAAGAAACTGTACACTTGGCACCATATGAGGAAATTTATGGTAGACATTGTAGATCACTGATATGTTGGATAGAGGTAGGTGAGTCAGAGTTGTTGGGACTGAGTCTCATTTAGGAGACATCAAAGCAGGTATAGTTGATTCGGAAACGTATGGCTACAACTTAGAGTATGAAAGATTCATATGTTGATAGACAGAGAAGACCCCTAGATTTTATAGAGGGAGATGGTGTATTCCTTAGGGTGTCACGTAGATTGGGTTACCATAGGATATAGAGGTAGGGCAAGTTAGTGACCAGGTTTGTGGGACCATTTGTGGTGATAGATAGAATCTGGTCGGTGGCGTACCGATTAGAACTCCAATAGAAATTCATAATTATGCATGATGTTTTCCATGTGTAACAACTATGGAGGTATCAACCCCACCTTTCTCATGTGATTGATGTGGCAGAAGTTTAGCTCGAGAGAGTGGGTCCTTTGAGGAGCATCTGGTACATGTGCTGGGTTGCAGTGAGAAAATATTAAGGGGAAAGACCATTATGTTAGTTCATGTGTTATGGAATCATGGAAATGTTTGAGAGGAAACTTTGGAATAGGGAGCAGACATGAGGCCTCAATGGCCAAATCTTGTTAGCTCAAAATCTTATAGAATTTTTGGAGTTCATCTCAATGATGAGCTGTTATAAGGTGGGGAGATTGTAATATCCCAGCCTTTTCTAGAGTCATCTCATGCACATTTTCTGGTACTTTTTGATGATTTTAAGTACCTTTAACTTGGAGTAGTGGATTGGGGTGCGTTTGGGTGAAATTTTATGGAACAATAATATATACTGGGTTGTTCATAGTTTGCACATGATTTGAAAAACCGTGCGATCAAACCATTCCAAGCATGCAAAAATGGACTGAGGGATCCACACAGTTTGAGCACGGTTTGACAAATCATGTGGCCAAACCATGAAACTGTGCATAAGTGGGTAGTGGATTCCACACAGTTGGTGCATGGTTTTCCTTATAGTGTGCCTTTACCCTGGAAACCGTGTGCGCAGTTTTTTATATCTGAAAATCTCTTTTAAAACCACCCAAACCCCCATGGACTCCCATATTTAGACATTGTATTGGGTTTTCTGAATTCTAGGTGTTTACAATTCCTTTTAGAGAGATTCCAAGGTGATATGAACACCTTTCTATGATATTGGAAGCCCAGATTCAAGATCCACCCTCCTCCTGGTAAGTGCATTTCATCCCGATACATCTCCTATTCTTTCCTCCATCTTTTTAATTCATTTATAAAGGATCTTTCTCTTTTTCATGGATCTAAACCAATGGATTGATATCTAGATCTAGTATTGTGAATCTAGATCAATATTTACACAATATTGATTCCAGTGATCTTAATTTTTTTGGTTTTAGGGATTTAGATCCGGAGCTTGATCGACGACGTTGTGCAGCTCAAATATTGGGGATTTCCATCGGGCTAACTTCTATTAATAAACCAAGGTAGGTAGTATAAATTGAACTAACATAGTCATGATATATTATATGTCTATGATTTTATTGATTTTAAATATTTCCATTGATTATTGAATTCCTAAATTGGAGTAATTAGGAATATATATTTGAATTGTGATTTTCCATGGTGGTCAAATGATAATTGAATCAAGGAAAAAATGAATGGGGGTTTCCCAAAGTGATTGATATTTTGGGGACTTAATTATGGGTTGTGATATTGTATTTGAATTATTTAATTGATTGTATTAAGATAATTAATTTGGATAATAAAATATGAAATTATGTTTGGCTTTAAGTATAATTAATTGTGAGAATTAATTATGACTTGATGGGATGGAAATGGATAACTAATTGTGAAGAATTAATTATAGAATGAGAATGGTATTTGTTGATTAATTAGTTGATGAATTAATTAAAGGGTTATTTTCTTAGTTAATTTATGAATTAAGTAATGGAATATGAAATGTTTAACTAATCATTGTATTAGTATGTGATTATTGTATGAAATTGTTATGAAATAAAGATTGATTAAATGCCTAAGATTCTGTGGTGCTAGGTATGACATCCTAGACCATTGTAGAAGTTGGAAACTAGACATGGTGTTCCTCCCCAATAGTAATATAAGATCTTAGATATAAGGGTGTTACGATCTATGACCTACACCGATTGAGAATTGGATTGCTAGAAATTTCTTACTACACTCAAAGAGATTTGTGGTGCTAGGCATGAGGTCCTATACCAAATGATTAATGATAACAATGAATGATGAATCAAATGAGTTTTGGGGTTCTAGGCATGATGAAATACACTAAATTATTAATGATAATTAATGATGATTCCTATGGAAAAGGGTAATGGTCTCATGATGGGGAAGTGATTCGGGTTAAATATGTGCACATAGGATGTATGAGACTTGGAGTCTAGACCATTTTTGGGTTTCCTCTATTTCTCATTATTTTTTTTAGGTTCACATGGAACTATATTGTTACCTGACATGATTACTATTGGTTATGGTTTGTACCCAATTTGGGAGTTGGTTATTTATACAAGTTAATTTAATGTTACAAATTACATATGCAATTTCATATGTTATCTGTTGTGGCTTACTCTGAAAGAGGTTATAGTCTCCCCACTTGACTCTTAGAACCTTGATGCTATTTGGGAACCTCTAGTGTATGGGGAGACACGCTTGAGGCCATGTGGCGACCTGTATCAGGGCACTATTTTAGTGGCACCCGGGTTAGGGATATTATGAAGTGGTATCAGAGGAGTTTGTTTTATGTTCCTTTATTTGGGATCATAATTAGGTAGTTAGGAAGGAGTCAGGCCTTCATAATGAGGTCATTCTTGGTAGTTCCTAGCCCATGTATGATGGAAAATCCTAGTCACCCTAGGTGGGTACAGTTGTTCTTGTTCTATGTTTTTACATTTGAGGATATTTCACCGATGGGTGATGCTTTTGTTGTGTGATTCGATGGTTTTCTGATATTTTCTCATGTTTGGAATGGTAGGAGGTTGGGAATTCATCCATAATTCTAGGAACCTAGGAATATAGGTGAAATTAAACATAGTAGGCACACACATGCGGGTTGGGTGTGTGGGACACATGGAGTAGGATAAATTTGATTCTTAGAAATGATGGAAGTTGTTCCAAATAAATGATAGAAATAAGAAAGTAAAATGTTGAGTGATTGTTAAATAACCTTTCTTGGTATGGTTAGTAAGTGGATTATGTGTTCAAGGTGAGTAGTGATATTGATATAGTCTTGAATGGTGTAGAATGTGAGGCTTGTGACCGTGTGAGATGGTCACTCATGTTACCTATGACATTGGTAAGGTGTTCAAAGGTAGAGTCGAGGTTGTGATCAGCTCATTTGGGTAGTGTATGAAAAATTGGTTGTTTATGACTAGTAATGAGCCTTCCAATATTTAATTCTTTTTTTGTGAGCGCTTTATGGTTTCTGTTTAAGGCTCACGTTTGGAATTGTAGAGAAATACCACCCTGAAGATGTGTGCAAGTTGGGAGACAAAAGGGACAGGCCAATAATGCTCCCCTAGTGGTGGAGAAAGGGAATATAGTAGTTTCAGATGATAGGGAAGAGCAGTTTTGTGAGAAAGTTTCTCTTTTTATGAAGATTATGGAATGGGAAGCAGGGCGGGTCACACCAAGTATGTTTGAGCTGACCATGGAGTTTCAGCCACAACACCCTCTTACTTTTATCGAAGAAGCTAGGCTAGAGGTAGCAGAGTTCTAGATAGAGTTTAGCCAGACAATTCATGACAATCTATAGAATCCTATCTATAAACAAGTCATGTTAGAATCCTATAAGCTAATGGGTGAAGAAAATAATTGGTGGGACTTCATGGTCAAAATAGAGTAGGCTGAAGGAATGATCTGGAAGTATTTAAAGATGTTTCTCAAACACTTTTACCTAGAAACCTTGAGGGAGAAGATGTCTGTATTTTTTGATCTTGACACAAGGGTAAATGTCGGTCATTGACTATGCTGGTCATTTCACTGACTTGTGATGATTCATTTTGATGTTGGAAAGGGACTATGCAGATGTGGAGAAGCATTTCCATTTTAAGTTGATACATGAGATCAGGACTTAGGTGAATATCTTTTGTTTGAAAATATTTTTTGAGGTAGTCGATCAAACCTTATTTCAGAGGGAAACCAAAAGGGATCTTCGGGTAGTGAACATGTGGTACCACATGGACAAGTATGTGGTGCAGCTTCTAAGAGAAAGAACCACCATTTTGTAAATTCCCATTAGAGTGGATGTGAATAGATCAGTCAGAATAGAGGATCAGACCTTCAGGGTGGAGACTAGATATTCTGATATTATTTTGGTAGGACGGGGCACATTCATGGGAAGTTTCCCCTACAACCAATCAAGTAACGAGCATGTTGTAGGCTATACAATGTGCATAGATTTTGTTAGAACCCGTAGTAGTTGGGGAATGACGGGAGTTAGTGGTAGATGTCGAGTGCATGTAGGGGGTCAGTTACCGAATGTTAGGCAGGTAGTTAGAGATCAAAATTTTGTACTGGTAGAGTTGGTTGACTTGGAACATTAGGGAGAGATAATTCATACCATCAGGGTAGTGCAATGTAGGGTATGCAGGTTAGAGGCCAAAGGGGCAGGTCATCTCCATGCAGTTTAGACTGCACCTGAAGTTGGTGAGGCTAGACTATCTACTATTTGAGGTACGATTCAAGTATCTTCCACACTTTCTAGTGAATTATTTGATATAGGTTCTATGTATTCTTTTAATTATTCCCACTTTGTAGTTGTGTTGGGTACAGTTGTGGAGAGTACATGTGGATTAATTTATCTTGATACTCCATTGGGGGAGTGAGCAGAGAACATCAACCAGTGTAAGGCTTATGCTCTGGAGGTTAGTGGATATCATTTTCTGGGGGATCTATTTTTTTAGAGATGTAATGTTTTGATGTAATCATTAGCCTGGATCGGAGAGTATTATATCAATAAAATATTTACTATTACCGGTGTAGAGTATTTTTCAATCTCTAAAGTGATGCACTTATATCCTTCTTGGTGACAGGGATGTCCGAGTGAGCCATGTAGGGCCAATTTTTCAGTAGTTGTGAGAACTCACAGCTCATGTGGATTTTCTTGCATTAGAATAGGGTGGAAGGGAACAATAAGTATTTCCTCCTATGGTGGATCTATTTCAAGACGTGTTTCATGAGGACTTCTCAAGGCTGCCACCCAAGATTTCTATTGAGTTCATGATTGTTTGATTTCTAGGAGTGGATCCAGTTTCCATTCCTCCATATCAAACGACACCCACAGAACTCCAAGAATATAAGGTTTACCTTATGGAGTTAGATCGTAAAGGGTATATTCATCCTAGTACTTCGCTATGGGGATCTCCTATGTTGTTTTATAAGAAGGTAGATGGATCGTTAAGTCTATGTTTTGATTATAGGAAGTTGAATTAGATGATGGTTAAGAAGAAATACCCGCTTCTTAGAATTGATGACCATTTTGAGCAGTTAATGGGTGCCACATTGTTTTCTATGATCAATTTGAGATCAGGATACCACCAGTTTAGGTGAGGTATTAAAATAGACCCCAAACAAATTTTCAGAGAATGTATGAGTTTTTTTAATAGTTATGTCATTCGGGTTGACCAATGCACAGAATGTGTTCATGGAATTAATGAACCAGATATTCCACCAGTATCTAGATCAGTTTCTAGTTGTCTTATTGATGAAATATTTGTGTACTTCCAAACTCATGATGATAATTCCAAACATAATGACATCATCCAAAGTATGTTTAGAGGGAAAATTCATTACGCAAAGCTATCAAAATGTCGGTTTTGGATCGATAAGGATCATTTCTTAGGTCACAAGATCTCTGAGTCAGGCGTGTTTGTAAAGTCCCAGAAATTCTGTGAAATGTTTTTCCGTAAATACATGGGAATTTTATGAGTCCGCATTTTTTGATGGCGCCTAATTCCGAGGCCTGGTGTGCCCGGAATCAATTTATGAAGTTTTGTTTAGGTACATTCAGTAAATGTATTTGCGGGATTTTATATCTTTTGAACTGGTTCATGGAATTGAATTCCAAGAACACCGCTGAACTAGCAGCGCCGGTATTTTCTTAAGGTGACCTTTAACGTAGTTGCGTTTTATCGAGATTGGAAGTTAGTTTTTGGGGGCTTTTAATTAAACTGAATAAAATTATGTGTTAGCCATATTTTTATTTGAGTTGGTAGTTAGAACCTCCAAGGGGGGGTTATTGGAGGGTCCCACCAACGCATAACCTCCCTTAAGAGGATTTTATATGGTGGGGCACACATGAGCATCAAACCCGCACTTAACCCCCCTTAACTCTTGAACTCCCCATTTATGTGGATGAAACTCTCTCTCATTAATTGAGCATGTCCACCTTCCCCATTAATTTTGTGCCAACCTAAGCTTTTAATTGATTGAACTTCTCTTAATTAATTGGCACAATTTGAATTCTTTTGAATTCATGTCAAGAATAAAATAATAGACAAAGCTATTATTATGGTTGGCACATAATGCTTTGGTGGAGCCTTGGAGAAATAGAAATAGAATTCTTCCCACAAAGAAAACAAAAAATGTCTATTCCGACATAGAAGAATGATGACACCATATTCTTTATTCTTCATCTTCTTCAACCGAGGCAAGGAAAGGGAAGTGACACCCATGACATCTCCAACGACCTTCATCTGCGCCAAAGGAGAAGACGTCGCCCACGAAAAAAATCGCCAATGATGAAGTCACCTCTGAATGCTCATCCACCAGTGACGAGTAAAATTATTCCTTTCCGATGCATGAGCGTGCAAATTGGGAGTGTGTGACGAACGTGGAAATCGAAAAATCGACTTCATCCCTTTTTTCGAGATCATCAACGTATGACAAATACGAGGTAGGGGTTTTGAATTATTGTACCCATTCTACATCATTGAAATTATGGTTTGACAACCAAATTATATCATTGTAACATGGGGGAATTCAGATCACACCAACACAGCCAACTCTTCCCCTTTTTGATCTTGTTTGTGGTTGAAGACGGGGGCGGACAACGGTGGCCGGTGTCGGGTCGGCCGCGAAGAAACCGATAGCGCAAGACCGCTGGGTCACCGGAGAGGCATGGCACCGCCGTTCCATGTGGAGTAAAGTCGATCCATGGTGAAGGAGTCCGCGTCCTAGCTGGGCTGCTGGGGAGGGGTGCGGCGCCGCCACACTGCGCTGGTGGAGCAGGACCACGGCCTTAGGCTGCAGAAGATAGGAGAGGGCAGCTGGATGAGCAGGCCATCAGTGCGTGCTAGGCGGGACACTATAGGTCCCGCGGTTACAAGGGCTGGCGCCTTGCGCCAGTAGTTTCTGGAGCCCGGGCGGTGTAACCCCCCCCCCCCCTCGCAGCCACCCGGGCCAGCCAGCCAGCCAGCCTCCCGGGCCAGCCCACCAACTAGCCACGTGGGCCGCCACAGGCTGGGCCGCACCTTTGGTCTGGGCCACCCCTTTGGGTTGGGCTTCTCCCTTGGTTCGGGCCGCCCACTCGGGCTGGGCCGACCCCTCGGGTCGGGCTGCATCCTCAAACCGGGTCAGACCCCGGTTCAGACCAGGTTGGGCTGGGTCAGTCTGATTAGGTCGGACCGGACACGGACCCAATACGACCATTTACACCTTTTAGCCTGCATCTTGGGTTATGGGTATCCAAATGATGAACCTTATGTGGTGATGGAAGTCTTGGAGTGAGACGATTCTTTTGGCATGCTCCACTTGAGGTTTGGATGCAGTTGGGGTACAGTCGGGTTGGTTTGAGCCTAAAAACCAACTGGGCCCCTAAAACAGAAATACCAATTACTCACAGACCAGGTGTCTGTTTGACGCGCCGTTTGTCACGTTGGGTTCCTAATGATGGAATGAAACTACAGGATACATCAACTCGAGACTTCATGGTAGTTGATGTATCGACACTTGGCCCGAGGATAGGACCCTCTAGGAATCGAGCGTGTTGTGTGCGAAAACCCTAGGGCTGGCTGGGACTGAGATGACAGGATCCTCCGTGGGTTCGATAGTGATGATACTATACTTGGATCCTCGGTGGGTTCGACAATGATGAATTTTGTACTGGGATCCACCATGGGTTCGACAGTGATGACATCTGTACCGGGATCCTATGTGGGTTTGACAGTGATGACTTCGGTACCGGTATCCTACCTGGGTTCGACAGCGCTGACACTGTTCCAGGATCCTATGTGGGTTCGACATAGGATTTGATTCAGTGGCTGCAGCTAATCATCTTTACCCCTCTAAATGAGTAGTATACCTATGTGAGATGAGTATTGACTTTCAGTCAATATCATCAAGATGATTTAATTTACTTCTTTTATGGAATGGGTTGTGCATGGGATCGAGAGTTGGAGCCGGACTCTGATTGGTAACTTAGGTATATGTATGGGCATATACCTAAGTGATTTTGGTAGATACTTCGTGACTGTATCTTTCCTTTTTGGTTTATCCTTAGTGGATTTTGGGAGGCCTTTAGGGGTCTCAGGGTCCCCTGCTGAGTATTGTTATACTCACCCCTGCACAGGCTTTGCCCGCACCTTATTGTGTTTTGTGCAGATGACTGACAGCTGCGATCGAGGCTGGGGGTGACAGACAGGAGGCTGCTTGGAGCTGGACTAGACGGGACGTATCGCAGGGACTAATTGTTTGGGTTTTGTACCTACCCTTCAGGTAGGATTCCCTGGTGGACGATCCAAGAGCTATTTTTCCATTTTTACTTGTACTCGTACTTGTTGTTCATTTGGGTTTGTATATTGGACCACTTACTTTTAGAACACTTTTATTTTATATATTAGTAATTGTTGCTTCGACTGCTTGAGTTTAGTCTATGTGTGTTACAGGTTTAAAGGCAATGCCTTCCCTTTTATTGGTATTACACCTTTGGTGCTAGTCGCCAGCCCCTGGGATACGGAAGGCGGGCTTGGGGTAGTCACGGTATGGGCCCCGAGGATGGGTTGTGACAGTGTTGTTGGATCTAGAAAAAGTGTAGGTTGTGGTGTCTTGGGAGCATCCCAAGAACGTTTTTTATGTTTTGAGTTTTCTAGGTTTGGCCTACTATTATAGAAGGTTTATTAGGGATTTCCCCCATTTGGTAGTGCCACTCTATGACTTCACCATGAAGGATGTTATGATTGATTAGTCTGGTTCAATTGATAGTTCTTTTCAAGAGCAAAATAAGTAGTTGATTACCACGCTGATTTTTCAATACACAAACAAGGTATGTGATACATCTTTTTTTGTGATGTTTTTGGTGTTAGACATGGGGCAGTGTTGATGCAGGATGGCTAGGTGTTAGCTTATGGGTCGATAAAATTGAGGCCTCATATAAGAAATTATCCAACTCATGATCTTGAGCTAGCTGTAGTGGTCTATGACTTGAAGTGTTGAAGGCATTACTTGTTGGGAGAATGATTCACTATGTTTACCAACCATAAAATTATTAAGTACATATTGTCTTTGTGGTTTTTGAACATCTGAAAATGAATCTAATAAGATTACATGAAATCCTTCAATTTTGAGTTGGTCTACATACAAGGAAAATGTTATAC
This sequence comes from Viscum album, assembly GCA_963277665.1. Taxonomy (NCBI): domain Eukaryota; kingdom Viridiplantae; phylum Streptophyta; class Magnoliopsida; order Santalales; family Viscaceae; genus Viscum; species Viscum album. The sequence continues at coordinate 982,985,983 of OY728134.1, forward strand.
TATTGCTGATGATCTAAGCCAGAATACTCGGAATCAGGTGGTTCAAGAATCTGGTTCAGAATGGATTATGATGACCATATTTACTGATATGTGTTTGGAGGTACAAGATGGGCATGGGTAGATGAACCTTTCATCTATCGTAGTTTATTTTACACATTTGAGTTGGGTCAAAGATGGTTAGTTGATGGATATAAAGTGTTTGGCTATGAAAGAATGTTTTAAAGGTGCAGAGTCACCTTCTTATTGGAATTTTAATACTGAGGGTGTCACTTATCATTATGGCCATGTTTTGGTGAAAATTAGTGTACGGGAGGAGTTAGCGTGTGAGTTCCATACATCAAAGTGGGTAGTGCATCTAGGATTGACTAAGATGTATTGTGATATTCGTAGGCAATATTTGTGGTCGGGAATGAAGAAATATGTTGCAGGTTTTTGTGTAACGTCCTGGATCCGGATGCCACTCAAAATTTCTCCATACCTGGTTGGCCAAATGGAGTCAAGCGCATCTCCCCAAATGTTAGTGGTTTCCGACTTGCAATGAACGACTAGGTGTAATTGTGGGGAGACTATTCCCTCATTGGCTGATTATACAAAATTAAATACAGTATCAAATAATAGAGGAAGTAGTAATATAATACAATAGAAGTAAATAGTGGACTATTGATAATATAAATAACCAGATGTCATATCCTACAAAAGATGATGCGGCATGTCACATGTTATGGAAAACATCCAAAATTGGATACACTAAAGTTATACATGATATATGTGTCAACAATATTAGAGGATACCAAAATAAACATAGAAGCATCATAGGCCTCGGCTCGGTCCCATGCTCTCCTACTCCGAAAAATCACATCAAATAACTATAAAATAGATCTTTCCCTTATTTAATCTTATAACAATATATTCTATTTGGGCCCAAAAACATTACTAAAATTGGGTGTGAGAACTGAATCCCATTAGAAAACCACCCATGGCCTGTTCCAATCTATCAGTGAATATATATAACATGAAGTGTACAAGAGTGGAAGCAGTAACCTAGGATGTACTCAAAAGTAAACATTCCTTTAAGAACTTTTTCCATTTATATTCATGTAATGTTAATTAAAAATAAGATTATGTTGAATTATAAAGGTCTCATAATCCATCCTAAGCCCTATATTCCCTGTAATAAATTAAGGGAAACATATATCTCACAATACCATTTAAACTAGTATAAGTGAAGATTGAATCCAAGCTTATGCTTTAGCATGGAACATACGACATAAGTCATTTTATTTCAATATTCAATTTATAATTTGAGTTGATCCTTGACTTTCCTAAGTTGGAATTCAAGTATCACTCCTAGTACCAAACCACCTCCATCCTTCAAGCACGTTCGTACGATCCTCTAAGGAACCCTGTCTCGCTCTAGGTGTGGTGCAAGTATATATCAATTGACCCTTCCTTGGATCCTATAAATAAGACCCAAGAATCTACCAAGGCATATAAAAATTTCCAATAGATCCCTTTTTTTATCCCTCATGTCTGGATTCATTCGACCATTTTAAACATAGCCTACACAAACTTGACCACTACATTTGTGGCTCGCTCACGGATTAACATAATAACCCCTTTGAGTTCGTTTGTGGCATCCCTCAATGGATCCATGGTTCAGCTAAGGCATATGTTATATTTTTCACTTGAACCCATTCATGACATTATAATTAGAATCATTATTAAAACATTTCTATTTACCCTCTTTGTCATTCAATTATCAATTAACATTTCATTAGGCATTCAAGTTCAACACCAAAAGAATCCAATATAATATCAAGAAACGACTAACCTCATAAGGCTTGGCCATCCAATATTCACATGGGAAGAATTAAAAAATCAATAAACTCATGTAAATTAAAATACTACATGGCTTAAGAAATAATTAAATCACATTTGAACATATCATATATCAGGCAAGACAAGTAAATTAAACTATTAAAAGGTTTAACATTAGACAACTCACATGGGAAATTCATATAGAAAGAAACACATGAAAATTTAACTAGTATATGGTTTAAAATTTATAACTCACATGAGAATAATTCATATAATAAGCCTATCATGTAATATAAATTGTTACAAGGAAGAAAACATAACCTAACTCACGTGGGCAAGTTCAAAATTAGAGTAACACAATCCAAACATGCTTAAACAAGAATAGTCAAAACATGGCGAAAAAAGAAAATCACTAGTCCTAATCCCTTAATCAATCCAATTACAATATAACAAAATTTCCATTCTATTTAGTAAAAAATTTCATTTTAAAAAACCCATAAAAGGGAACAAGTATTTACCTTAGGAATCCTGGGCCAAGCGACCATAAATGGTCATCCAAGGGAAACACACCCACAAGACTGACATAATTCAAGTCAACCAACCTAAACCATGAATGAAAACACATATTTAATTACCTAAACCCCAATAGGCAACAAAAAAAGGCAAATCTAAATCATAGAGACACTAAAAAATGGGCGCGTGGAATTCCAAAACATATATTCAACATGAAAATTAATGAAAGGCACGATGCCACCTACCACATTGTCGTGTGAGTATCCTCATCCAAAAATTTACAACTATTTCATCCTAGAATAGAGTACATCTACAAAACAAGAATAATCTATAAATCATTGATAAATAGTTTAAGAGAATAAATAATGAAAAACATCTCAAGATGAATTGATAACTCCCCTAGGGGATTCTAACACATACAACGATGTTCGAATTGGACATCAGATGATGAAACAGGAGAAAAAAACCCTCTGGTATTGATGTTCATAAACCCGGAATAAGTGTTCTATCCATCTATCAAAGACAATGGTATTGCATGTTTTGTTAAAAAACAAACTACACAGTATATACTTGAATATACATGTCCCGTATATTCTTTCTTTGCCCTAATTTTTTGAAAAACCATGCACATCATGTATGGTCTATTACACATCCCAATAGAATATGGTGTGTACTTGTATTATATAGCATGTCACCCCTAATCAACTCATGTAATCATTTTGCAGCCAATACTCAGACTATTTTCCCCCTCTTTCTAAAATCAACCCAAAAAAGAAAAGAACCAACCTTATAGGAAGAACCAAGTACTTACAAACTCCTCCTTTAAAGAAATGCATACCTAAATTTCCCTTCCAAGGGTGGTGAAAAAATATCAAACAAAAACTTCGGCCACTGGGAATGTATGATGGCCTCTCGCTCCCAGGTCTCATCCTACACTCATATATTCTTTCATAACACACCTACTAATGGAATAGACTGGCCATAGAGAACCTTCCTTCTACGATCCAAAATTATTAAAGGATGCTCCTCAAATGAAGAATTTACCTATAACTCAACCAACTCTGGCTGAAAAGTATGAGAGGGGTCCAAAAAGTGACATCACGATTGAGAAACATAGAAGATGTCATGCATATCACTATAGATCGGAGGTAATTGAAACCAATAAGAAACTGGCCCGACCCTCTCCAAAATCTCAAATGGCCTAATGTATCTCAGTGAATGTTTTCCATGTCTCCCGATCAACTTGTATCCTAACCTCGTTGAAACACGTATGAAAACACTATCCTTAACATCTTACTCAAAAGGTAATATGAGGCGATCAGTGTACAATTTTTGATGAGACTACATAGTATTGAACTTATTTTGAATCAACACCAGATGCTCAGTGGTCTTTTGGATAAGACAAGGTCCCAGCATAGCTGCCTCTCCTACCTCCAGCAAACGCATGGTTGATCGGCATGGCCTACCATAAAATTCCTCATATGGAAGCATATAAATATTATTCTAAAAGATATTATTATAGGGGAACTCAACTAGGGGTATGTGTCTCTACCAAGAAACACCAAAATCCAGAATGCATGCCCAAATCATGTCCTACAGCTCCTGAGTTGTGCGTTTTAACTAGCCATCAGTCTGGGGGTGGTTAGTTGTGATCGGAAGCACCTGTGTACCCAATTCCCTCTATAGAACTTTCAAGAAACAAGAATTAAACTGGACATCCCTATCTAAAATGATAGAATGTGGGAAATCATGAAATCGTACAATCTCCCAGATGTACAACCTCTCAAGCTCATCAACACCGAAGTTTTCCTTGATTTTCAAGAAATGTTCAACCTTCGCACCCCTGTCAACAAAAACTCGCACGACATCATTACCACAACACCTCCAACATAGGAAAACCACATAATGAATAATCATGATCATTCAATAAATGCAACCAACATGGTTTTCCATTAACTGGGCGAACTCAAACACAACTGAGGTCATAACAAAATCCTAACAGTAAATAATGACTGAACCCTAATCAACCTAATCAAAACTGGTAAAGTTATCATTCCTTGAAAAAAATTTCATACTTTCACACCACACCCACCTTAAACTAAAATAGTGTTCAAACTATTTCAATTGAAAAAAAACTGAAAAACAAGAAGAATAATGAGTCAAACCTTCATTGGATGACTTATCTCATAAATTACATTCTTAAGAGGGTAGTGTGTGGCTAAAAAACACAATGCCTACTCTTAAGTCACCACACCACCACAAAAACCTCGTTTAATAAATCCCAGACCTGTCTCTCAGTGATGACCATTTGTCAAACGAACCCCTAATAATTTAAAAGGTCATGCCTCAGCATGCGTAAAAGTGTCATCTAGATCCATCCCACTGGAATCATTACTCCTTTTTAAGCATCACATCTGAGCCTGACTATTTTTCTAAGATAACCTCATTTCCTTAAAACCAGAGTCCAACAAACTCAACATAGTGGTCTATCCTCCATGTTACAAGTGAGATGTTGGTACAAGGAAAACAGTCAACATAACAAGACTGAGTGAACCCAGAGCATCATCCACCTTGCGGTCATGTCAAAGAAAGCAGCAGGCATCCATGAGTCCATCCAAGGAATTCCTACAAGGGAAGCCATTTAACACTTAGTATTATTAAAGCCACATTTAAAACCACACATCCAGCACACAATACATAAATATCTCACAAAATAGCCCAACAATATTTGATTTTAGCATGGTGTATTAACAACACTCTCTTAGTGCATCTAGAACGCTGTCAAAATAGGGTACATGATTGTCTCTTCAAGAATATCACACTAATAGGACCTCAAGGATTACCAGAAAAGAACAATTGATCCTTACTATTCAACCTACTGAAAAAAACTATGATTCTATTGTCGATGTATCGTCATTTAACAAACCAAAATTCTTTTATCTTGTTTTCATTATAGCTCATGATTAACCCCCAATGTCCATCCATGATCATCAGTTCATCACAAGGGATGAATACACAAATAACCTCAACAACTTCATGCTTCCTAGAAATCATCAACATGAAACAAGACTTCCAAGGCTCAAAGGAATTCAAAAAGGATCGACCATTTCCAAATGGTCCATGATTGGGATCCTTTAACCTATAATGACACATTTAAATAGAAATGACGTGATTCTAACCACCTAGGAGAGTATTAGACATTTAGGAGGACCATCCACTATAAAACAATAGTTTAGAACCATCTTTAAGCACATGATTTTCATTCCATGAACCAAAATCACCATGTTTCATTACCTGTCATGAAATCCAAAATAAAATCGACTAGAATTTCAAAAACCCAGTGTCCTGTAATTTACTCCTGAGTAGTGGGATGAACTTGGTTCTATATTTCATAGGTCACTATACTCCAGAGATAACCTAAGAACTTAATAAATAGCTTAAAGCTCAATGATTTAACTGAACTCAATGGTTTGTTTACACATTTAACACTTGATGGGTATTTTGTATGTCGACATATACTACCCTAAGAAAACATCACATTCTGGGTTCTATTCATTGGTTTTCCAGCCTATACATCCTAGTATAAGATGGATAATGTAGGAGCTATCTCAAATGCACATAACCTTAAAAATCATTTACATGAATGATGATGTAATAATTCACCCATCACGTAAGAAAGAGAGGTTCAAACAACCTCCTATGCTTATGACCATGCCTGAGGCATGTCTAACCTTCTGAACAGAGTATTCTGTAATGCTCGTTCCCATATTAAGGGTCAAGATACAACAAATCTCACATCTCAAAATCATAAATATCCAAATAGGATAGGTCAACACCTTCTTTAAGACACTTACACCTCAGCCTACCCTATGGGTCTAGTATAAGTGTCATACAACAAGAGATATTATAGACATCCGACTACTACGGTTGGGTCTGGTCAATTCAAATAATGATAGGAATCCTACTCAACATCCTCTTGGTAAAACTGAGAAAAGGAATCCTACACATGATCCTTAGGTGAAAGACAAAGGAGGAATCCTACATGGGATCCTCGAATGATAAACAGTATAGGCATCCTACCAAAGAGATCCTCTCAATGATAAATAAACTAGGGATCCTAAAATGGGCTCCCTAGACCAGCATATAAGCAATCGTTTCCCATTGGGGATCCTTGGAAGCATTGCTTCTCATGGACTCATAGGCCAGAAGGGCACATCACAAAAGGATAACATATTCTAAAGAATTGTTCATGTGAGATAGATCACAACTCCCCTCAGATCAAGATCACAACTAGGTTGGTCCAAAAAAAACATATCATTAACTCCATGTCTCACTATAAGGTGAAAACTGAAAATGGTAACTGGAGGAAGAATCTATCCATTTAGATAGAAGCCCCAAAACACCCATTAGGAGTCCTCAAAAAGCTCTAAGGGTTTCACCATCACAATATAATATAAAAAATACTCATAAAGGACTACTCGAAAGTCCAAAATTAACACTGAGGCATAAAATAGGAAATGACACTCAAAGATTTCAAAATGAGGAGTACACTACTTGTAGAAACCATACATGATGTGTTCCCTCATGCTGTTACATGGTCATGTACTCCAACCATCCTGGGCATGTAAAAACACTAGGTACACAGTTTGTAAGATAGTTACACTGCATGTACCCATGTCTCCCCTCATAGCCATGTACATCTACATGGCAAGATTTACATGGTTTATGCCTGTGTAAAACTGTATGGTGTTTATCTAAAGTACACGACTGTGTGTTTTTTAATAATCATTATTCTATATTATTTCTCACATGACCGGACACACTATCATTTACAAAATGGCGTGTACTCAGAGTACATGGCCTATATGCAATAAAATTATTTATTCCCCAAATAGAAAGAACACACAACATGTTACCCTCAATGAAATTCCGTGTAATCTGGGTTTTCTAGAACATAAAACTCTAGATTTCCCTATAACCCATGTTTTTCAGAAAAAATCAAAGTTATATTAGATTCCAATCCATGGGGTTCTATTCTCCACACGAATTGAAGCTTGGAATCCACCTATAATAAAGATATAACACAATTCAATATAAATAAGAAACATGATCCACCAAATTCCAATCAAAGAGGTCCTATACACCTCAAGGATTAAATGTTGGCATCCATCCATAGTGAATCATAACATGAATCAATACAAGGTTGAAACATGATCCACTAAATTCGAATCCATGAGGGCCTATACACCTCAGGGATGAAATCTTGGAATCCATCCAATTCAAACCATAACACATACCAGTACACCTATTAACTCATTCCTTTTTCGAACCCGGACTTCCTTCCCAATTTTCCTCAAATCTTGATCGGCCTGAAGGTCTCGGATCTGCTCGATGGCTTCCCTAACCTCTCGTTGTCTACAGTGGAGTTCTCGGAATCCTCGGACCTACTGAAGCGCACCTTGGTGGCTAGATTTTACCGGCGACGACCTTCAGTCAATTCCTTTGATAGGCATGTATTCGGCATGTGGGGTTTAAAAGATAGGGCGACTGTGGGCCTTTTGGATAATCGGCAAATAATGATTCACTTCACATCGGAAGCTGACCTCAACCAGGCCTGGTCAAGTGCACCTCGCTGCTTCAACGGCTTCAGATTTTTTCTATGTCGATGGTCCTTCGATTTGCACATGAAGCGCGATCTTCCATCAATGGTGACATGGGTTAGTTTCCCAAATCTACCTCTTACGTTCCAAAATCATGTGGTTCTTCGTATGCTAGGGAACCTCATTGGTAGGTATATGTGTTCTGATAGCCACACTGCGGCTCTTTGTCACCCTGTTAATCTGCGCATATGTGTCGAAATGGATGTTTCAAGAATTCCGTTTGATTTTGTGTGGATTACGGTGGGAGAAGAGTATCGCTGCAAGCAACATGTGGTATAAGAAAGTTGGATGGATTTCTGTACCAGATGCGGGTGACTGGGGCACTCGCGAGCCTACTGCCGAAGGGAGTTTAAAGCCTCAAGGCAGAGACATGAGGTTGGTAGACAGTAGGAGGTCCTTGAGGAGGCAGAGAGGATGGTGCAGGAGCCTCAAGGTTTGAGCAATGATTTGGACAGGGGTGAACTCACTGGAAGGTTGATTCAGGAGGATAGGGAAGAGGCCAGGACATCAGGGGTCTGTGTTTCACCTGTTGAGGCAGAAGCGGGTCTGGACACTGGTGTTAGTTTGTCGGGGACCTCTCAAGTCAATCCATCGGTTGCTAGTGTGTTCCGCAGGTTGAGGGAGGATTTGGCTGGTCCCTTTGCTTGCAACGATGGAGTGAGAGTGGAAGGTGGGTCCAAACAGGACAACTTTTGTGCTAGTCACAAGGAAATCAGGTGTGAATTAGCCTTGGTGTGAACGGCAGTCAGAGAAGAAGTTGATGCAGGTAGGGATAACTCGTTGGGACGGAAGCAGGACCTTGGTCTAGAGACAGACCTGCCAAAACAAGATAGGACTCCAGGGGGACCCAATGAAGGAATATGATCCCCTATAGTTTTAAGCAATATGTTCGAGGGGCTGGTTGAGTTAGGAATGAGCAAGGCTCTTGATCTATCTTCGGAGGATGTTGGGGTGTGCGTGGAAGAATGCAGAGAGGATATTCATAGCCTCTCGGCTGGTGAAGCTGCAAGTCCGAGAATCAGTAGGGGTAATAGGCGGAGGAATAGTATGAAGGATTACTCTTCTTTACCTCCACCTTTGGAGACTCGATCGACTAGAAAGGGAAAATCCAAAAAGGAAGCTCTTCAAGATGTGGATACTCAGAGGTCAGGGGTTCATGGGGATCAATGCTCAGAGCTCTTGTTATGCTCTGAAGAAGAAGCAATTGAACATATATTAATGCTTAATGCGTCTGAAGAGGAGGCAGCTAAAATTATGGGGAGACCTTTAAGGACATCCCTTAATGAAGATCAATATACCTGGGTTAATAAGAAAGATAATATTCTGGTCGGGGGCTTCAATAGAGGGGTGATTAGCATTGAGGATTACATACAATCTTGGGATCGGCTGGCCTCAGAGATTGATAATATGATCACGGTGTCTCCAAGAAAAGTAACTTATATCTCATGGAAGTTGTTCAGGGAGACAGGTACATGTAATATCAGTTTACTTTTTAATTCCCCTTGCTAACTTTGAGGGTTTTTTTCCTAGGTTGGATTCTGTTGGGTTTGTTTGAAGTTGTTTTTGGTTTCATCTTTGTGTGGATTGAGGTATTGTTTTGGTACCCAGCATTACATAGCTCTAGGTCTGATGGGGTTCAGGGCATGTGGTCGTCACTTATGTTTTCCAGTTGAATGAACATTTGAGAGGGTATGGCTAAGGCCATCGGTTCCGTGCCCGTGCATTTCGCACGGGACTGCTTGTCATCTGGCTAGGCATTGGTGATGGTCTTCAACACGATGCATTTGTTGGGGTGAGACAAAGACTGGTTATGATGGGGTTGTTCTTGTTTTGTTGGTTTGGGTTGTAATGATGGTTTATCACTTTTTCCTTAAAAGTGTTTTTATTAAAATAAAATAAAAATGAATTTTCAGTAAATCAATTCTAATAAATCAAAATCCAAAAATAACAATTCAACTTGAGGCAATTTGGATTTTCCTAATATGGGGGGTATCCACTCCTAGGCACAACTTATTTTCAAATCCCATGTAGTTACATCTCTATTTATATTCTCCAAATAATAAATCAAACTAGAAAAGAAACATCTGATACAACTTTTTAACATCTCGGATCTGGATGCCACTGAAAAGTGCTTTGTACCCAGTTGGCCACATGAAAACAAGCACATATCCCTAAACACTAGGTTTTTCAAAATAGTAATGAGGGAATACAAGTCATAGTGGGGAGACTATGACTTCATTATTATAATATACATAACAGAATACAATATTAAACCTTTGTAGAAGGAGTAATACCGTATAACAAAATTAAATAATAGAACTGATAATATAAATAACCAAATGTATTATCATATGAATTTGTTTCATCATGTTTCATGTCCTTGAAAATAAAAAAATGGATATACTATAGAAATACATGATATAAGTGTCAAAAGTACAAAAGGATAACAAAAAAACTCAGAATTATCACATACCACAGCTTGGTACCAATATCTCTTGTCCCTAAAGAGAACACCAAGTACCTATAGAAGGGAGAATGCACTTATCAACTTCTGAAACAATATAATCTATTTGGACCAAAAACAAAACCCAAATAGGGTGTGAGAAATCTATCCCAGTAAGTAACCACCCATCGTCTATGCAAATTTGTCAGTGAATATATATAATAAGCAGCGTACAAAAGTGAAGTAGTAAGATAGTAACTACTCAAAATTAAATAGTCTTACAAGAACTATTTTCCATTTATAATCTTTTAATATTCATTAACAATTCAATTGTGTTGAATTATAAATGTATGGGAATCCTTCCTAAACCCGATATTCCCCACAATAATTTAAGCATAAATGATGTCTCAAAATAACATATAAACAAGTATAAGTAAAGACTGAATCCATGTTTGTGATTTGGATTGGAAGACGCATCATAAGTCATTCCATTTCAATATTCAATTTATAATTTGATTTGATCCCTAACATTCCTATGTTGGAATAAATTTATCACTCCTAGTACAATACCACCTCCATCCTACAAGCCCATATGTACAATCCTCTATGGAACCCGATCTCTCTCTATGTATGGTGCGAGTATATGTCAATTGATCCTTCCTTGGATCTTATAAATAGGACCCAAGTATCTCCGAATACATATAAACATCTCCAATAAAACCCATCCATGGTATTCATCATGCCATGATTCATTCAGACTTTTTAAATATAGCTTACATGATCCCGACCACTACATCTTTGGATCACTCATATCATAACATAATAACCACTTTCAATACATCTATGGAATCCCTCAATGGATCTGTGGTTCTCCCAAGGCATAAGGTATAATAGTGACATAAACCCATTCATGACACATTATTTAGAATCACTATTCTACTATATTTGTTTGCTCTCAATATCAGTCAAGGTTACCTTAACATTTCATTAGGCATGCAAGGTCAACACCAAAAGCATCAAATATATTCTCTAGTAAAGACTGACTTTATATGACTTCACCTTTCAATAATCACATGTTCACGAATTACAAATGAAGAAACTCATGTAAATTAAACTATTACATGGCTTAATCAATACTTAACTCATGTTGTCACATATCATATATCAGGAAACACGTGTAAATTAAACTATTTCATGGTTTAACAATAAAAAACTCACATGAGAAATTCATATATCAAGTAACACATGTAAATTAAACTATTACATGGTTTAACATTTTTAAATCACATGGACATAATTCATATAATAATACTATCATGTAATCTAAACTATTACAAGGCTTAAACCCTAACCTAAATCATGTGGGAAGGTTCACAATTGGAGTAACACAATCCAAACACCCTTAAACAAATGCATAACATGGGGAAAAGGGGAAAATCACTAATTGAAAACCCTTAATCAATATAGTTACAATCTAACTCAATCCCAATTACATTTTTTAATCAATATCATTTTAAACAACCCATAAAAGATAAATAGGCATGCCAAAAGGAATCTTAGTCCAAATGGCCATAAATGTTCATCCAAGGGAAGAAAACCCATGGGGTGGCCATAATTAATGGTAAAAAACCTATTCTATGAATCAAAACATATATTCAATTACCTTAAACCAATAAGAAACAAAAATAGGAATATATAAATCATTTCGACAACCGAAAATGGGTGTGTGACACTCTGTCACATATATTCAACTAGATAATTAACAAAAGGCATGAGACCACCTACCTCGTAGTTGTTCGATTCTCCTCATCTAGTGTCGACCACTAATTTCACCTAGAATAGAGTAGATCTAAAAAACAAGAAAAAATTACAATGATTCAATATCTATTTCATGAGAATAAATCATGAATAATGGATCAAGAGGAATTATGAACTCACCAAGGGAATTCCAATGCATCTGATGGTGTTCGAATCGGACATCAGACAATGAATTAAGTGAAAAAATGAGCCTTTGATGTTGTTGTTTTTGAACCTTGAACAAGAGTTTTATCCATCTAATAAAAATAGGAATGATTCCAATTTGGTTAAGAAAAAAAATACACAACATGTACTTGAATATACACGCCGTGTATATGCTAGTTTTCCCAAATTTTCCAAAAATCCTCACACATCATTAATGGTCAGTTACATGGCCCAACAAAACATGGTGTGTACTTCTATTACATGGAATGTAAACCAAAATCATATCATGTAATAGGTTTTTAGCCATTCCTCAGCTTTTTTCCCTCCAATTTCTAAAAAACAACCCAAAAAAATAAAGATAAATTTCTTAAAGGAAGAACCTAGTTCTTAAATTATGGAAGGATGCCTTAACTATCAGCAGGTGAGGACAAAACATCATTGTACAAGTGGGATATTTCAGTCATTGCATATTCTGGAGTGGAAATAGAATAAAGTGACAATGGACTTCATTGTGGTTCTTCCATGGATTCCTTATAAGAGTGATGCAATTTTGGTTCTAGTAGATCAACTGACCAAAGTATCTCATTTTTTACCAATCCATGGGACTTATGATGATGATAAATTGGGGGAGTTGTATGATTAAGAGATAGTATAGTTCCACGGTGTGCTGAGACTGATCATTTCAGATCATGATCAACTTGACACTTCATGATCTTGGAAGGTGTTATAGAAGGCACTTGGTACGCAGGAGTTTCTTTGTATAGCTTATCACCTACAGACTGATGGGATGTTAGAATGTAAAATTCAGGTGTTAGAAGATATGTTGAGGGATTGTGTTCTGGATTTCAATGGTTCTTGGTAGAAGCACTTGCCTCTTGTTGAGTTTTCCTACAACAATAGTTTTTAGGTTATGATTCAGATGACACCTTTTAATGAACTCTATGGGATACCAGATATATCGTTGTTGTGTTGGTTATAAGCATGGAATATGAACATTTGGGACTGATTATCATGTTGGAGACATCAGAGAAGGTTCAATTGAATGAAATGTGGATGAAAACAGAATTGAGAACATAGAAGTAATATGTGTATCGGGGTCAGAGACCTCTTGAAGTCATGGTGGGTGATACTGTGTTCTTTTGTGTGTCCCCAAGGTTGGGCCATTGTCGAATTCAGAAACATGGCTTATTGAAACCCAGGTATGTGTGACCGTTTAAGATGGTGGAGTGTATCAGACTAGTGTCTTATTGTTAGGCTCTTCTATGGTGGTATAATGGGATGCATGATATCATTCATGTTTTACAACTCGGAGTGTATCACCCTAATCCATCTCATGCAATGAATGTGGATGATGTAGAGCTTTTGATTAATGCATCCTCTGAGGAGAATCATGTTTGTAATGTGGACCATAGTGAGAAAGTCTTGTGGGGAAATATTATGCCTTTAGTTCATGTTAAATGGTTATATGGTAATGTCCAAGAAGAAAAATGGGATATAGAATTGAATATATGGGCCCAGTGACCTGATCTAATTTCTTAAGATCTTTAATGATTCTCGAGAAGTGCCGCTCAGGGATGATCCATCATAAGGTGGGGAGGTTGTAACATTCTGGATCCTTCCTAGAGGTATGTTCCTATTTACACATGAGTTTGAGACCCTTATTTTAAATTATATAAGTGTTTCCTAGCCCATGTAAAGGCTTTGGGTATTCAGGGGGTTTGGGTCATGGAAGGGGAAGAAAATGAGTTTTCAGGGTAGGCTGCACAGTTTCCACAAAGTTAGTGTAAGCTTTGCGGAGCCGCCTATAATTTATGGATACTTAGACAGAGACTCATCGCTCAATTTTTCAATCCATGCTAGATTACAGGGTAACCATATGACATGGCTTCCCTCAAATAGTATCTTCCACATGGTCTGAGCATGGTTTGGAAAATTGTGCAGCCTAAAAAAATTGAAAAAATTAAAAAAATTCCATTATCGGATTTTTAACCCCAACTACAGATTTCCTCCTTTCATCCTCCTTGCAACCCATGTGATGAGTCAAAGCTCCTAGAATCTCCCATTGGTATTTATCCCTCATTCTAGAATGTTTGGAGCACCATCAGTTGTAGATTGAAGATTTGGGTAATGCTAATCCCTATCTTGCTTACTTTTCCTGTTTTATGGTTTGAATCTTTCATTTCACTCCATAAGAAGTTCTAAAACCCTTCATTTATTGTGGGGTCTAGGTCAGAGAATTTAGGGTGGTTTAAATCGTGATCTGGGGCCTAAATTAATGGTGTGTTTTCCAACAAATTTGAGGTATGTGGTCTAAAAATTATATCCCTTGGGTATTATCTAGACTTGGGAATGTGAGGATGTGTTCCTACCTTTCCTTTATTATGTTATTGTTATGAATGGAAACATTTAAAAAGACATATGTCTATGTAACTAAATGAACCATCATGGTCCCCATTTTATGTGTTTTGGAAAGTGTTGACCTACCTAGGGCCACCCATGGTGTGCCCCAATATCCCTAGACCTAGAAGTTAGCTAAGTTCAAGGGGGTTGTGTGATAATGTAGAACCCATGAAGAATGAGTAATTGGATAACATAATGGATTAAAAAGTATCACGATTAGATGTGTTATGTGTGGGTAATGTATAAGGGAATGATGTGTTTTCTTGTAAAGGTGTTAAATGGGATTAATGGGGAATTTTTAGGGATGATGATTATATTTTTTTATTCGTAGTGATATAGGTATGGGAATGGGAATTGGGTTAAAAAGGTTCTGTAATGTGAATAATAAATGTGTTAATGGGTTGTGTCATAATACTAATTCCCTTATTTTTCTGTTTAAATATTTCCAATGATGTTGGTTATTCTTAGTGGTAATGTGATTTTTGTGGCAAGTGATAAATAATCATGTAAACATGGCTTGGTAGTGTGGGGTATTGACTTGAGGTTCTACACCCATAGGTTGAGTTAGAATGACGCTCTAATATATACTCAAAAAATGCACGGGTTAAGGAAGGGGAAGAAGATCTATTCCCCAAATGGTTGCATTCCGCTGAGAGTGAGGATCTAAGGTGAGGTTAATGAGATTGTTCGGACGTGATGTCCTAGTGAGATAGGGCTTGTTTTATTACCATATGGTTGAGAACATTGAATAAGCCTAATCCATTAAACAAATTAAAAGGTTAAATTGAAGCATGATATGTTTTAATAGTGAAACTAGATTTTAATGGTAGATCATCTTAGAGGAAACATAATTTGAAATGGATTCTTGAACTATCATTCATTTTCATTTCATTATTACTTACATGAATGCACTATCTATTGACTGGATAGTTTGTAAACATAGTTGGTGGTGGCCTACAGAGTTTTACTCACACCCTACTCAGGACGGCATTGGGTACCCAAGAAGATTTCATGGTTTCATGTTAGAAAAAGGGTAAAGGTGTCATATTGGGGAAGTGAGTAAGGTTTGTTATGTGCAAGAAGGAGGTCTGAGACTTAGAGTCTTAACCAGTTTGTGGTTTCCTCTTATATTCTTTATTTTGGGTTTAGTTCACATAGCCTTATAGCATGACATGACATGATTACTATTAGATGTGGCTTTTACCTAGTTTTAGAGTTAGTTATTTTTTAATGTTCATTTTATTGTCCACATTACTTCTTCTATTGAATATTTTATCTATTGTGGCTTACTTTGAAATAGGGTATAGTCCCCCCATATGACTCTTAGAACCTCATTGCTAGTCAGTAAACTCTCGAATATGGGAAGGCGCGCTAGAGGTCATTTCACAACTTATCTCAGGGAATCGTTTTAGTGGCACCCAGGTCGGTGAAATTAGTCTATATCATCCATATTCCTAAAAATTTCTAAACAATTACATTAATTTCATTTAACATTAATTTTTAACTTTATAATATTTAAGTAAAAATATACTAAAAAATGTCACTCTCTTGGTTTTATTTCCTATAACATTATGTGATTGGGATAAAAACAACATATTTTCAATTATAAATTTTTATATGAAATATTAATGAATCTTTTTATCATGTTAATTTATTTTTAATTTATCATGATGAAATATTTACCTTAAATTCTTTCACAACACTCGCATTGTTCCTCTGTAAGCAATAGAAAAATCAAGTGAATTATATTAAATACTCTTAATGTAACATCTTTATCACAATTTTTGTAGTTAAATATAACATATTAGAGTTTTTTGAAATTTTTATATTTTAATATCATTTGTAATGTTGTTTTCAAATTCAAATTTTGTCAATAGTTCTTAAAATTACATCAGTAGAATTTTACGTTAAATATATTTTATTTAGTTATTTAAAAATATTCAAAATAATAATATAGGAAAATTAGGATTATATATGGTCTAAATTTTCATTCATTCTATATTTATGATCATGTTTTCACTATTTAATAATAATTATAATGAACTGATATTGAAATAGACTTTACCAAACATAAAGGTAAAATTTATTAACCAAGGGGTTAAATAAAATGATAAAGATTAAAATGATCTCTTAACCTATTAAAATAAGATTTGATTATTATATTAGTAAAATTTAGTCCTTATATTCAAATAAAAATAATTTTGGATCTACATAATTTTTTTTGGAATATATATATCGCATAAATTTTTAAATGGATTAAAAATGGGAAAAACTACGTTTTAAGGGTAAAAACATAAATTAAACTTTCACAATTTCTATTTTATCTATTTTACATAATAATAGATATCTTAAATTAGTATTATATAAATTTTGATACAATATTTAATTTAGATTTATTTATATAAATTTAATACTTCAAATAATTCCAGTAGTTCCCCACCAATAACTTATAATGGGAACCTCCTCTTCTACCCGCCTTGAAAATTTGAAGATATTTGATCATTGAATCCATTCAATAATACCTTATTATATTCATAAAATATATAATATAGATTTTTCTCTTTACAAATGACTACCTTTTTAAGGATTAATGTGTAATCAAAAATATGTTTTTCAATGAAGAGGTATAACTTTCAGCCAAACATTTTTTGTTGTATCTATTATTCTAAAAACAATAAATCTATGGTATCTATTATAATATAATTATTTCACTATATTATATTTAAATAATTACTTTCATGATGATTTAAAAACAATTATCCTACTAAATCCTATCCATTCAAAGGAAATAATGACACTCATGTGAAAATGTGATCCATTACCTCCACGAACAAATGTAGTTCAATTTTCACTTCTATATTACATTGATGGTAAAATGGATAAATATAATGAATATACATAATTTATTATATCATAATTATTATATTAAGGTGATTTATTTTTAAACATTCTTTTATTTCATCTTTTGAAAAATTGAATATAGTGTTCATGTGTACATATGGCTTAACATCTCCATGAATAGAGTAAATCATTTTCTATATTATCTTTTGAAGAATATATATATATATATATATAATTAATATATATTAAATTTTTATCATTAATAGAATTATTATTTTTATGGAACCATGATCAAATTTAAAAGACCATAATATCCACACTCATAGTATCATTAAAAACCTAACAGTCACACATTGAAAACACAATTTTAACAAGGAATTATTTAAAATATGTTTTTTTAATGTTATAGGAGGATAAAATATGACATTAATAGTACCTATTAGATTTCATTATATAATAATAATATTTTTACATTTATTATATTGTGGGTAAGATAGATGTTAAATAATGTAGAACATTAGGTAAGGGTTTTATGATAAAATCGCATTCTTTACTAGGATTGTTCATTATTATGTTTCTTGTGGTGAAATTTCATCTTCTACCACCCACGAATCTTAGGAATTTTATTCCACTATTATTATTTATGGATATTACGTGTTATAAATTCAATTTAAACTCATTATATACCCAATTGATAGAATGAATAATTTTAAGGAAATATGAGTTTTTTTCTCTCTTCATTCAAAAATATTTTTTCTTCAACATCTATGTTTTCAAAACATGATTTCATGAATTTTTTTTTATTTTTTAATAATTTTCTAAATTCATTTTCAATAATTATTATATTTTTAAAAACGTTTTAAGAGGAAAATTCTTATTTTTATTAATGAGTTACCATTATATTTTTACTTTAATGTTAATGAAATATTTATTTAGTTATATATGAAATGAATATAATTTGACGTAGTCATGGTCCCTCAATGATGTTATGTTTCATTTACAAGGTTACATGGATAATTTAAGTGAATTTTTGTAAACAATATATTTATATTTATGGATTTTAAATATATTATTTTATGGTGAAAATGGTATTTTCCTCAATAAATATTTCATAGATATTTTAATAAATTTTTATCTTGTATGATAAAATCTTTTCATATTTGTTAGGATTTTCTAGGGATACAATCCAATTACACCGTCTAACTTATTTCTATTTATTTTTATTATTATAATGATAATATATTAATGTATCCCATTATAATTTACATGTATTTTAAATGATGAATGTTTTGAAATGTTTAGAAAAGACATTGGTTTTCTAATTTTCATGACATGTGAATAATTTTATAATTTTGAGGCACACATATGAATAAATAATGATTATGTGATGGTTGGTACTAGAATTATATATCTCTCCATTTCATTTGGAAAAGATGGATATATCTTATGATAATAAGAACATGAATGGGGATTTAACCCAGTTCAGTAATGGACTCAGTCTACTTTGATGATCTTGGGACTGGACCATGAATAAGGATATAATGGAATGGGGAGTGAACCCAATATACTAGTATGGTAATGTAAGTGATCCTTGAATAAGGAAATAATTTATATTATAATGTTTTATTAAAAAACGTATGTATTATAATAGTGTTATTCTCTGATAGATCATCTTATATGATTTCATTGTTATTTATCTCTTATGGACTGCAATGTATTATATCATGAATCATTATTATTATCAATGATATGATGGGTATGGATTTTGAAATAGGATATGTTCTCATACCCCAATGAGAATTTTACTTTTATGTGATCATATGTATTTTCATTATTTACCAATGGTAAGAATATAAGATCCCCCTTTTTGATGAATCCTTTCCCCAGGTTATAAATAATGGTTTTATGTATCGGTTTTCCAAGAAGATTAATACATGAGAATATATTTTTGTGTTATGCTAATTATTATTAATAAAATAATTAGGATTTTTATCTACTCTCCAAAGACACTAAAACATTATGGTTTTGGTATACATATTAATGTTTTTTATTGAATGTTCATCTAAAATCATATAATGTTTTTAAGAAAAACATGAGTAACTATATAACCTATAAAAAAGAAACAGTTTTCATAAAGGACTCACTGCAACATAATAAACTAATTGAAAAGAAACAAGTTTCATAGAAACATCCATAAAAAATCATCATTATAAGAAATCATCATAAATCAAATAGATTGAATCATTATATATTATCTGTTTTAAATCCTAGAAAACCTTATAGAATTTTATCATTGATGAAAAATACCACTAAATGAATATTTAAACATTTTTTTAAAACATGATAAAAATTTCCTTTTTATAGAATTTAAAATTATAATTCCTTAAATATTTTAAAAATACATTTCACTGAAAATAATCAGGGTAACTTGTGTGGGAATACTCAAAAAAGATAATGGTTCTAATTTTGGAATAATTGTAAAAAACTTTATACATTAATAATGAAATTTCTTTTCAAAATTTGGTAGAAAATAAAAAACAACTTGTTACGAAAAAATTTAAAAATAAACCCTTTCAATAAAATTGGAAATAAAATCAAAGTTAGTATAAATTCATTTTTTTAAAATCTTCTATATCTATGAACTTTTAAAAAAATAATTTTAAGATTTTGGATGTGGATGATAATTTTCTTTAACCAATAATTATATATCTATATTTTTTCATTAAAAGATTTTTGTGATCATTTTATGTACCAAATAGAGGAAATTAGAAAGAATAAATAAAAATTCAAACAATAACTATAGGAGAATAAATTAGATGGGGTTTAAATAATATGATCCATTTTATTTCATCTAATATAAATTTATCCTACAAAATCCCAAAATGAAACGATATTGTAAAATATACACTTACTGATTTGGAAACATTTAAATCATAACCCCAATAAAATATACACCATAAATGAGACTTTAAATAGCATGAATATTATGTTATTAATGATATTACATATGAAAGGGGTAGTGTATACACCACATTAAATAAATAAGTAGTTAATATGACATACTTCTCACATAAAAAAGTGTGATGAAATAGACTTACCCCATGTCTTTTATTTCTTCAAAAATATAACATTTTCCAAAATAATAATAATATATTTATAATAATGATATTTTAATCCACATGAAAATTAATATAATTTTTATCCTTCAATTATTATTTCTAATTATTGTCACGATACCCTACCTCCAAATATTCCCCTCCTCCATTAGAAGTAAAGGAGAGAAAATGACCGCCCAAGTCTTGCCTCCAGTAGGCCTTGGAGTGGCGACTTTCACCAAGGGTATACAATTGTCACTTAATGGTGTACATTACCATTTTTAACGAAACTATATCAGGAGATAAGATGAATCAGCCATTAAGAACACCATAAATGTAATATAAATAACCCAACAACCAACCCACATGCAGGACCAAATAGAAAAAATTCGACCAATGTCTCCAAATTAAATACTAAAATAATGAAATGTGGTGACACAATAGTTATATTGAGCCTAGCCTTTTACACATATCATTACATGATTTTAAGCATAATAAATCATCATATTACATGCCAAGGATTGTAAATTCTAGTTCCTTTGATGACATAGTTCGTAAACTGAAAACATGGGTACAAATAAAACATTTATTTATTTAATCATCATAAAGAGATCATAACATAAATTGTGCCCATACATCTTCATAGGATAACTTGGGGATAACATGAACAAAGAGAAGAGATAAAATTCTCAAAAAGGGAATAAAAAAGAGAATATATCCCAACACATGTGTCAGAAGTCCTGACATAATGATATAAAAAGGCATGGAAAATAATTGAGCATATGGAAACATAAAATATAAAACATGGGATCATATAATCATTGAATAATAGTAATGTGTAAGAAACATAAAACATGACTTTATAATTAATCATGGATCATTGTACATAGAGGAGCACAAGTCAAGGTTAACCACCAAGACCATCGAACAGGGTAGCATGAGTCAAGGGTAACTGCCAAGACCGTTGCATATAAAGTCTCATGAGACACAACATTACCCATTAAATTTAAGAGATATTTGGGAACACCTATCATAAAATTTTCATGAATATTATTTCCATATACATAATCATACATAATCAATCATACATAAACATAAGAGTTACCCATGGTAAGAATTGGATATCATAATCATATCATAAAGAAAAACAAATGGGTCTGTCATGAAAATTTACATGAAGGAAAGGAATAATATCATGCATGGAAAATAATAGGTTATAGTATGAATATATCATGAAAATTGATTTCAACTTGATGTAATAACATTTAAAAGTTTACTTATGAATGTTTAGAATTAAAACATTCTAGTGACATTTAGGTAAAATATCAAAGGTATTTTAAAACATAGAATGGAATAATATTTTATATAAAACCATAAGTGAACCAAGAAAGTTTTAAAAATAAATAGTGTGCTTTTATAAAAATAATTTTTTCTTAAAAACATATTATATAGTGTACTTGAAAATGAGTAAGCATTCGAGAAGTTCCCTTAATACAGGTTTGTCTATTGGGATGTATTGAGGAGGGAACTACTTTAAAACATGTATATCCCAGAGAGAGAATGATTAATCGATATTGATACATGGTTTTTGATTATATAGAAAAAATTTATAAAATGTACATGTTAGCGCCAAAAATGTGGCCCGAAACAAAGGAACGAAAAAGGGTCAGCGCGCTGCCTCACGAAGCTCCGCCGCGAAGCTCCGTCGCGAAGCCTCGCCGCGAAGCGCCCCAACCATGGCAACGCCGCGAAGCTCCAGAGGCGGTCATCCTCCGCGAACCCGTTTGACGTTCGCGAGCCTCCGCGAAGCTCTAGAGGCGGTGATCCTCCGCGAACCCGTTTGACGTTCGCGAGCCGCCGCGAAGCTCCAGAGGCGGTGATCCTCCGCGAACCCGTTTGACGTTCGTGAGCCGCCGCAAAGACCCGAAGGCGGCGCGCGAGCCCTGCTTCGCAGCTCCCCTTCCCTATAAATACTCGACTCCCCCTGAGTCCCAAGGACGGACAATCCGACCTTTCGGCTTCTCCTCTCCCGAATCGCGAAGCACGCTTTGCCCCGGGAATCATGAGCTCAGTGAGGTATTTCTACTTCACGAGACGACTCTGCTTTGTCTCGTTTTGAGCCCCTCTTCCAAGAGGGATGCCCTTCGCGAAGCACAAGGGCATTCGCGAAGGAAGGGGATTCCCAAGGGAACCCGGGCAGCCGCGGAGCACTTGTGCTTCACGAAACACCCAACCCATATGAGTCATCCCTATGCTAAGGCAGGATCGCTCCACTTCGCGAAGCACATTGCTTGGCAGGACCCTGCTTCGCGAACCACACCTTCTTCGCGAGGCAGTTCTCCGCGAACACTGTTCTACTTCGCGAAGCACCTCCCATTCACACCTACACCCCATGATAAGGCTAAGGCACCCCACTTCGCAAAGCACACTCCTCTGCTTAGCGACTCCCCTTTTCGTGCGACCCTCCAGGTTTGCACGATGTGATTTCAAAGTCCCATGGACAACACCACCCGTAGCGTTGCTTCGCCTAATGATTCTTCGCATAGGCACGCTAACGGCTATTGCTTCTTCGCATAGCCACGCTAACGTGGACCCCTCAATAGTTCGCCCCACTACCCCCCTTTACCATGGCCTTACCGGTACCTTCCCTTCCCCAAGGACTAGAGGGTACCGGTTATGTAAGTCCTAGGGGTGTGGAGTGAACCCACCTCGTCCGAGCTGCAGGACGTTAAACTGCCAAGCACCACGTCCTCAACACATGACGTTAAACTGTGATCCAACCTCGTCTCCCTCACGAAGGGTTTCCCCAGGTCGAACATTCTTTACACCACTCGTCTCCACGGGAATGGAACTCTTCCGCACATGGAATGAGATCCTCCTTGTCGGAGTGGTGTATGTTCGCAGGGGAAGGGCTGCCTCAGAGCGTAAGCCCCTAACCTTTGGTACGGATGATTGCACCCGTGCATCTCTGTACTTCCCCACTACCAAGGTCGGTGGAGGACGTGATAGGGAACGAGGCACCTCCCTATGGGCCTCCATCCTGGAGTAAGTCCCAACACCATGGGCCGCCCAACGCGTAATCCCCTCTTCGCTTCTCACGAACGCACCCTTCGCGACGTGATCGTCAGGTCCATGCAACCTCTTGTTTCTCACACCGGGCATGACTCATGTGGTCTTAGAGTGAGCACCGACCCTGACCACCCCACCTGAACTACGAGGTCTTTGATCCATGTCAAGGCATGGTACGTAGGAAGCCTCCACGAGGTTCAAGCCCACCAACAGTGGACCAAGGTCTACTTTCACGTCGGTTCACCGGCGAAACCCCACCTGAACTACGAGGTCTTTGATCCATGTCAAGGCATGGTACGTAGGAAGCCTTTATGAGGTTCAAGCCCACCAATAGTGGACCAAGGTCTACTTTCACGTCGGTTCACCGACACACCCACCCGTCGTTTCTTCACGTCGGGTCCCATCTTCGTCCGGCATGACGTTAAACTACATTCTGGTCCAGTGGTAAGCCATTGCGACCCAACCCCATTAGAACTACGAGGTCTTTGATCCATGTCAAGGCATGGTACGTAGGAATCCTCCCAGAGGTTCAAGCCCAACTCCCATCGGACCAAGGTCCATCTTCACGTCGGTACGCTGATGATGCCCATCGGACCAAGGTCCACCTTCACGTCGGTACGCTGACGACATTCATCGGGCCAAGGTCCAGCTTCACGTCGGTTTACCGGCACCATCTCGAACTACGCGGACTTTGATTCCCTGCCACGGGGATACGTAGGAGGCCTCGTCAAGGCTCAAGCCCAACTTCACTGTCACCCCCCTGCGATGGTTCCACTTCACTCTCCTTCTACTCCATTCACTGTCGCCCACGGGCTAGCCCCAGTGTCGATATCCCTTCAAGGAGGATCCCTCAATCCGATTTATCCCAGCTAATGCTCTGGTTGGGTTGATCCGTCTCCGCTGGATGTTAAACTCACGGCATACCCTGTGTTGAGCACGGGAAGCTGAGGAAAACCTCAGATATGTGTCCACAAAATGTAATTCCCCGCGCCCGATGTGGGATGCCTCGGGCTTCCACGCCCTCGAGAAGCCTTGTGATCAAGGATAACAGACAGACATGCCAGGTACCCCAGCATCCAGACATGCTACTGATGCCTCAATGTGACTACTCCCCTGACCGAAGGTTTCTGCCCTGATTGGACCCTTTGGAATGTCCCGACAGAAGCAGTGTAATTAACCGGTGTCCATGGAAACATGGCACTGGGAAGAGTTTCACGAACTACGTATTAAATCTATAAGGGAGACCCGGACTAGGTGACGAGTTCTGAGGAGGAATCCACAGGAGGAAGAACCGACATCCCATCATCCCGTTTCGATCAAGGAGCAGACGTCCCTGAATAAGGAGTGAATGTCGCCCGCCTTTGGAAAGCGGGAATGCGGGGCAACAAAGCCGCGCGTCCTCTGCAGACGGATGCGCGCGCCCCGGCGAAAGCGTCGGAAACAGAAATGGTGAACCCGACGTGAAATTCTTCTCTTCAATATGGAGATTAGTAGCGTTCGAGACACCAGTAGATTGACGTGTCACTGGATCCAGATATCCGTTGCCTGGTCCCGCCAAGCAAATGGTGGGCCTGTCGTGAAACTCACCGGAAGTCGGGGTAGTAGAACGTGGGGCACTCCGCTCTGTAGCGTGTTGGCATGGATCCTTCTCACAGACATGGAGGATGGAAGAACGCTGGGGCACTGGCTGCCAATCCTTTTCCTCTCAGTACTGATGAGTTGATCCCTTCGCTTGCCAGGACCCAGGTTGCTATTTCGGAAATGCGGTCACCATCCGTTCCTCGCCCGCGCAGGGGTAGGGGCAACACCACGACGGCCACTCCACATGGCGGCACTACCGCCACAACGGCCGCCACGTCACGGGATGCGGGACGCCCACGTCCCCTTTCCCCATCAGAGGTCATCCAACGAAGGGTGATCAACAGCCTCGTGCGCAGGTATGAGGAAGAAGGGGTCATCCCAACCGGGGATATGGCCCGCCTGGACCTGGAGGCCTCTAGGCCCCGCCGTCAACACCGCCCTAACAGGCCGCGCAGGGAGCCCCTGCTCCCCACCCCGACATTCAACCATTTCGAGAGCCTATCCCCGGAACACCTTGACGACTCTTCGCCTTACGCTGAAGAGGCAGGCGCTGTCCCGCTCAGTCCGCTCAGGGCCCCGACCCGGGGCCCCCAGGCGAGAGGTCCCGTCCGGCCGCGTCAGCGCCGCCGTCCGGCCCCGCAGGAAGAGCAGGCAGACTACGTCCCTGCACCACCTGCACCGGCTCACCTAACCCGACGTCAGCGCCGGGCCCGGGCTGAGGACGCTCGCTCAGGCGCATCCACGTCGACAGCTACAGTGGCCCGAGCCACCGTCGACGTACATTATGAAGCCCCCGCATACATTGAGCAGGGGCACCCCTTCGCCCGACCAAGATTGATACCCCAACCGCCCCATGGGCAGGCTGGGTTGACTCTCCGGGTTGCAGGCCCCAGTGGTGATCGCCGCGAGCTAACCCGCGGTGATGCCACCCCGTACGGAGGTCCTCCCTGTACCACTACTCCACAGAGCGTGGGCCTTCCCCGCTCCGAGGTTCGTCATGGAGGCATGCCTCGCACTGCCCCCATCCTGCAGGAAGACCTGCCCCGCGGCAGTGGCGCTCAGCGCGGAGACATTTCCCGCACCCTCCATACATGGTATGAAGTTCATCCTGCTGAAGGCACCGTCCATCCGGTCCTCCTCCAATGTGGGGGGCCTCCCTACGTCCTC
This sequence comes from Viscum album, assembly GCA_963277665.1. NCBI lineage: Eukaryota > Viridiplantae > Streptophyta > Magnoliopsida > Santalales > Viscaceae > Viscum > Viscum album. The sequence continues at coordinate 983,012,532 of OY728134.1, forward strand.
TCTGAAACCGGCAAAGGTCCTCCTCGCTCCACTCGCATCGACCATGGAGGTCTTCCCCATGCTCCTGCCAGTTCCAATAGAGGCCCCGCCCACATGGGTACTGTTCATGGAGGTCCTCCCCATGTACCCTTTAACATTTTCCCTGGTGCCCCTCGCACCCCGGCTGTCTCGACTGGGGGTCCTCTCCGCCACGGCGCCAGCGCCGCCCCAAGGCTGCCTGATAGGGGTCAACCCTGTCCCGAAGAGCCACCCAGGGGCAGAAGAGCGGGTCGTCGCCGCCACAAGAAGAATCCTGGGAAGGCCCAGGTGGAGATCAAACCTTCCCTCTTCTCCGATTCGGAAGCGGAATGCGATTCAGCGATGGAACCTTCTCCCAGCTCCTCCATATCAAGGACTGGGGCAGGAACCAAACGCATCAGCCTCGTTCTCCCAGAATTTGAGGCCCACCGGATTCCCGTCTCTCTCTGCAGGTACATTCAAGAGGAAGAAATCCTGGGAATTCCGCAAGTCTCAGCCACGCAATCATCGCCCCCGTCACCAGAAGAGCCCTCTACCTCTACCAGGGATCACGTAGAGTTATTTTGGGGGCCCACAACGGTAGAGCGATGACACAACCCGTCACCGGTAGCCGCGGCTCCTGTTCCGGAAGCTGTGATTATCAGCCCGTCGTATCGTGACATCGTGGCTAGGTCACCTCACTCTTCGGAGGATGGCCCGGAATTCGGCGGCCAGTCAGCTCGTTTGCCGTATTCTCCACCGCCGAGCTTATTATCCCAAAGGTCCGCCTCGGTACCGCTTCCGGTTCCTCAGCCGCCCCCGGTTGACGAGTGGGGAAACACAGGGCCAGACCATGAGTCCGAGCCTAGGAGCTTCTGGAGTATCCTTGCAGCGGATTATTTCCCAGAGAAGTTCTGGCCCACGGCGGTGCTGAATTTCCGCCTACCCGAGTCTCTTACCCCTGAATAACTGGGATGCTTTTGTCGAACCCTCTGGGCGACGCACTTCCACCTCCGTTGCGAATGAGTAGTGTACCCCAGAAGTCAAGAGCACTTTGAGGAGATTGGCGAACAATGCCGCCTGATCGATGCGGCCGCACTCCTTGTGGCCCGCACCCCGAGTCGCCAGGCCACCAGAGCGCCCTTCAACGAAAACGCGTTCAGAGTCTTAAAGCACTCCGCAGAATCGTCAGGGAAGCCACCCCCCATGTGCAAGTCCGTGGTTGGGGACGCTATGCCGCTCTCCTCTTCGACCCTATCCGACGACAGCCCGATTCGCTATGCGACATTGAGGATATGCCCTCAAGAGGGGTCACAGTCCACATGACCGACGTTGTGGATAAGGAAGATGAGCTTGAGTTCCTTGATGGAGACTTACCATCCGAGGGCGTACCGCCACTACTCGACCCATCAGGGAGAGTTACCCGTCATCAGAGGAACCTGCTAGGCCTCCCCGTACCCACCGAGTCGCTGGCACTCGGTCGAAGCACTGGCAAGGGTAAGGAGCACGTCGGAATAGTCAAGCACTCCGACCCGTCTGCCTCTGTGCAGAAAACGGACGAAGATCCTGAGAAGGCCACGTTGCGCCAGCAGCTTGCTGAGCAGAAGAGGCTGGTTGACGAACTCTTGGCTGAACGCGCCGAAGAGCGACGACCTGACTATGGTAATCCCAGGCCGGGGCAGCAGGGGCAGGAACAACTTCCCCCCGGCGAGATGCGTCCGGGAAACCCTGATCATGCTACTGCCGCGGACAGGGCGGAAGCCGGAACATACGGCAAGAGGGCGCGATATGTCTCGCCAAACCCCCCTGAGTGACGGGGCAATCTGAAGAATCCAACCCGGGTTCCCCCAATCGCCCAGCAGGTCATCCAGCCAGTCGACCCGCGAGCAGCCGAAGCCGTCTACCGTGTTGAAGAACCTGGAAATGCGCTTGTGGTTAGGGATCCCCGTCAAGACAGGGACCCCCACCTGGAGGACCTTATTGCGGCACTCACAGCCCGCCTTGAGGCGTTGGAAACACGGCAGGTGGCGGTCCCACCGGATGGCAAGCCTTATCCCGCGTGGGTGGATGATATGCCCGCGCCTCCGGGTTTTGGGAACCCCACTTTCTCGCCTTTTAACGGGACAGGGGACCCACCCCAGCACTTGGCTCATTTCTCTTCCAGGTGTGGCCCCATGCTGGGGACCCCGGCTCAGCAAGAAGCCGCCAAGCTCCGATGTTTCGTACAGACATTGGAAGGTCCGGCATTCGTCTGGTACAGCCAGCTCCCTATCGGATCGGGGACCGGTTGGGAGGATCTTCGCCGGCAGTTCTTATACCAGTTCAGCTCCACCACGCGAAAGACCAGCATTGCGGACCTCTTCAAGTGCAAACAGAGGCCTGATGAGCGGGTTGCAGACTTCATCGCCCGGTGGAAAGGACTTACGTATTCCCTCGATATGCCACTGACTCAGGAGCAATTACTGACGATGTGTTTGGGGAACGTTAAGACAGAGCTGGTACCCTCCTTGATTACCCAGAACTATCCTGGAGGGTTCAGAGATTTCTCGGATAAGGCCCAGCGCCTCGAGGAGGCCCTGCAACAGGCTAGTCAGGCACGTTTGCTGCCCCCTATGATCCCAGCCAGGAGGGCCGCCAGGGCTGAACCTGCCGTGGTGGCTCAAATAGAAGCCCCGGGGCGGCTGGAATTGCTGCCGGCGGCACCACCCCCACAACCCCGCAGAGTTCCTCCACCTCAAGCACAGGCTCTTGCCCAGCAGCGACCGCCTCAGAACCGACAGGTTCCGCCGCGCAATGCGCCACCGCCACCTAGGCGAGACAACCAGGCGCCGCCTCCTCGGCAGGCCCCTCCGGTCCCTCGACAGGACCATGCCCCCAGGGCCCCCTATCCGGAAAGAAGGTACCAGACCTATCCGTTCAACGAAAATCAGGTCCCTGGCTACTTCCGAAGTGCTCTAGGGCAAGGGATTGTGCGTCTGCCTGAATGCAGAAGGCCGGCAGAGGCGCATCTCACCGATCAACCCAACTACTGCCCTTATCATCGGATCCTGGGGCACACCCTCAAGCGATGTTATGTGTTTAAAGACTGGCTTCAGGACCAGGTCAACAACAACATAGTCAAGTTGGGCCCAGCGCCAGCGCAAGTGGCAGTCGTCTTTGTGGGATCAGAAATCGGCAGCGACGGCGAAGGTGAGTGGCAGCAGGTCCCTAGCCGCGGGTCCCAGAAATACGACAACTGGATGGCTCGAAAAACCGTCGTCCATGCCCAGGGTATCATCCGGGCACGCCTGAAGCAGTCGGAACCTTCAGAAGAAGTAGCCGGTGTCTCAGCATCGTCTTCACAGTCGACCTCTGCCCAAAAAGGCAAGCAGCGGCGACGCAAGAAGAAGCAACGTGCACCGCCAGTGCTGTCGTCATCCCGCACTCTTGGCGACTTTATGCCTCCCGAAATGGGCATTCCTCCCAGAATTCGCCCAGCGGTGGATGACTCTTCGAGCGACAGTCAAGGGTACGCTTCGTTTAACACCGTGGGGCTGGTAAAGCCCTATATGACCCCCGACGAGGGGGAACCCCAGGCAGACCGCCCCAACGTTTCCAGCCGACGTCAACGTCAGCGGAATCGCAATCGCGCCGGTCATCGAGGTACGTCAGCAGGCACTTGCGGCCAAGCCGTGCACGCTACCGAGACCAGGCAGCAGGCTCAGCGCAGATCTCAGCACGCGCAGACCCATCCAGCACCCTCGGCTCTACCTCCACCGCTGTTCGTGTTGCTGGATCGGGGAGAGCCGCCTCGTTCGTATCACATCCAGTCTTGCCCGGCGACAGGCCAGCCTCCGCTGTCCGATCTTAGTCCGGCGACTACTCTCCAGGCTTCTACTAGCAGGCAGTATGATGTACCCAGTGCTAGCCGACCGCCAGTTCAACCGGCAGGACCCGCTATGCCTCCAAATGCCGAAAAACCCCCTGTAAGCAGAGGTTCGCGTTTGGCACGCAAGTATGATGTCCTAAAGCACCTGGCCGGCATTCCGGCGAGGCTTTCCATCCTTGAGGCCCTGCGCCTATCATCCGAGATGCGCGAGGCACTTGCCGAGGCCCTGAGGAGTCCCCTCCAGTTCGAGACGGAGGTAGCAGCTGCGGAAGCCTTCCATACTGAGACGTTTGAAAATGTCAAATGTCAGGCGGTTATCTCGTTCTCCGGTGAAGATGAAGACCCTCCTATACAGGGGCACATTCGCCCACTGTATATCACTGTCCACTTTAACGGTGTGGAAGTCCGTCGATGCCTCGTTGACACGGGTTCTGGAATCAACTTAATTCCGACCCGGACGCTGCGAAAGCTGGGTCTGTCCGAAGGTGATTTAACTCCCTCTGACCTCAGGATCCAGGGGTACGACAGGGCAGAGCAAACCCCAGTCAGCAAGATCCACCTGAAGACTCAGTTCGGTGGCTTAATTGCCAGCACCGAGTTCATGGTTGTTTCTCAGGACACCGCCTACAACGCATTGATGGGTAGGCCATGGCTACATCTGCATGCAGCGGTCCCCTCGTCGTATCACCAGTGCCTTAAGTACTCGCTCAACGGTCGAGTAGGCGTGCTCCAAGGATACGCGTCCCCTTTCGCTTCTTGTGAGGCCCGCTATTTGGATGCGGGTTATTACAAAAGTAAGGACAAGCAAATCCTGGTAAGCGAGGATGAGCCTGCCCCGATCACAAGTGATCCCTGGGCAAGCATGGACGACGCCTACATCCTCCCGATCCACCGGTTGGAGGCCACGACCCCCGACATGGGGAAATGTTTCGTTGTTTTGGGTACGCAAGGAAGGCATGTTCCCGTGTCCAAGCGGCGGAGGAAAATCACCTCGTACTCCTACATCAACCAGGCTCAGGTCATCCCGGAACCTCCTACCCCTATACGGTATCGGGACGTCAAGCTCATGACAACGGCGGTGCGCCATACGTGTCTATTCCGCCGGGCTGTAATTAACCGACTCAGGCCGACACGTCACCACTGCTTTGATATCATCAAGTGTGGCCCCTTAGGCCGAAGGCCGGATGGGATAGGATCAAATGCATTCATTGCTATGGTCTCGACGACAAGTGAGTCTCCTGATGTGATGATCGCTGCTGCCCGAGCCAGCACCAGCTGCCCCGCGAATCTTGATAGCCCAGAAGTATCTTCCGTCGCGGGAAGTCCCCCCACGGCTGGGGAGGAAGACTTGGAGGATGCTCCCCCAGCCTTTGAAGAAGGCGTCTCTACCACGGTTGATGAACTCGTACAGGTGAACCTTGGTAGCGAGGCCGATCCAAGACCCACATTGATCAGTGCGGCCATGTCCCTCGAGGAGCGGCAGTAGTATGTAGACTTCCTCAAACAGCACCGCGATGTGTTTGCCTGGAGTTACGATGAGATGCCAGGGCTGGATCCCCAAGTGGCCGTCCACCGTCTGGGCCTCCCAGCAAAACATCGTGGGTTCAAGCAGCCTCCCAGGAAAATGCACCCTTCTCATGGTGCTATGGTTGAGGCCGAAGTTGACAAGCTTATCAAAGCCAACTTCATTAAGGAGGTCCAGTACCCCAAATGGCTCGCCAAAATTGTGCCGGTCAGGAAGAAGAATGGGCAGATCAGAGTCTACATCGACTTCCGCGATCTCAATCGCCACTGCCCAAAGGATGACTTCCCACTCCCAGTGACGGAGCTGTTGATTGACGCCATGGCCGGGTTCCAAGCCCTCTCTTTCATGGATGGGTATTCCGGGTATAACCAGATCCGGATGGCCCCCGAAGACGAGGAGTCCACTGCCTTCAGGGCTCCCCAGGGTACCTTTTGCTACCGGGTAATGCCATTCGGTTTGAAAAATGCAGGTGCCACTTATCAGAGGGCCATGCATCGCATATTCAAACCGATCCTCGGGACATTGGTGGAATGCTACATGGATGACCTTGTAGTCAAATCATGCCAGCGCCAGGACCATCTCAAAGACCTTGAGAAAGTGTTCGGTTTCCTCCGTTCCCGTCACCTGAAGATGAACCCGCTGAAGTGTGCCTTCGGAGTCACCTCCGGGAAGTTTCTGGGTTTTGTTGTCAGATACCGAGGTATCGAGATCGACCCGGAGAAGATCAAGGCCATCAGCCAAATGCCTCCCCCGAGCAACATTCGAGAGCTCCGAGGCCTCCAAGGCCACTTAGCCTATATACGCCGATTCATTGCGAATCTGGCCGGCAAGTGTAATCCATTTTCCCGGCTCATGAAGAAAGGCGCTGCCTACGAATGGGATGAGGAGTGTCGGATCGCCTTCGAGGAAATCAAGCAGTATCTGCTCCAACCTCCGGTCTTGATGCCACCCATCTCTGGAAAGCCGCTGGTCCTTTACGTGACCGCCCTGGAGAGATCCCTCGGCGCGCTGCTCGCCCATAAGAATAACGAGGGCACTGAGAACAGTCTCTACTATCTCAGTCGCATGCTTCTCGATACGGAGGTCAGATATTCCCTTATCGAAAAGAGCTGCCTTGCGCTCGTCTTCGCCGTGCAGAAGTTGCGACACTACCTGCAACACCACGAGGTGAAATTGATCTCTCGGGTGGATCCGCTGAAGTACATCCTGAACCGCCCCATGCTGACTGACCGACTAGCACGGTGGGCGGTGATTCGCCAGCAGTTTGACATCAGGTTTGTGCCTCAGAAGGCCGTTAAGGGAAAGGCGTTGGCAGACTTTTTAGCCGCCCATCCAACCTCCGCGGATCAATCCCTGGACCTGGATTTCCCTGACGAGACGATCCACTCGGTCGATCATGCTGTCCCGCGTTGGAAAATGCATTTCGACAGCGCCTCCCGGAGCCCCACCGGTAGAAGGCTCAACGACCCCAAGCTCAACAGAGTGGGTCTGGGTATTGTTTTCATTACCCCGGCGCAAGCCGTCCTACCGTACTCATTCCTGTTGTCAGAAGGTTGTACAAACAAAGAAGCAGAGTACCAAGCTCTCATCACCGGCCTCGAGTTGGCCCTTGAGATCCATGTACCCCATCTACATGTGAAGGGATATTCCGAGCTGGTAATCAAACAGGTTAATGGCGACTACGTCGTTAGGAAGCCAGAGCTTGCACCGTTGCTGGAGTACACCCTCCTCTTAATGGCCCAGTTCTCTTCTCGACCAGAGGTTACCCATGTCCCACGGTCGTAGAACGGCCAAGCGGACGCCCTAGCTGGCTTAGCCGCGTCGCTCGCAGAACCCGAGCAAGATGATTTGGTCATACACGTGGCCCACCGGAGAGTCATTGCTCCCGTCACCCAAGAGGACCGTGATAGCCTGCGGGTAAGTCATCTCACCGCCGGACCCTCCATATCGGGAGTCCCGGGTTCGTCAGACGCAGTGGTTGAAACCACCCCCGACTGGAGAGAACCTTTTGTCGAGTATCTCCAAAATGGTCAGCTCCCGGACGACCGGGCCGAGCGCGAGCGAATCCGACGCCGCGCACTTCAATTCACCCTCCAGAGCGGCCCCAGTCTTGAGCAGATCCTCTATAAACGGGGTTTCGATGGTGTCCTCCTCCGTTGCATCCAAGGAGTAGAGATACCTTAAGTTATGCAAGAGGTTCACGCCGGTTCCGGTGGTGCCCATCAAGCTGGGCCGAAGCTGTCCCATCAAACCCGGAGGTTAGGGTACTTCTGTCCCTCCATGATCCACGATTGCATTGGATACGCCAAGAGATGCCACGCGTGCCAAGTACACGCCAACTTCTTGCATCGGCCGCCAGAACCCCTCCACCCCACCAAGTACTCTTGGCCATTTGCGGTATGGGGACTCGATGTAGTGGGACCGTATCCGCCGGCAACAGCGCGCCAATGCAGGTTCATCCTGACTCCTACAGATTTCTTCTCCAAATGGGCAGAAGCAGTTCTGCTCAAAGAAGTCAAGGCCCGTTCCATCGTTGACTTTGTGAGCTCCAACATTATCCACCGGTTTGGAGTCCCTCACGCCGTCCTCACCGATAACGGCACCAACTTCCGAGCAGCTGAATTGAAGAAATTGTACGCTAAGTACGACATCCGGTTGAACCATACCTCCCGCTACCACGTGCAGGCGAATGGGCAGATCGAGGCGTTCAACAAGACCCTCTCTAACATTCTGAAGAAGATGGTTGGTCAGAACAAGAAAAGTTGGCTGGACAAGCTCCCCAACGACCTCTGGGCTTATCGGACGACGACTCGCAACTCTACCCAGGTGACCCCGTATTCCCTGGTGTGTGGAGCTGAGGCCGTCCTACCCATTGAGATCCAGCTGCCGTCGCTACGCACTGCAGTTTATGATCACCAGACATCAGATGAGGTAGCCGAGATCCGTCTAGCTGAATTAGAGGCACTGGACGAGAACTGGCTTCGTGCCCTGCACAATCTGGAAAGGCATCAGGACAAGATAGAGAGAGCTTTTGACAAGAAGGTTCGCCTCCGCTCTTTTCTACAGGGTGACCTGGTACTGGCCCTGCGAGCGCCAATGATTCCCGATAGGAAACCGCCCAAGTTAGAACCCAAATGGGAAGGGCCTTATATCATCCATAAGGTTTACCCCAATGGAGCATACTCCTTGGTGACCACAGATGGAGAGCGTGTAACCCCTCCCACCAATGCCAGATTCCTCAAGCGATACTTTGCCTAGGGAAAAAGTGGTCCTGCATGACCCTAAACTACGAGAGGGTCCTGCACGACCCTAAACTGCGACTTGGTCCCGCATGACCTTAAACTGCATCTCCGTCCTCACTGCAAGACGTTAAACTGCAAGTCAGTCAGGTCTTCCTGACCGAGGCTCAGCCTCAGGCCCCTCGGCCTATTTGGGCCCCTGGCCCCGTCTCCACCGCGGTCTGGCCCCAGGCCCCCTCGTTTCTCTCCGACTTACCCTCTTACGGGATCATACGGTACAGTGTAGGACTACGTCCTCACGTTGGGATCATGTACCATACCGCACACATCCCCGAATGAGATGCCCCTCGTCCCGCATGATGTTAAACTGCATGTCGAGAACTACGTATGGCTTGATTCCCATCTTCATGGGATATGTAGGAACTCTCGGATGCCTCGTCTTGAGCCCAGCCCCAAGCTTTTCTCTTCCGCTATTCCCCCTGGGAATAGTCTCCTTGGAGGATCTTTGTGTAGCAGGGAGTGGGCTTTCTTGGCCCCGCTCATGCAACCCCACTCGCGCAAAGATTGTAAAGGTCGCACCATGCGCCCACTCCCGTTCTTCTACCCTCCCACGTCCTCACCGCATGACGCTAAACTGCATGGCCTTCATGAACTACGTATGGCTTGATTATCATCCTTATGAGATACGTAGGAACACCCGGACATTTCGTCCATTGGCCCAGCCCAAAGCCAAAATCTTCCCCTCGGGTCAAGACATGGCAGGGTGCACACTTTTGCCCCGACCCACGTCGAGCAAGCCTCGACCCGGCTGCACATTCCCCCCTGAAGGTGTTTGCCCCTTTTGTGGATGAATGCAACTGAGCTTCACCCACTCCATGACTTGGATTCTATCACCTTTCACACTCGGAGGGACCCCCGATAACGGCCTGGATACAACACCCAAGGGCTCTCCTACCGATACGGGCCAACGTCCCCGAGGGTTTTCAAGCAACAAATCGATACAAGTCCCGCGTTGCGAATTTGGTCAACGGTCGACGCTCATTTGTTGCCCCCATATGGGTCACCATAGGAACGCTGTGTTTCGAACATGGTCAACAGTGTCCTGGATCTTCGGGTCCACCCCGAGATGCCCCAGGCATCAAGAACAGTGATCCCCTCTGCCCCATCCTGAGGTGACAAACATCCCCCAGGTGGTGCTAGCGATCCGGGCCACGGCCTAGGGTTCCTTATAAGGGTGTACGGTGTGATGTAGGACTACGTCCTCATTCACGTCGGGATCATGTACCATGCCGTACGCCCTCCCTTTACGAGGCTCAGCCTCAGGCCCCTTGGCCTTTTTGGGTCCCCGACCCTCGTCCTCATGTAAGACGTTAAACTACGAACCAGTCAGGCCTTCCTGACTGATAACTTCCCCTTTTCTCCGGGCCACGGCCCAGGATTCCTCACCTGGAGTGTACGGTGTGATGTAGGACTACGTCCTCGTTCACGTCGGGATCATGTACCATGTCGTACGACTCCCCTTATGAGGCCCAGCCTCAGGCCCCTTGGCCTCCTTGGGCCCCTGGCCCCCCGTCCTCATGTAAGACGTTAAACTACAAACCAGTCAGGCCTTCCTGACCGAGGCTCAGCCCCAGGCCCCTTGGCCTTTCCGGGCTGCGGCCCAGGACCTATCTTATAGGATCGAATTGTGTGACGTAGGACTACGTCTTTATTCACGACGACTTCTTTACCATGCCATACACCTCCCTTGTTTAGGGGTATATTACTCCCCTCCTCGTCCAGTATGACGTTAAACTGCATTTCAAGAACTACGTGTGGCTTGATTCCCATCTTAATGGGATACGTAGGACCACCTGAACGTCTATGCTTCGGGTCCAGCCCCATCTCTCGGGAATCCTCATCCCATCTTGGCCCCTTGGCCCATCCTTCTTCCATGAGGGGATCATATGGTGCGGTGTGGGATTATGTCCTCATTCACGACGGTCTCGTGATGACCACGCCATGCTCCCACCCCCTACTGAGCTGTTTCGTCGATCCCTTTTTTTCGGCGGTTCACCAATGTACTTAAGAGTACTCTGGTTCATTACCTGGAATGCCAAGCTTTACTCGGACACGTCCGCACCCGCTTTCCAGGCTTTGTGTATCCCCGCATCAGGGCTTTCACCATCTTTCACACCTGGAGGGACCCCCAAGAACGTCCTGGATACAATGCCCAAGGGCTCTCCTACCGATACGGGCCAACGCCCCCCAGGGTTTCGGACAACAAATCGATAAAATCCCGCGTTGCGAATATGGTCAGCGGTCGATGCTCATTTGTTGTTCCCACCTCAGGCTAACGCGATAGAGACGCTGTGTTTCTGTCATGGATAACAGTTTTCCTCTGTCGTCACGCCAACCCATTAAGCCCAAATGCCGGGTACACGATTCACACCCTTCGTCATTTCACCATGTCTGAGTAGAATCTCAGAACCCCCGGTACTTTTCCTCCGTGCACGTCCGCGCATTGGGAGAACAAGCTACATCAAAGGTGTCCTTCGAAACTCTCTGATGACTCCCCTTTGATGGACGCCCCAAGTATTGCAATGAGGATACCCCCCTTGTTTCCCACACCGAGTTTATCTCACGTGGGCTTATGGATTGGGTTGACATCTGTGCTTACTCGGGAGTTGTCACCACCCACGGTCTGAGCTCTAAGACCATAAACTAAGACTCTCATCTGGAACTACGTTCAAGACCCCTTGTCTTTGGACCCATATTGAGTTCAGAAAATTTACCTCTCTAATCCTGCCTTCATGACCCTGATCACAGGGCTGCGTGGCGCAGTGTAGGACTACGTCCTCATTCACGTCGGGTTTGTAACAACTGCACCATGCACGCCCCCATTCTGAGGTTCAGTCCTCCTATTCCCTGTCCTGCATGACATTAAAAGGCACCCTTCAGAACTACGTGTGGCTTGATTCCCATTCTAATGGGATACTTAGGACCACCTGGATGTTTACGATTTGGGTCCAGCCCCACCTCCTGGTGATCCCCTGATCTCCCAGTCACCTAGGCCACTTAGTTTATCTCTCTCTAGAAGGGGGATGTGTAGGTATGACACAAGGTTTTGGGCACCATGCCCCCTTCCCCTGGGAATCTGCCGTCTCTCGATCACCTTCAAGGTTGAGTCCCTTGACTCCCTGCAGTGGTTCTCCCATGTATTAAGAGTACTCTGGTCTAGGACCAAGAGTGTCAGATTCAACTTGATCAAGTTCCTTCCACTTGTCAAGCTTCGTGTTCCCCTCTATTCGGACTTCCATCATCTTTCACACCCGAAGGGACCCCCGATAACGGCCTGGATACAATGCCCAAGGGCTCTCCTACCGATATGGGCCAACGCCCCCCAGGGTATTGGACAACAAATCGATAAAATCCCGCGTTGCGAATGTGGTCAGCGGTAGATGCTCGTTTTGTTAGTCCTCATTTCAGGCTAACGCGACAGGATGCTGTGTTGCGAGCATGGTCAGCAGTAATTCTCTGTCGTCACGCCAGCTCCTTCAGTCCTTGAATGTTGGTTGCATGATTCACATCGTTTTCCACCCCATCATGTCCAGGTGGAATCTCGACACTTTTGGCACTATCCCTCAGTGCACCTTTGCATGCTAGGGGGACAAAAGCTGCAATTTGGCGTCCTTTGGGGCTCCCATGGTCCGAGCTCTAAGACCATAAACTAAGATCCATTCGGGACCACATCCAACTTAATTCCCATCCTCATGGGATACGTAGGACCGCCCAGATGCCCTGTCTCCGGGTACAACTCATTCGGGAAGCCAGTCTCTCTTCCTGTTTCACCTCTGTGTAGGCCCCTCGGCCTAAGGTTTCCCTCTCCGGATGGCGTACAATTTGATGTGGGATTATGTCTCTGTCAATTTTGTTTTATAACACTGCGAACATTTCCCGCCTAGCATCGTCCCTGCTACGTCTGCGCTGCATGACGATAAAATGCATGCTTGGTCCTATCATACGACCCTAAACTGTGACATTATCGTCCTGGACGCACGACGAAAAACGGCACTGCATTGTGGTGACCTCGTTGTAGAGGACATCACGTTGGGTATTGGTCACATGCCATGCCATTTGTCAACGCCCATCACGGCTTGATTCTTGTGGCGACATCATGACCTACTATTCTAGGCCTGTCGCTTCACAAAAAAAAACCATTCACCTTAAAGAACAAACAAGATACATCAAATTCCGCTTCTCTTAGTGCAAGGGCTATGCCCACACTTCCCTTTTCCCCTGGCACTGGTACCTTACCGTGCCACCTTCCAGAACTACGTATGGCTTGATTCTCATCCTTATGAGATACGTAAGAGCGCCCGGGTACTTCCCCGTGGGCCCAACCTAACCCTTGTGTTCGGTCCCTCGACTCGAGCATTTCCTCGGAGAACTCATGGTAAGCAGGACTATGTCCTCATTCACGTCAGGTTTTGATTTCATGCGTCCCTTGATCCCTTTTTTCCATCCATGGTCCGAATTCTATGACCATAAACTAAGATCTCCCCAAGGGAAAGGAATCTGCTCCCCCTCTCTAATACGTTTCGTTGCCGTATTCAGGTGTGTTTTGAAAAAGAGCCCGAAGAGTGGGATTTTCACAGGGACATTCTTCTCATCTCATGACCATGCTTCGTGAGCTCGCTATTTGGATCCTCATCCTCTTCCACATCCAAAAGGACCCTCGGACGACGTGGACACTAAGCTTAAGGGCTCTCCATGAATGCTGGACCTAAGGGCCCTTCAATCATTTCGGGCCAACGTCCCTACGGATATTTGACAACATTTGTGACATGGTCCCGTGTTTAGAACGTGGTCAACGGTCGACCCTCATTTGTTTGTCCCCATTTTAGGCTAACGCGATAGGATGCTGTGTTACGAACATGGTCAGCAGTAATCCTCCATCGCCACGCCGCCATCATCGTGATCCAAATCTCGAGCGTCATGATTCACACGTTTCCACTTCCTTATGTTCAAGTGGAACTCCATCATACTCGGCTCTTTCTCTTCGCGCATCTAGGTGCGCTAAATGATCGTGTTAGTGTCATTGGGCCGGTAGTCTCCGGGTGTCCCTTTTTCCTAACCTGCCCCCTCTGCGTCGGGAAATTCCCACCACTACTGCTTGTTTCCCACACCGAGCGCGACTCACGTGGGCTTAGCAGTTTTGGCTGGATGTGTACCAACACGGTCAGGCTGCTCCTCGTCCCACATGACGTTAAACTGCGCTTCCAGAACTACGTGTGGCTTGATTCCCATCATCACGTGGGATACATAGAGACACCCAGGCATTTTGCCTAGGGTTCAGCCCCTGGAATCACAAAACCTTGTTCCTCCCCATTTCCAGCCCTCAGCAGAGAAGCCCTATCTGGAAGAAAGAATGATTCGCGATCAGGCCAATGCGCCCATCTGGCGTACTCCCACCACGGTGGTGCAACTACCGAAGTGTTGGATTCTGTTTGAACAAACCACCACTCTATGTTCCACGCTTTGCGTACCCCTTATTCGGACCCTCGTCCTCTTTCATGTCTGAAGGAACCCCCTAACGGTCTGGTCCCATGCCGCATCGGCTCACCTACCGTCCTGGGCCAACGTTCCGGAAGACTGGTCATGTTTGGAGGGACCCCCAATGACGGCCTGGATGCTACGCCCAAGGGCTCTCCTACCGTTACGGGTCAATGTCCCGAAGGATTGATCGACGAAAAATTGATAAAATGCCGCGTTGCGAATATGGTCAGCGGTCGATGCTCATTTGTTGTCCCCACTTCAGGCTAACGTAGTAGGGATACCGTTTGTCTGCCACGGCAAACGGTTGTCCTTTATTGTCACGCCATCCCCACAGTGTTCCGAATTTGGGTTTCGTGATTCACACTTCCCATTTTCATCTGTTTGAACCGATTTCAGCGCCCTTGGTGTTGCCCCGGTCGTGCATAAGATCACGTTGAAGAAACAGTAATTCGGCTATCCTGGAAGTTCCTCCTCCGATCAAGCCTTCCCCATCTTTCGGAAATCTGGACTGGCTTGAGGAATTGTCGTCAAACGTCCCGAAAACATTGTAGGGATGTAACAAGGCAATTCAACAGTGGAAATCGTGCGTGCCACAACACTCAAAACAAAGGAGAAAGAAAGAGTTGAAGAACAAAAGTGTTAATAAAAGTTTCTTTCGGGTTTGTTACAATACTCGGGGGTTGACTTCCCCCATGGACGGGTTGACCCCATCAAAGGAGCGTTGCATCTCCGCCAACCGTTGACTTGCAGCGTCCAAAGCCTGTTGCCGCTGATTCAACTCCCACTCCTCTTCAGCAGCGGCGGGGCGTAATTCGTCAACTCTGGCCCTGGCCCTTTCTACCTCGGCCCGGACGGCAGCCATCCTTCCAGAGGTCTGCCCCATATGCTCCTCAGCCTCTGCCAGCTGGCCCTTCAATCGTGAGACCAGCTCAGACTGCACATCAAGAGTGGCTGAAAGCTCGTTGGCCCGGATCTGCATCTGTTGGACCTCGCCTTCAGCCTCCTGGAGCTTCCTAATGCTGGTCGCCTTCCTCCGCTGCCATCCCACGCTCAGCCCACGATCATGCTCCCGGATCTTCTCAGCCATGAGGTCTCGGATGATCACGTGAGGGCGTTGGGCATCCACTCCCCCGGCACACAGTTCGCGCAACCGCGAGCGGAGTCTATCCATTTCGGCCAGCCATTGCGCTTGGGGAGTGTCCCTGATAAAGCGCGTGATCAGCTTACACAACCGGCGACGGACTATGCTGCTGTCTTCCTCATCAGAGGCCGTTTCATCCCAATACGCGCGGTCGCCAGGCTCGTACGCAGGATATGCCTGCAGGAATTCCTCAGCAGGATCTGCATCAGGTGTTGAGTCTGGTACGACACCTGACGCCGACGCAGGCAGGACAGGACTGGGACCGACCGGTTGATCCTCTTCTTCAGAGTCCACCTCGATGACTTCAGGTACGGCCCTGCTGGTGGTCCCGCCAGTGATGGTGTGCGCCGCAGCTTGAGGAGGTGAAGGGACTATCGCCACCATCACCGGCATGCCCCTGGGAGGGACGCCGCCAGACATCCCGACCAGCCTCGCTGCAGCAGCCCACGCCAGTCGGAGAACTGTATGATAGAAAGAGACATAAACGTTAGTTGGCATGGCCTACATGTGACAACGAGGAGACCGGTGGAGGAGACTTACGAAGATCGACCTCCGAGCGCTGCTCCTGGGCTGGTACTGATGGGACTCCGAGACGAGGCCCCCCGTATACTGTTGGAAGGTCTGGGGATTCCAGAGGAGCCGCCTCAGGCCCCCTGGTCCCACCAGACGCAGAACTGGACGCAGCCATATGCGCGGGTTCCGAAGGTCCCGCAACATCACCCGCCAAGGAGCGAGAACGAGGCCTACGAACAAGTTCCTCCTGCATGGCTCAAACATTGGTAAGAAGTCCATAGGGATTCAAGAACAGATCGTAAGAAGAGAAGTTCGGAATGCTACCTCGAGAGCCTCGGCAAAATCATCGGATTCTGAGCCTCGGTCTCCGACCTCGCCCTCCTCCAGCGGGATCCCTCCTCCAGCCTCATCCTCCCGAGAGGAGCCCTCTGATTCCTCCGGCAATGGGAAGCGCTCCCTCAGATCGGCAGCCAATAACTGTGGGGGGACTGTCTGATTCAACAGTACCCTCACCCGGTCTGTCATTGGGCGAGGGACACCACTGGAGTGGACGTAATCCTCCAGCTCGTCCAGGTATTGTCCCGCCTCCGCCGGAGACACCATGAATCCAGCCCGAACTGGGCCTATGCCTGGCAGTTCCATCCCGAGGCGATTCAGGTGGCCCCACATCTCAGGTGGGCTGAGGAATTGCCGGTTGACATCCCAAATGTCCCAAGCTTCCGAAAAGACGGCATCTTCTGCCATGTCGATGTGACGCAGCCGCTTCCCAGGAGCCTGAGTGGATATCCGATGGAATCCCCTCGGTGGCCGCCCCTCCGAATGACCCTGCTCTCCCAGAATCACTGGATCCACCGCTGCTGCCGAACCCTCGGCCGGTGCGGGTCTCTCCGCCATGGAAGCCCCGCTGCCGCGAGCGACCCTAGCGGCCCTCCGACCCCGACCTCGAGATAAAGGAGGCCCACCGTCACCAACCCGGATCGTTGGCTGCTTCAGCATCTCCCCGGGATAAGCGGCCTCCCAGCTGATGGCGTACTCCTTCACTAAGCCGAAGGCGGCGGTGGACGGAGGCAATGCGATCTGCATCTTTCCATCCTCACGTGTGAACATGAGCCACAGATGCCTCATCACACACGGGTGCTCCTCGTGACGCACCTCCTAGTATACCTGCGGGGTCAGCAGCTGGAGGCACCGGAACTACCTCGCAAAACGATGCGGGGTGTATGGTTCACAGATTGGATCACGATCTATCCGAGCCACCAAAACTCCACCTCGGAAGGCCAGGAGGTAAGCCCGATGTTCTTTCGTTCCCTGTCCATCATCAGTAAGCCTCCCCGTCGGCAGTGGGAAGGGATGAAAGTTGAACTCGTCCGCCCTCCACACCCTATTCAGCACCATCGGAACGGCCAGTTTGAATGGGAAGCTCCCAACTGCGTTCAGAATGGAGGGGCGAAAGTCTGATCCCGGCGGCGAAATGGGGTTTGGATACTCGTAAATCCCCCTGATATGCGCCGCGATCCACCCATACAGGAGTTGGAAGGGCCCGCATATTCTTGGTAGCTTCTTGCCCTCGCTAATATGCCGTAGCATTCTGTACAGTTTGGTGAGCATCGGGATCCCCAGGTTGATCCGCCGCCCCATGGCCAACATCGACGCCATGATGAACAAGTTGGGCCGTACCCCCATGCTTGTATCTCTCACTGGTAGGATCCACCCACAGATGAGAGTCGCGATGAATGATGCCAGCCTGACTATTGGCTGTTGTTCGGTGCTGATGCTGAAACCCCAAGTCTTCCATTGGCTGTCCTCCAAAACCCGCCAATACGAGTGCCCCTTGCCCCGTTGGGCTGCCCTTGGACAAGTTCGAGGCCTTGGAGGGAACTCTCGATTCTCTGGGAAGTTCAGGAAGCATTTGAACCACCTCTTGAAGTGGACGTCCCTCACTGCTTCCTTGTCCTCTCCAGGGACGGGCGCCATCAGCGCCGACGCCAATCGCGGCATTTGCTCCGGATCCCCCCACGCGCTGGCAACAGGGAGGAACTCGTCATACATGGCCCCCAAGATCGGGACCCCGGAAATCTGGTGGACATCCCACAGGCTGATGCCCACCTCCCCGTGATGCAGATGAAAAGTGTTTGTCCTGGACGACCATCTACTCAGCAGTTCCGACATCAGCTGCTTTGGATGGTAAATGTGGAACTGGGAGGCCCATGCCGCCTCATACAATCCCACTCTCCTCATCTCGGCCTCGAACTCCTCGCATGAGGCGACTACCCAGTAGGCCCAGGCCCAGTCATCGGTAAAGTTGCCGCCCTGGCCCAGGTCCCACTCATCAGACCATCCCTTCTTCGGATCCTGCAGAGCCGCCTTCAGCATGGTGCGGTAGAGAGGAGGGGACGTCTCTGGTTGCAGTGGCCTCCCGTCAATGTCGTTCACATGATTTTAGAGGCAATCAGCGGTGACGGGTGTGAAATCCTCCTGCGCATGACCACCGGCCGCCCTGAACCATTGGTGCTGGCATGGTGTGCTCCTGAACCAGCAAGCTGGTTCATCCCTTCTCGCCTCAGGGATGAAGACGTCATCCCTCAGCCCGAAGCCATACAACGGCAGTTTCTTGCACTGCGGATAATCCTTCTGACCTTCCGACAGCAGATCTGTCATAGAAGTGTGGTCCGAATGGCTGCGAACCATTTCCCCCAAGCTTGGACGGTTGGCTATCTCATCCCAGTGAGCAGCATCTGCAATCACTCCCAGCACAGCCTCTTGATGGGCCATTTTTAATGACAACCCTCAGAAAAGTTTTTCCCCTGGATCACGAAGCTCGGCCACGAAGTTGAATCGCGAAGCTCGACCGCGAAGTGGAATCGCGAAGATCGGTCGCGAGACCAAGTCGCGAAGTCTGGCCAAGGCCGACAAGAAGTTCGCCTAGCGCGGACGTGGAGTCGGAGACTCGCGGTTCGCCGCGAAGCTCGATTCGCGGAGTGCTGTCGAGGAGTACGCGGAGCTTCGCGAAGTCAAGAGCGCACAAAAAGACAAGGCACGTGAAGACAAAAAAGGGCGGACCCCCTATTTATATGCGGAAACCCCAGATCATCGCGGCGCGCCTCAACCGCGCGAAGCATCGCGGCGCGTCCGGATCCACGGCCCCGGCGAGCATCGCGGGCCCCCTTCGCGGTGCTGCATCGCGAACCACCAACAGTTTTGGCGATTGTCCCTCAGACATCGACCCTTCGCCCTCTGCGGCTCCAAGTCTGAGTGGGGGCATTTGTTGGTGCCAAAAATGTGGCCTGAAACAAAGGAACAAAAAAGGGTCGGCGCGCTGCCTCGCGAAGCTCCGCCGCGAAGCTCCGTCGCGAAGCCTCGCCGCGAAGCGCCCCAACCATGGCGACGCCGCGAAGCTCCAGAGGCGGTCATCCTCCGCGAACCCGTTTGACGTTCGCGAGCCGCCGCGAAGCTCCAGAGGCGGTGATCCTCCGCGAACCCGTTTGACGTTCGCGAGCCGCCGCGAAGCTCCAGAGGCGGTGATCCTCCGCGAACCCGTTTGACGTTCGCGAGCCGCCGCGAAGCCCCGAAGGCGGCGCGCGAGCCCTGCTTCGCGGCGCCCCTTCCCTATAAATACTCGACTCCCCCTGAGTCCCAAGGACGGACAATCCGACCTTTCGGCTTCTCCTCTCCCGAATCGCGAAGCACGCTTTGCCCCGGGAATCATGATCTCCGCGAGGTATTTCTACTTCGCGAGACGACTCTGCTTTGTCTCGTTTTGAGCCCCTCTTCCGAGAGGGATGCCCTTCGCGAAGCTCAAGGGAATTCGCGAAGGAAGGGGATTCCCAAGGGAACCCGGGCAGTCGCGGAGCACTTGTGCTTCGCGAAACACCCAACCCATATGAGTCATCCCTATGATAAGGAAGGATCGCTCCACTTCGCGAAGCACATTGCTTGGCAGGACCCTGCTTCGCGAACCACACCTTCTTCGCGAGGCAGTGCTCCGCGAACACTGTTCCACTTCGCGAAGCACCTCCCATTCACACCTACGCCCCATGATAAGGCTAAGGCACCCCACTTCGCAAAGCACACTCCTCTACTTAGCGATTCCCCTTTTCGTGCGACCTTCCAGGTTTGCACGATGTGATTTCAAAGTCCCATGGACAACACCACCCGTAGCGTTGCTTCGCCTAATGCTTCTTCGCATAGGCACGCTAACGGCTATTGCTTCTTCGCATAGCCACGCTAACGTAGACCCCTCAATGGTTCGCCCCACTACCCCCCTTTACCATGGCCTTACCGGTACCTTCCCTTCCCCAAGGACCAGAGGGTACCGGTTATGTAAGTCCTAGGGGTGTGGAGTGAACCCACCTCGTCCGAGCTGCAGGACGTTAAACTGCCAAGCACCACGTCCTCAACACATGACGTTAAACTGTGATCCAACCTCGTCTCCCTCACGAAGGGTTTCCCCAGGTCGAACATTCTTTACACCACTTGTCTCCACGGGAATGGAACTCTTCCGCACATGGAATGAGATCCTCCTTGTCGGAGTGGTGTATGTTCGCAGGGGAAGGGCTACCTCAGAGCGTAAGCCCCTAACCTTTGGTACGGATGATTGCACCCGTGCATCTCTGTACTTCCCTACTACCAAGGTCGGTGGAGGACGTGATAGGGAACGAGGCACCTCCCTATGGGCCTCCATCCTGGAGTAAGTCCCAACACCATGGGCCGCCCAACGCGTAAGCCCCTCTTCGCTTCTCACGGACGCACCCTTCGCGACGTGATCGTCAGGTCCATGCAACCTCTTGTTTCTCACACCGGGCATGACTCACGTGGGCTTAGAGTGAGCACCGACCCTGAAAACCCCACCTGAACTACGAGGTCTTTGATCCATGTCAAGGCATGGTACGTAGGAAGCCTCCACGAGGTTCAACCCCACCAACAGTGGACCAAGGTCTACTTTCACGTCGGTTCACCGGCGAAACCCCACCTGAACTACGAGGTCTTTGATCCATGTCAAGGCATGGTACGTACGAATCCTTTATGAGGTTCAAGCCCACCAATAGTGGACCAAGGTCTACTTTCACGTCGGTTCACCGACACCCCCACCCGTCGTTTCTTCACGTCGGGTCCCATCTTCGTCCGGCATGACGTTAAACTACATTCTGGTCCAGTGGTAAGCCATTGCGACCCAACCCCATTTGAACTATGAGGTCTTTGATCCATGTCAAGGCATGGTACGTAGGAATCCTCCCAGAGGTTCAAACCCAACTCCCATCGGACCAAGGTCCATCTTCACGTCGGTACGCTGACGATGCCCATCGGACCAAGGTCCACCTTCACGTCGGTACGCTGACGAAATTCATCGGGCCAAGGTCCAGCTTCACGTCGGTTTACCGGCACCATCCCGAACTACGTGGACTTTGATTCCCTGCCACAGGGATACGTAGGAAGCCTCGTCAAGGCTCAAGCCCAACTTCACTGTCGCCCCCCTGCGATGGTTCCACTTCACTCTCCTTCTACTCCATTCACTGTCGCCCACGGGCTAGCCCCGGTGTCGATATCCCTTCAAGGAGAATCCCTCAATCCGATTTATCCCAGCTAATGCTCTGGTTGGGTTGATCTGTCTCCGCTGGACGTTAAACTCGCGGCATACCCTGTGTTGAGAACGGGAAGCTGAGGAAAACCTCAGATATGTGTCCACGACATGTAATTCCCCGCGCCCGATGTGGGATGCCTCGGGCTTCCACGCCCTCGAGAAGCCTTGTGATCAAGGATAACAGATAGACATGCCAGGTACCCCAGCATCCAGAGACGCTACTGATGCCTCAACGTGACTACTCCCCTGACCGAAGGTTGCTGCCCTGATTGGACCCTTTGAAATGTCCCGACAGAAGCAGTGTAATTAACAGGTGTCCATGGAAACATGGCACTAGGAAGAGTTTCGCGAACTACGTATGAAATATATAAGGGAGACCCGGACTAGGTGATGAGTTCTGAGGAGGAATCCACAGGAGGAAGAACCGACATCCCATCATCCCGTTTCGATCAAGGAGCAGGCGTCCCTGAATAAGGAGCGAATGCCGCCCGCCTTTGGAAAGCGGGAATGCGGGGCAACAAAGCCGCGCGTCCTCCGCAGATGGATGAGCGCGCCCCGGAGAAAGCGTCGGAAACAGTACATAATAATAAAATATAACTTTATTTGGGTAAAAATAATGATTGAACAACCTGAATGAATTAAGGAGGTTTAGGTAGAATCCCTTAACTTAAGTCCAAAGGTGTTTTTCGCTTGATCTTAATGACCTGAATATTCAATTTAGGTTCATAAATTAATAATTACATAACCTTATATACATTTAATTGATTAAGTATAACCTTATTAAGTTCTTTTATGGACTTTTTTATGGGTTAATAGGTTCAATTTCACTGTTTGGGGGAGTTTATTTCCTTGGTTTTCATGATTTGTTTTCATATACACATATAAGGATAAAAATGTAATAGAAGAATGATTGTACAGAATTGAAGTTTTATGTTGTTTTTGAGAATCCCAAATATTAAATGGTTGTAAAATTCATTTGGTTTTTTGTATTGAAGATGAATCATTATATAAAACTATAATGATAATTGTTTTTGTTATTTGGCAGTTTTGTATCACAAGGAACTCATTTTTCATTATAAATTAATATCATTTATAAAACATATTATAGAAACATAAATAAGAAAAAATAAATATATTATGTTCTATTTAAACCATAAAAATGTTTTCATTACCTAAATTGAATATGGAAATAGAAATAGAAAATCGGACATCCATGAATGTAGTAAATTAACACATCTCAGATGGTGTTTTCATTTATAGTATAGAAGGAGGATAAATGAGAGATGATGATGATTTATTCCATTATCAAAACAAAATTATATTAAATAAATTTTATTATAGTTATCATAAATTTGGATGAAGATGGGTGAGTATAGAAAAGATAACAACGGAACTTGAAAAGAAAAAAGAAATTTTCCAATTCAATTTTTCATCCTTGAGAGCATCATTAGGGGAGAGGATTTGTTATTTTGAGGATACAAAGGATTTATAAACATGGTGTAGAAATTTGGGATGATATTTGAGTAGAATATAGGCTAGGAACAAGCCTTGAATGGAGTAAAGAGAAGTTTGGGTGAGGGTTGTTTTTATAATGGAGGAGAAGAGGGGTTTTCCATTATCCAAGGGATCTTAACTATGTATAAGACCATCCATCACTCAATAATTCATGTATTTAATTTATTTATTTTAAAAAATTTAGTATTTCACTATTAATAACAAATTCAAGCATTTCAGAAAAATCAAAAAAAAATAAACCCTAAAAATTTTCTATTGTTTAGAATCCAAAAATGAATTCCATTTTTTAAAAATATTGTTCTAAATATTCGCAATTTATTTTTTAATTAAAATCATTTTTTACTTATAAAATAAAAAAATTAAAATTAAAACTACATTTCTACCACATTGAAAAATCAATTAAGGTCTCATAAAATTATATTATAATCATAAGACATAAAAATATTAATTTATTAATATATTTTATGAAAATAATGTTTCATTTAAATTATTAAATTAATCATGCAATTCTAATTAAATATACATGACTTAAAAAAATACCAACACTTAATCATTAATTTTTAAAATAATTATTTACTTATACTATGATATAAGTATACCATATTTTCACTTATAATATTGATAAATTTTATCTATACATTCATTGGTGGAATTACTATTACATTGGATGATTTAATATTCATAAGGGTGAAATTACTATACTAAAGGTTATGTTACTATTTCATCAGTATATGTTCGTCAACTTCAAGAGATACCTTTTGTTTCAGTGATTCTTAATTTTTAAGGTTTTTATTATGTTCTATATGTAATATAATGTGAATATACAGTAATTCATTTTAAGAAGTGATTTTTTGTTTGTAAAACATTGGGTCATTACAACATCTATACTCAAAATTATGAGCTAGTAATGCCCAATGTGGTCAAGACGATCCTCATAGAAACTCAAAAACGGTTTATATATGTAGGGTGAGCATACAGGTATTCTCAGTAGGAAAACCAAAGTTTATCATGAACATGTTAATGGATCATACTAATATACCAATGAAAATATAGTAGAACCAAAAAACACTTATAAGGGTATACTTATCATACCCTCCTTACCAAGGCATGCTCACCAAATAATGAAAACCAGGTAATATAATATAATGTTAAGAAAATTAATGATAGAGTGCCCCATGCCACTTTCCCACTAATTAGGTACTCTTGCCTAATGGAAAAAAAATCTCCTATATCCCACCTCTTCCAAACATAGCACATTGAATCCCGCTCAAACAATGATTTTCCACAAACCACATCACATCCCGTCCACACACAACTGGGCCACGAACCACATCACATCCTACATGCACACACCTAGGCCCCAAAACACATCACATCTCTCCTACATAGACTTGGGCCTCAAACCACATCACAACTCACCCAAAAGATGCTTGGGACATCAAAAAATATCTCATACTAAATACAAATAACACACACATCACATCTTATCCCAAAGACACCTTGGAAAACATATCAAAACTCACTCACAAACACAAGGGCCTCACATCTCACCACAAGCTGCCCGAAGAATCTTGGGATATCATCGCCTGGAAGAGGGAGTAGGGAAGAGTGGGTGTCCATCCATACATCCTCCTATAGGTCTGTTTGGGAAAGACACTCTCCCCTATGATGTTAGGGGTGTTCAACACATGGTTTTCAACTAGGGTGGTGTGGGTTTTGAAATCACAAGAGAAATATATATATATATATATAAGGAAAAACAAAATCCCAACCTATGGGTTTAAAAACAAAAGCACTACACAACTCTCATTTTCCTTTGTTTTTTCTACATCTAAATACACAACTCCACACAAAAAGAACATAAGGCACAAGTGGGTTTCCAAATTTTCATTATCACTTAACCATATTCCTATTTCCTTGCTATTTCAACCTGTTTCGTTAACATTAATTAATTTACCATCCACACATACCAGGAAAATACAACAACACAAAATATAATGAATAACAATGAAACATAAATTAAAAGATTTAAATAGAACCTATTTAACTAAATTGGTATCACATTCAACTCCATTAACACCATTTATAGTAAAAAACATGAACGGACCCCAAAGTACAAGTGATGCTTTATGCATTCTACTCATGGGGAATATCACAAGGAATTAATTATAAAAACAATATTCTAATTCTTCAAATTCATCCTTCCCAAAACCATATGGCAATAAGGAAACCATAAACTCATAAATACAACACAACAGAACACAATAGCACAACTCACACTGAACTTCACTGAAAAAAACATCTCATTCTATCCACAATCAATTAATATCTCAACCTGGGATTCCATCATGCCTCCTTACCAAATAATTGTTTATAAGTTTATCCATAACACCACCCATGACAACCCATATTACCAAACAATGTCCATGAATATGTTATCATACAAAACAGAATAGAACATATTTTCATATTTAGCAGTAAAACCCATGCTTAATTTAAATTCATTATTTAAGGTTGTTATCATAGAATACATAAGTAACTGGGGCATTCATTTAATTAACCGAATGATAATTTATTATCCAATTAAAATTTCAGAGTGATACCAAAACATGTTCAATCAATGTGACAACCATAGTAGATGTATCTAGCACAAAAAAATCCCCAATGGCCATGAATTTAAGTGGGTACTTAGCCCATACAACTGGCATTATCAACAATATCAAGTTGTAAAACAACCAAATTGAATCCATATTCCCCTTTAAATTTAGTTTGAACAATAAATTCTCATTGACTAATATGTAAAAACCAAAATCCATTGGTAAACAAAATAAAACATCTCCCTCATGGGGCACAAAGGAGGATAAATGAGGGAAAGAATACCTCAAAGAAGCTTTTTGTTTCACAGGATGAAGAAGAACGTCTAAACACCACAACTATACCATGGAAAACTATGGATTAACATAAATTGAATTACAAGACCATGAGATGCTACCCAATTCATACCCTAAACCAAGGAAACACCATCAAAGTGGATCCTCAGAATAAGAATAAAAGAAAATAGATGTGAAATGGCAGAAAACTCACTATGAATCGACCACAGATCGTTAACAATCAACCACCGAGATCGACAAATAAAAGAGGTATTATGTGGGATCAAATAACACCTCGGGTTATATAGTTTTCACACTAAATCAGATAAAGAAGGTAACACAACCAAATAAATAAATGTTCAGCCCAAAATAAATTCTGAAAACATTATTGGGTCAGACTATTACATGATGTGTAATACCCTTACACGTTGTGTATTTACCTAACCTCAGGTTATGCCAAAAAACAAGTCTCATCTTTATTTACATAACCCTAAAAAATCAAGTCATGGTCATACTAGAGAAATTCATGAAACCAGCTTTCACATCATGTAACCCACTTACACAACGTGTAACTCCTCCAGTTGTTTTGTTACATCTTTATCCTCCACCTAAAAACTCCAAGATCCTCTATAAACATCTCCAACCACCAATATAGAAAACATAATGGACTAGGAAGTAAAATAAAATTACATAAGATACCTCTCAAATTATTCTCACTAGTGAGAATAAAAAACCACGCCCAAAATAAAATTGGTCTGAACAGGCACCCTATGAGATGCCTCTCAGGGATCTCGTTGGGCCTCAAACACTAATAATATCCCAACATGATTTCCCAGACCACACTAACACAAAACCACTACACACCCACTTTGACCTCTATAGAGTTCAAACCAACATCAATCTCATCCAATGAATTGCACTACCCAGAACACATGGATCATGGAATTACATCGTCCATGTCAAGACACTATATGCTATGGGTGACACTGACTCCCTCACATAGGTTTAATCACATCACAGTTAATTCATCTCGATTAGGAATTAGGTCCTCCCCTTTTGAAATGTCAGAAAATTATCACACAACACACCATAGAAGTCACAATCAAGAGAAATAGAATATTTCATAGAATAAGGTCCAAATGTTTTTTCAGAAAGTAAGAAAAAGTAAAGCAAATCTGAAAAAACTATAGGTACTCAGCACAAATATTCGTTTCTCTCTCCCAAATACTCTCATCCCAAACACCGTGCCTCCAGAAAACATTATCCAAAGGAATGATCCATCCAAGAAGTAACTTTTCTTGATGCTCTGGATCTCTACTAGGTAGTATGCAAACACCACGTCTTCCTAGATATCCAAGTCTCCCCATTCAAGTTCATGGGTTTAATTGTGAAGATATCAACTAAGATGATAAATTTGGAAGACTTCGTTGATATTCCCTTGATATTTTGGTAATTCCAACTGATACACCACTTCACAAACTTTCCCAAACACCTCTAAGTGTCCAACAAACCTGCGAGAAATATTACTCCCTCTTCCAAACCTCCACTGCCCATGTTGAGGGGAATCTTTAAGGAGAACATAGCCCCCAACCTTGAACTCCAAGGGCCTCCTCCTATGATCGACATAAGACTTATTCTAGCCCATCACTGCTTTCATCCTCTCGTAAACAAGCTACACCTTCTCTATTATGTTCTACACCACATCGAGACTGAGAATTGCAATCTCACCAACCTCCATCTAGTATAACGGAGAACGACATAGTCTAATGTACAAGGCCTAAAATGGGGTTATGGAAATGGAAGAGTTAAAGCTATTAGTATAAAAAAACTAAACCAAAGGTAGGTGTCACACCCAACATACACAATAGTACAAGATGCTTGCTCACATCATATCCTCCAGTGTCTAGATAGTTTGATCTATCTGCATGTCTTTCTATGCCTGGAAAGCAGTGTTGAAGTGTAGCTAAGTTCCAAAAGCATGCTACAGTCCACTCTAGACTCCTGAGGTAAAATGTGTGTCTTGATTTAAGATAATGAACCTCATAACTCCATGAAAATACACCACCACATCC
Source organism: Viscum album (assembly GCA_963277665.1). Taxonomy (NCBI): domain Eukaryota; kingdom Viridiplantae; phylum Streptophyta; class Magnoliopsida; order Santalales; family Viscaceae; genus Viscum; species Viscum album. The sequence continues at coordinate 983,040,388 of OY728134.1, forward strand.
AAATACCTCCTAGCCAAGGCATAAACTACTCCCATATCATTGATTTCTAAAAAGTTGGATGAATTCATCATCTGGTCCACTATAACCATATAGCTTCATAAACTACCATAGATATGGGTAACCCTTTGAGAATATTCATTTATAAATCATCTTATTTCCACTCGGGGATATCCAAGGGATCCAAAAAACCATCAACAACAGAGTTCTCAGCCTTTACCTACAGGAAAACCAAGAACTCTGCCACAAACTCTAAAACTACACATTTTCTCTTAGACCACCAAAACCTTTACCTCAAGCCATAGAAAATTTTGGAAATTCTCAGGTGTACCACCAATGGTGAGCAAGAAAACTCACGAAGGACTCCCTTGCACATTGATACTAGAAAAAAAACTTCCAAAAAATAGTATCTATTTTCAACCATTTTCTAACCACCCCTATGATGCATTATGATGGAAAATAGGACCATGAAACACCTCTACCTCTGAGTCTCCCCATTGAGCCTCATCTACCCAATGCCTCAAATAAGACTATATCTTCATCTAAAACATACATCCTTTACAATTATCCACCTTTGAAACTACGTGAATGTCTTCCAAATCATCTATCACTCTCCAAGAATCCACACACTAAACTATTCCCTTCCATGAGTTCCTGATCAAAGCATCATCCATAACATTCCCCTTTCATGAGGTTTAGGAGATCTCATAATCATAATCTTGATGGAATTCCATCCTTATTCACTTATGCAATTTTATGTCACACTGGGAGAAGATATACCTCAAGATCTTATGATGTGGGAAGATCCCAAAGTGCTCCAAAATGAGTTAATGTCGCTATAACATCAGCCCAAAAACAACCACTTCTTTCCCTATAAAATGGGTGGCCTATTTATTCTTGTGAGTGCATAACTTCCTAGACACATAATATATCACTTCCTTTTTCTGCATCAAGAAACTTCCCAATATCATATGGTATGTGTCGCAAAACAACTCAAACATCACTCATTAATTAGGAAAACGGAGCATTGGAGTATTGACCAACTTCCCCATTAGGTAAAAGAATGCTACCTGGCACTGGTAAATCTATAAAAAATCCTGATCATTATTGGTAAAATAATTCAATGGGGAGGCAACATGAGATAAATTGGGTACAAACCTATGATATTAACCTACAAGACCAATAATGTTATGAACATAATTCACATTCTTTGGTGCTGCAAAAGAAACAACCAATCTATCCTTTGATGTGTCCAATACTACTCCATGTTGATAAACAACATGTCCAAGGAAATAGACCTATAATTTCTAGAACTTACACTAACACCCTGAGATTTTATGAGAAATATTATTTTTAATTTCTTTGGTGTCTTGTATTGTACGCTACACCAAGATTATCTTTCACTATACGCAACACCTTATTAGCTTGTAGAATACACAACAATATTATTGTCTTGCGTTTCACGCAAGAGAAACCTTCCTCGATAGCTTGCGTTGTACGCAATACTGAGTTTCACTAAACAACGATATATTATTAAAATATTATATAAAATAGCCGTTATTAATTGTAATATCGAATTTTTTTAATTTTTTTAAATTTTATCTTTCAAAATGGACTTCATTTTTGGATTGAGAATATCGAAATTATCCCAGGGTGAATTTTTGGTATTTTTCTGAAAACTTTAAATTTTTGATGAATAGTGAAAACACTGAGTTATTGGTTAAAACCGAGTTTTTATTTAAATAATCATGTATTTTTTTTAAATTTATTTTAGGTAAAAATATATATACAATACCTATATAGGTTCAATGTAATTCATTGGAGTCATTTTATAATTTTAGATATATAAAAATTTTATTGTACTTTTTACCGTCTTTTACCCACCTTCTAGGAGCATTTGCAAATTAACATAAAAATTAATTTTACTGCTTCTGTGAGTTGAATTTCAAAAATCCGAGAGAAACAATTAATATCAGTAAGTAAAATTTGGTTCAATGAAATGAAAATAATTTTAGTTGAATAGTAACTTTTAACTTTTATTCACCACGGTTAAAAGTAAATAGGGTAATTAAGGGTAAAAATGATATTATTATTACCCTAAAATATGTCCTAATTCTATTAGATAAGTTTAATTCGACCTAAACCATCCTTAGGAATAAAATATGACCCTTTAGGTCCACTTGGATAAGATTAGGACATTTATTATTATTTAATTCAAAGAAGAGTTAAAAGAGTTAAAATCAATGTTTAATAACTAAAACACTTTTAATACAGGGTTGAACACAAGATAAATTCGACTATAAATATTCATTAGAATTATAAAAATATTTCCTACATATTGTTATTTTATTTATTATTTTTAGACATTAAATAATTTAATTTATTTATGACACAATGATGATGCAGTAATTACCATATTAATGAAATATTAACATAATTGATATTATAAATACCCAAATAAATGTAATTTGAGACTTTTTATGAATTGCAATAAATTTTTAGGTTAATATAACATATTTATGTTGGTTAGATGAATTTTTTTCGAAGTAATAATGCTGTTATAAATTAAGAAAAAACAAAATACCAAATAGTGTCAAAAATTTACATAAAAGAGTTTTTAAAACAAATATTATATTATTAATTGATATTATATTACTAAAAATATAAGGTTAGGTCAAAAGACTTATATAATAATAAATTTATAATTAATGAACCACTTTGGGTTCATTTGGATGTATATTGTAAGTTTATTAACCATATAATATAAAAATACAAAGAGACATGGTAAATGTCAAACTATTTAACTATGAGTTAAATCTAAAAGATAAAGTTAATATAGTGACCCAAACCTGTCTAAAACCTATTGTTTAAGTGTATTTCTACCCAGTACCACCTTATTTTAGAAATAATTTAATTTGGATCCATTAGAAACCCAATATTAATTTATTTTAAAATAATATTTATATCTTTTTCTAAAGTGACCCTCACCCCTCTTATAAATGGGCACTCTCCCTTCTCTCTAATTCACACCATCAAATCCATTTGTCTCTGCCAACCCCTACCCAAATACCCTCTCAGCCTTCCTCCCTTAATCCTAGAGGCCTTCCTTTAGTAATAAAGCCAACCTAAGGACCCCTTTTGATCAAATCAAAAGGAAGAACCCGAAGAAGAGGTAAATGTCTCACCACCTATTTCAAGATCTTTTCTTCTTCCACTTCCTTTTTATTTGTTGTTTCCATTATAAAATAATAACTCCAGTATATTCTATATACTTTGATGTTATTATAAAAATGGTACAACCATATTAGTCCTTTTATCCATCCTATGAATGAAAAAGTTACCACACGTGCGTACGTGCGGCTTACCGTCTCGACATCGTGGTGTAGTTTGTTATTCAAACATTTCATCATTTTGATAGGTATAATAATGAGTATAAAAGATATAAATAATAAATATAACATTGTGATGATTCTTTATATAGATATATCATCCAATTATATATGATTTTAATATCAAAATAATGATATTGTCACTCGTGCGTACGAACGGACTACCGTCTCCACGAATGCGATGATATTCATTTTCCATGATTAACCATTCAAGTATGATTATAAATTATATATAATAAATAATCATGAAAGATATTACATAATAATGATACTGGATTTATATACATATATTTTTCATTTACTCAATTCCATTCAATTCAATAAGGAAACAAAAACAGTGTTCATGCGTACGTACGGCCTACCGTCTCCATGAACAGTGTATTTCAATCCATTTATCGATCAATAATATATATTTATATTCTGAATATATATTATATATAAATCATGTTTTACATTATAGAATTATGTAAATAAGGATATAAGTAATAATATCAAGAACAGTAAGTCCCAACACGTATGATAAATGAAATGATTTAACCCAAAACACTATTATAACAGGGAATTGACAAAAGAACGGGTAATATAAAGTCATAAATGAATCATATATGATATAATAAATATTATTTTTGTTCTTTTATGAGTTAATAATACGTTTAATCCCACTATATAGGAGTTTCATACACTTACGGATGAAATTGGACCTAATGTAAGGGATTATTTCATCTCACTTTTATTTATGTGAGACATGTGCCTTAATCACCAACTATTTCTTTTGTATGGTGTTTATGCTTCCCATGAATTTTTATGATTTTTATTATGAAGGATATGATATTTACATATGCATGTAATTTTCCTCCAATTATAAATGGTAAGGGTTAATTTTTCAATCTCATTTTTATCTGAGATTGCTTATACGTAAGTATTTACTGGGGTTATATTTTTCATCCATGTCCATAAAATGTTTTTCATAAACTGTTTAATATTTTTCCATGCATGTTTAAAGTAATATTTACCCCTATTTGACTTTTACTTTGTGTTATGGAAGGAATCTTTCTTTTTTTCCATACATGGTACTTTTTGACTTTTCCGTTAAAAGTACTAGGAGAATGTTTTTTAACTTATACAGTATAAACGGATTTTTACGATTTCATAACGCCTTATTTTCCTAAAGATTACACTATAAGATTTCATGATTATTTTCAACAAAATCCTTTTCTTTTAAAATTTCATGGAATTTTTTGAAAAGAAAAATATTTTGAAGAAGAAAGGATAATTTCCTCAAGAATTCATTTCAAGTGTTTTATCAAAACCATTTTCCATCAAATATGACATTATTTAATATGTTTATATTTCAAGTACAATTTCTCTATTATTTACATGGTTTCATTTTTCTTATGATGAAATGATATCCATTTATTTTTTATGGATTATTTTTTGATGAGATGGTGTTTATAAAACCCATATTATTCTTTGGGTTATGATGAATGATTCATGTTTATTTGCTGGCACACAAAAGAATGATTTCATTATGAGATGGTTGGGACCTATATCTCCCTCCAATGCATTGCGTAAAGATTTATATCTCATGAGATAGATATGGCTGGAACGGGAAGTGAATCTGGTTCAGTAATAAAGGGATGGAACGACAAGTAAACTCAGTTCAGTAATGGATTTTGTCCAATATGATGGTCTTGGCAGCAATGCCTTGGCTATTGTGAAAATCATAACATGTGCTTAATGGTTTCCCCAATTACATGTTTTATCTCCATGCTATTTTATAATTATTAATGTTCCTTTATGATCTAAGCCGTATTAATTGCTAAGATTTATGTCATTACTCATTATTTTGATGTTTTATGTTCATGTTCTAACGTTCAAATGTTTAGGTATTGTTTTATGTTCTCCATATTTACAATTATTGTGCATTTGAGCTCACACTTTTTATGTTTTCTTTTCCCCATGATATAAATAAAGGTTTTAGGTAAGAATACCAAAGGGGAAGATCTTTATGGGAGATGTTGAAGATCTTTCACCATGATTAGATGATTATGTTCCGAGTTTCCAAAGACACTAAACTTATACAGTCTTTGGGCGTCTGTATTTTTTCATGTATTAAGTATTCTACAAAAGTAATGTAATGTCAATGTACGTCCAGCTTTGGGTCTCTACAATTGGTATCAGAGTGAAGGTTTAGTTAACCTTTGGAAACTAGGATTTGAATACTTTAGTGAAATCCCTAGAGATATTTCTAAGGTATATCTAGGGATGTCTCTAAGGTTATGTATAAGTATAGGTTATAGTCCTGGAATTATGGCAACGATATTAGAATTAAAACTAAGATGTTAGAGATTGAAAGTACTCCCCTTGAGTATGTTGTTTTCCTAGTATGATTTTGTCCTCTCACACTATTCTTTTTGGGTTTTAGATAATGGTTGGAACCCGAAGGAACTGTGTTAATGATCAATGCACTAGGCAATGTAATGATTTTCCTCCTGAACAAACCAATGTTATGGGATATGGAGTGAAAAATCTTATTTCTATACTTACACAAGCTATGAATCATTCTGGACATCCAAATGAGTGGAGAAAGGAACAATATACTATTGAGTCCTTTATGAGGCAATGTCCAGCTTCTTTCAGTGGGTCTTCTGATCCACTTGTTGCTGAAAAATGGGATCAATACCATTGAAAAGATATTTTCCATACTTCACTATTCAGAGCATGAAAAATTCATTTTAGTTGTTTACCATTTAGAAGGGGAAGCAGACCAGTGGTGGACTCTATTTAAGAATACAAGTCCCCAAAATGAAATTGAATCCATGGAATGGGATGAATTCAAGAACTTGTTTTTCAATAAGTACTTCCCTCATATTCTTCGAACAAAGATGGAAAAGGATTTCCTTGAGCTTAAGAAAAAGTATGATGAATCTGTTGGTATATATGAGGATAATTTTACAAGGCTTACGAGGTATGCATCTGGATTTATCATCCAACCTGAAAGTAAAGTTGATCGATTCTTCAGTAGCTTAAAACCAAGTCTTAAAAGGTCATTAACTATAAGAGACTTCAGTAGATATGAAGAAATTTTTCATTGTGCTATCAAGGTAGATCTGGAAGTTGGTGTAACATATCCATCTTATAGTTTTGACAAGAAACGAAAGACGGAGTTCAAGGAAAAATCTCAAAACTATGGTGAAAAGAAGGCAAATGTTTTGTTATGCTCAAAGTGTGGAAAGAAGCATGGTAGATATTTTCTTAAAGGGGCTAGGAAATTTTTTATGTGTGGAAGAGAAGGTCATCGAGCAGCTGAGTTCCAAAGTAGTGGGAAAAAGGTAGCTAATGATGTGAATAGAGAAAAGACTATAGAGAATGCACCACTAACACTTCAATGCTTCAGGTGCAAGGAAATGGGGCATTATGCTAACCAATGCCCTAATCCAAGGGTTAATGATGATCAACAACTACAACCTCGCAATCCAAAGGACAAAAGGAAGTCACATGTGATCACTATTGGCGATGTTGAATATGAAAACGAAGTGGTGGAATGATTAAGTTTTTATGTAAAGAGATTCCAAAATAGTGTTGTGGAATCTCATTTTTAGTATCGTGGAATATTGGAATATCTATGTATTGGTTTGTTGAGGTTTTCAATAATTATATGGTACCGGTAACCATGAAAAGTGATTGAAATATTTTTGGAATGCAGATGATATGCACATAATGAAGGGATAAGGAGAAAATAATATTTTTTATAGTATTAATGAGCTCACGACTGATATAAGGACAAAGTGATATCATGGTTTGAGTGTATAGAAATTTTGGGATTTTGGTATGTGGAAAGAGTTAACTTTTGACAGCATTCATGTTTTAACTAAGGTTCTATCGTAACTCATGTTTCAAGAGAATACATTATTAAGGTATTCACATGTTTGGAATGTGACCAACAATAAGATATATCTTATGAATATGGGGGACGAATGAAGGAATTCACATGCTCAGTAGATGACATTTCTAGTAAACAGATAGAAGTATTTTCGATAATCCTAATTGTTGGAATGGGTTAATTTAGACATCATATAGTATTGCATAAGGCTATAACTTTTTGATTTTATTTCGTAAATGTTATAATAGTATAGTTTTAGAGAAAGGAAAACTCGTAGGATGGGCGACAACCCATCACGTTGGACAAGGATGCAGGAATCAAACCCACAACAAAAGTGTGACATGCCTTTATCATCTACCATTGGCCTACATGAAGTCCCTGGTAAGTAGAAATTAGTTTTATTTTATTAAGTAGTATGATAGATGAAGTATAAGTCCATTTTAAGAACTATATAAGATTAATCTCACCATATATGGACTTATGTATATTTAATAACTTTTGCTAACCTTTTGGTTGAGACAGATGAAATGACCTATCATTCTATTGCACGATCTGCTAACACTTCACGAATGACATATTCCACTTCATTTCTTTAATATATGAAGTGTAAATTGTTCAAGGAACAACCAATGGTGAGATTTTACCAAAATTAATTAAGTATTTCTTCTAATTCCAAATTTTTTCAACTTTAGGGAAATGACCTTGAAAACCAAAAATGTTGTCCTAGTACACTCATATCGGATGAATCAGATGGTACCTTAGAACATCACAAATTTATGGCTTTGTGATTGTTGTCTTTTTCATATCCATGTTCTCTACCACTCTTCATCAGAACATGATGGTCAGATTTCACTTCCATATCCATATTTTCACTTGTGTTCTTCTATGTCGAAACCTAGTGATGAGTTAATTTGGGTAACCATTACGTTTCTTTTTAAAATTAAGATTTAGTATTCCTTTTACGATGTGGGTTTCTATGAATGAATCTTTCATGTAGTAAACCATTTATAACCCTGAAGAATTTTGAGGGTGAAATTCATTTTAAGGGGGGTAGAATGTAACGCCCTGAGATTTAATGAGAAATGTTATTTTTAATTTCTTTCAAGTATTGTGTTGTTCGCAACACCAAGATTATCTTGCACTATACACAACACTGTATTAGCTTGTAGTATACACAACAATATTCTTGTCTTGTGTTACACGCAAGAGCAACCTTCCACAATAGCTTGTGTTGTACGCAATACCGAGTTTCACTAAACAACGATGTGTTATTAAAATATTATATAAACTAGCCGTTCTGAATAGTAATAACCACTTTTTGAAATTTTTAAAATTTTATCTTTCAAAATGGACTTCATTTTTGGATTTGTAATATCGAAATTAACATAGGGTGAATTTTTGGTATTTTTCTGAAAACATTCAATTTTTGATGAATAGTGAAAACACTGAGTTGTTGGTTAAAACTGACAATTTATTTAAATAATAATTTATTGTATTTAAATTTATTTTAGGCCAAAATAGATAAATAATACTTATATAAGTTCAATTTAATTCATTGGAGTCCTTTTATAATTTTATATATATAAAAATTTTCTTTAACTTTTTACCGTCTTTTACCCACCTCCTAGGAGCATTTGCAAATCTACATAAAACTTAATTTTACCATTTCAATGAGTTGAATTTAAAAAATACGAGATACATGGTTGATTTCAATAAGTAAAATGTGGTTCAACGAGTTGAGAATAATTTTTTGTGAATAGTAACATTTGTCTTTTATTTACTGCGGTTAAAATTAAATAGGGTAATTAAGGGTAAAATGATATTATTATTACCCTAACACATGTCATAATTCTATTGGATAAGTGTAATTCGACCAAAATAAACCATTTTAATATAATATTAAACTTTAGGTCCACTTGGATAAGTTTAGGACATTTATTATTATTTAATTTAAAGAAGATTTAAAAGAGTTAAAATCAAAGTTTAATTACTAGAACACTTTTAATATATAGTTAAACATAATATAAATTCAACTATAAATATTAATGAGAAAGATAAAAAGATTTCCTACATAATGGTAATTTATTTATGATTTTTAGACATTAAATAATTTAATTTATTTATGACACAATGATGATGCAGTAATTACCTTATTAAGGAAATATTAACATAATTGATATTATAAATACCCAAATAAATGCAATTTAACACTAATTATGAATTAAAATAATTTTATAGGTTAATATAACATATTAGGGTTGGTTAAATGAATTTTTTCTGAAGTAATAATGATGTTATGTTTTTAGAAAAAATAAAATACCAAATAGTGTCAAAATTGACATAAAAGAGTTTTAAAAAAAATATTATATTACTAATTGATATTATATTCCTAAAAATATAAGGTTCTACCAAAAAACATATATAATAATAGTTTTATCATTAATTAACCACTTTGGGTTCTTTTGGATGTATATAGTAATTTTATTAACCATATAATATTAAAATACAAAGAGACATGGTAAATGTCAAACTATTTAACTACGAGTTAAATCAAAAAGATAAAGTTAATATAGTGACCCAAACCTGTCTAAAACCTATTGGTTGAGTGGATTTCACCCCATTACCACCTTATATTCTAAATAATACAATTTCTATCCATTAGAAACCGAATATGAATTTATTATAAAATAATTTTTCTAGTTTTTCCTAAAGTGACGCTCACCCCTCTTATAAAAGGCAACTCCCCATTCTATCTAATTCATACCATCAAATCCATTTTACTCGGCCAACCCCTTCCCAAATACCATATCAACTATCTTACCTTCATTCTAGAGGCATCCCGTTAGTCAGAAAGCCAACCAAAGGAGCCCTTTTGATCAAATCAAAAGGAAGAACCTGAAGAAGAGGTAAATATCTCACCACCTAACCTTGTACTTTTCCTTGGTCGATGGTACGTTAACATCCTGTATAATAGTTAAATAATTGTAATTAAATTATAAATCAACCACTTACATAAATATTATATCATATATGGTCTTATAATATTACATTGTTAAAAATATTTCAGTAGTATCATTATTTTGGGTGTTAACTAATTCATTTTCCTTTATATGTTTTTGTTACATAAGTATTGTTTTTTATGGATAGGATGTATTTTATTTAAATACATAATGATATTAAGTTCATAAACATTACTTTTAATCATAAAATAAAAATTATTTTTCAATTTTTATGATGGGGAATGAATCTCATCGCGTTCACGGAGATGGTAATCTGTGCATACACAGGAGCGACAATATCATTCAATTGATGGAGAAATTGTATGTAATTGGATTGTATATCATATATATAGAATAATTAACATTTTATATTTATTATTTACATCAAATATACTCATTATTATACCCATAAAAATAATGAAGTGTTGAATAACAAACTACACCACGATGTGGTGACGATAAGTCGTATGCACACACGTACGGTGAGTCTGTCCTTTATAGGATGGATAGAATAATGAATATGGTTGTACAATATTTATAATAACATGAAAATATGTAGAAGGTACTAGAGTTATTATTTTTTTATGGAAACAAAAAATTAAGAGAGAGTGGAAGAAGAAAAGAACTTTGTAAGAGGTGATGAAATTATTACCTCTTCTTCGGGTACTTCCTTGTGATTTGATCAAAAGGGATCCTTAGGTTGTATTTATGATAAAATTAAGGCCTCTAGGTTTATGTGAGGGTAGTTGGGAGGATATTTGATCAGGTTTTGTCTTATAAAAATGGATTTAGAGATGTGAATTTAAGAAAAGGGGAAGTTCCCTTTTATAAGAGAGGTGAGGCTCACTGTAGGTAGAGCTTGAAATATTATTTTATTATGAAATCATTTTCCGGTTTCTAATGGATCAAAAAGGATTTATTTCAAGGTTAAGGTGGGTATGGGTAAAAAAACTCTCAGCCAATAGGTTTTAGAGAATTTTAGGTCTACATATTAACCTTATCTTTTAGTTTTAACTCCTAGTTAAATAGTTTTACATTTACCATGTCTTCTTGTATTATTATAATAAATTTTTAATAAAATTTTTATTATGTTCCAAGAGAACCTCAAGTGGTTAATTATTAAAAATAAATAATTTTATTAGTATTTTTTTGAACCATTGTTTTGAGGACTATTATATAATTTAATAAAATAGTATTTGTTTTAAAAACCAATTTATGTCAATTTTCACACTATTTAGTATTTATTTTTTTGAAAGTCATGACAACTTTATCACTTAGAAAAAAATTTATTTAATTAACCCTAACATGTCATATTCACCAATAAAATTATTGGAAGTCTTTAAAAGTCTCAATATATATTAATTTTAATATTTATAATATCAATTATTTTAATCATTCATTAATAAGTCAATTACTGCATCATCATTACGTCATAAATAAATTTATTTATTTAATATATAAAAATTATAAATAAAATACCATGATGTAGGAAATATTTTTATCTTTCTAATGAATATTTATAGTCGAATTTTACTTCTTTGTAACCCTATATTAAAAATGTTTTAGTTATTAAACATTGAATTTAACACTTTTAAATCCACTTTAAAGAAAATATTAATAAATGTCTTAATCTAATCCAAGTGGATCAAAGAGGATCATATTTTATTTCTAAGATTTATTTTGATCTAAATACATTTATCCAATAGAATTAAGACATGTGTTAGGGTAATTATAACATAATTTTTACCTCTAATTACCCTATTTACTTTTAATCGTGGTAAATAAAATTCAAAAGTTACTATTCAAAAAAATTATTTTCATATTTTTTGAACCAAATTTTACTTATTGATATAAACTGTGTCTCTCATATTTTTGCAATTCAATTCAAATAAGTGGTAAAATTACTTTTTACAAAAAATTTCAAACGTGTCTAGAAGGTCGGTAAAAGACGTTAAAAAGTTCAATAAAATTTTAAATATCTAATCTTATTATAAAATGACTCAAATGGATTACATTGTACTAATATAGGTATTATGTATCTATTTTGAATTTAAAAATAATTTCAATAAAAATAATAATTATTTAAATAAATGTAGGTTTTAAACAATAACACAGAATTTTTCACCATTAATCAAAAAATGAAGGTTTTTAGAAAAATACCAAAATTTTACCCGAAGCTAAATGTGTTATTCTAAATCAAAAAATAAAGTCCATTTTTAAAAATAAAATCTATAAAATTTTAAAAAGTGGGTTTTACTATTCATAACTTCTTTTTAAATGGCTAGTTTGATTGGTCGTGGTGTGCTAGAACTCGAAGTTGTGTACAATGCAAGCTTTTTCACTATTCAAAGATAATTGTGCCATGGAATCTTGGGGTTTTATAGGAAGAGTGGGTGGCCATCAATCCATTACCCAATAGAAATGATTTTGAAAGACACTCTTCCCCAATATGATGGTGTTTTTTGCACATGTTTCTCTACTAAGGTGGTGTGTATATAGAAATCACAAGGGAAATAAATGTATATATGTATATTAAGAAACCACACAATCCCAACCTATGGGTTCATAAGAAATAAGAACTATCTAACTCGCATTTTCACTATTTTCTACTACCTCTAAATTCAAATTTCTTCCCAAACATAACAGAAGCCACAAATTTTTTTTCCATAATTTAATTATCACTTTAACACTTTCCTAGTTATTTACTATTTACACCTGTTTCATTAACATTCATTCATTTACCATATGCACCTACCAAAAAACTATCATGACACAACATATACCATGTTACATAGAAACAGACATTACAATGGGTGAATACCCCTAATTTAACTAAAGTAACTTCACATTCCTCTCTGTTAATACCCATTCATTTTAAAAAACATAAATCGTCCCCCCAAAGTATAAGTGAATCTTTATGCATGCTTCTCATGGGGAAGAGCAAGACTAATTACCCACACAAAACAATACTATCCTTCTTCAAAGTCCTCCTACCCAAACCACAATGGGGACACGAAAACTACCAACTCACAACTACTACATAACAACACACTATAGTATATCCCACACCGGAATCCAAAACAAAACTTATTTTTAGATTTAGTAGAGCATCCCATGCTTAATTCAATATTTTATTTAATGGTGTTATTACAAAAACCCTAAGATCCTAGGGAATTGATTTTATTAAATGAAGTATAGGTAATTATCCAATTCCATATTATTAGTGATACCAAAAAAAATTCAATTGAAGTGACAACCACATCATATGTATCCAGTGCAAACAAAACCCCCAACAACCATGATTTTCATAGGGTAGTAATCCCATGCAATTATCATTATCAACAATATCACGTTATAAAACATGTGAGTCCAATACCTTTAACCCCCTTGAATTTTTTAGCCAATTATTAATTTTTTATTAATATGGCGCAACCAAAATCCATAGGTAAACAAAAGAAAACCCCTCCCAAATGATGGAAAAATGAAGTGAAATGACAGAAATCCAACCTCAAAGAATATTTTCGTAGAGCAGGATGAAGAAGAATTTCTAAAAACCAAAAACACACCACAAGGAACTGCAGACTAACCTATAACACATTCCATGACCATAAGACACTACCCAATGCATACCCAAACCTAAATAAATACCTCTATAGTGGATCACTAGGAGAAGAATGAAGGGAAATATATGAGAAAGGGAACATTAATCTATATATATAGACTATATATCACTAACAAACAACCATCGAGATCGATGGATAAAAGATGGATTAATTGGGCTTAATGAACACCTCAGGGAACCTAGGATTCAACCAAAATGAGAGAATGAAGGGAACATGACTAAATGAATAAATATTTGGCTGAATAGATTTCATAAAACTATACTGGGTAAGGGTATTACATGATGTGTAATACCCTTTCACATCATGTAAATCCACAAATTCAGGTTCCACTAAGAAACAGGTCACCTTTCTATTTACTTAACACAAATAACTCCAAGTCATGATCAACCAAGGGAATGTAATGAAATCAACTTTCACATTGTGTAACCCACTTACACGCATGTAACTCCTACAACAGTTCTGATGCATCTCCAGCTTCCACCTGAAAACATTGGGATCCTCCATGAACACCTCCATCCACCAAAAACAACAATGTAACAACTTTAGAAGGCACATATCATTAAAATTATCCTTTTATTTAAATTTTTTATATAAATGAACATTCCAATAAATATTGGTCTCTTATACATGAATGTTTCGTATTGATGGTTCTGATACTTTCACCATTATCACGGATTAAAAACATATTTAATAATAAATATGTAATAATTATCTTATTTATTAATCATATATAGTTTTATAAGAATTCATATAAAGTGGTTATGAAAAATGAACAACATCGCTTCATGGATATAGTAGTCTGTATATATATGTGAGTGACATTTACACATTTTAGTGGATGGAATGAAATAGGTTTAGTTATAATTAAATGTTAATGAATAATTATCCAATGTAACTATTTTATTTTCAAACACTTTTAAGGGGAAAGTGAGAAGCCTCCCAGCTTGCATGATTAAACACAAAAAGATACTATAGATTTTTGGAAGAACAGTTTGAGCCAATTGGAATCAATCTCTCTAAACAATACCAAGGGAATAAAATTTACCTAAGAGTCAAGGTTTCCCTTTATGATGCCTTCATAATGATGTGCCAAGTTGTCTCAAGATTTCCTATATTCATCCATGTTAATCTTACCCATGTTGAATGTAACACCACAAGATTTCATAGTGTGTTATTTCTTCAAAATAATTCAATAACTTGCACTACACGCAACACCGAGTTCTAACACACCATAACCAATCAAACTAGCCGTTATGAATAGTAATACCTACTTTTTGAAATTATATATATATTTTATATTTCAAAATGGACTTCATTTTTGGATTCGGAATATCGAATTTAGCCTAAGGTGAAATTTTGGTACATTTCGGATAACTTTCATATTTTGATGAATAGTGAAAATTACTAAATTTTAATTAAAAACAACTTTTTTAATCAAAATAATTAATAGTGATAAATTATGAATTTGAGTGGTTTTAAAGTATATTTAGAATATATTTTTACCATTTAATATAATTTTGGTCATTGGACATAATTTTACAATTAAACTGAACATAAACAAGTGTCAATCTTTTGATAGTTATTATCTCTTAAAAACACGCTTTTTGTTTTGACAGTGGGAATTAATTTTAAATTAAGGTCTGCCACTTCTGTGTTTTTAATTTAGGAAAATGGATTCCATATTTGGAATCAGGATGTTCAAATTGTGTAAATAGGTAACTTTTATTTTTAGACATTTTGAATAATTACTGCGGTAAATATTTTATTTACCATGGTTAAGGGTAAATCCGGTAAATAAGGGTTAAAAAATAATATTATAATAATACTAAATTACCCTAAAACGTGTCCTAGCCTTAATGGTTGATACATGTTCGACCATAGGCATCTTTGGGTCTATTTTGGGACCCCATGGATCCACTTGTAAGTGATAATGACACTTTATTTTAATTAAGTTAAAATGAATACAAAAATGACACAAGCATATATCTTTTAGAAAAACAATTGTTACATAGGGTTATATATGATGTATTTTAGATTATAAATATTCATTATAAAGATAAAAAGATTTCCTACATAATGATATTTTATTTATAATTTTTAGACATTAAATAATTTATTTTATTTATGACACAATGATGATGTAGTAATTACTATAATAGTGAAAAATTAAAATAATTGATATTATAAATACCCAAATAAATATAATATGAAACTTTTAATGAATTAAACTAATTTTCTAGGATAATATGATATATTAGTATTGCTTTAATTTACTTTGTTCTAAGTAATAAATCTGTTATGAGTTTCACAAAAATCAACTATTGAATAGTGTCAAAATTGACATAAAAGAGTTCTTAAAACAAATATTATATTATTAATTGATATTAAATTCCTAAAAATCTAAGGTTAGTCCAAGAGACTTATATCATGATAGTTTCATCATTAATGGAACACTTGGGGGTCTCTTGGATGTATATAGTAAGTTTATTAACCATATTATATAAAAATACAAAGAGACATTGTAAAAGTGAAACTAATTAACTTAGAGTTAATACTTAAATATAAGGTTAATATAAGTACCCAAACCTGTCTAAATTCTATTGGTTGAGTTGTTTTCGACCCATCCCCACATTAAAATTTAAATAATCAACTTTGGAGCCATTATAAACCTAATATGAATTTATTATAAATTAATATTTCTAGCTTTTCCAAAGGTGCCCCTCACCCCTCTTATAAAAGGGCACTCCTCCTTCTCATTTCTTCACACCTTCAAAGCCTTTTGGTTCTGCCAAACTCTGCCCAAATACTCTACCAACTTCCCTCACTACAACCTAGGGGAATTATTTTGATCAGAAAGCCAAACTAAGGAGCCATTTTGATCAAATCAAAAGGAAGAACCCGAAGAAGAGGTAATGATTTCACCACCCTTTTCTAAGTTCATTTCTTCTTCCACTTCTTCTTCCTTTGTTGTTACCATTCTAAAATAATAAATCCAGTATCATATATATACTGTGATGTTATTATAAATATGGTACAACCATATTCAGTATTCTATCCACCCTTTGAATAACATGTCACCATACGTGCGTACGTACGGCTTACCGTCTCCACGTCGTGGTGTAATTGTTATTTAATATAATATTATTTGGATGGGTATAATAATGATGTGTAACTCATGTAAATAATAAATATAACATGTTAATGATTCTTTATATATGATATACCATCCATTTATATATTATTTTAATATCAAAATAATGATATTGTCGCTCATGCGTACGTACGGACTACCGTCTCCACGAACGCGATGAGATTCATTCTCCATCGTATCCATTCAAGTATAATTATCATTTGATGATTTAAAAAATGATGTTTAAGGACTTGATATCATTCTGGATATGAATAATATAAAACCTATCCTTTAAAAACATGTCTTACGTAACAAAACATATAAAATAAAACAAGTAAGCTAACACCCGAAACAACGATAATACTAAGATATTATTATCAAATCAATATTAAAAGATCATATATGATATCATATTAATATATATGATTCTTGTATAATTTAATAACAATTATTTCAATATTATACAGGAGGTTAACCTACCCCAACCAAGTAAAAGTACAAGGTAAGGGATTTTCTTATCTCACATTCAATTCCGTGAAATTTCCATTATTCGCCACTAAATTATTGAAAGTGGTGTATTGTGTACTGGCATTTGATATATATTATCATGATTATCTTCATGTTATTCTGTAAATAATTTGGTGGTTATTAACTTTTGGCCATACGACTCAGTTTATTAACATGGTAAGGGGTTTTCATCTCACTCTTTATTTCCGTGAGATTCATGCCATATTTCCACTATTATCTTTTATGTGGTGTATGTACTGCCCATAATTGTATTCTTTGTGTAATACACTTTACCTTATGTTTGTTTACATTTTCATTGTATGATACCTCTTTCATGGGTTGTATGTTTCATAAGTTACCAAATTGATAAGGGTTTACTTCACAATCTCTTTAATATCCGAGGTTGTCTTTACGTAAGTATCTACAGGGACATATTTACTATCCATGTCCATATTTCATAAAAGAGTTTTCAAAGGGATTATTTCTAAGGGAACTTTTACTAAAACATCATTTTAAATGTTTTAAATATTTATTCTTCTCAATCATCCTCATTTATGTCCACGTTTTCAAAATGGTTTGTAAGGATTTATTTATATGAAAATGAATGTTTTAAAAGTGTTAATTCCATTCAAAAGTTTCAAAGTGGTATGGGACAATTTGATCCAAAAATGTATTTAAATGCCTTACTTTCTAAATTGTGTAACATTAAAATGTTTTCATGAAAAAGGGATATTTCTCTCAATAATTTTTAAAAAACATTTTCATCTATGTCAACATCCTTTGATGGATTTTAAGATTATTTGAAGTTGATTTATTATGATATAAAACTTCCATATTGTAATGAATTTTTGTGATATGTTTGACTGTAGATGTGTCATTCATGGTTTATGAGTAAAGTATTGACATTTCGTATGCTAGTTCCAATAAGAATGTTTATGTTATATTTCAACCTTTACTTCATATGAATGTGTTGGACAAGTATGTTCCAGGTTGGGGACTAGTTGAAGTAAGCCCTCCAGGTTGTGGACTGGTAAAAGTAAGCCCTCCAGGTTAGGGACTGGTAAAAGTAAGCCCTCCGGTTTGGTCTCCGGTTATTAGAGGCACTCCGGGTTGGGTTCCGGTTACAGTTAGCCCCAAGGTCTTGGGACGAGGCCTTGAAAAGAAATTAAAGTTTAGCATTATGCATTCCATCATTATGAAAGTGGTTATTGATTTTTCATGTGATTATTCGATTAGTATAATATCCATGTGAATAAGTAAATGGAATTATTTCATTTTACTTTTTCCATACTATGTTGAAGTTCAAGTTTAAAAGGCTTTTGTTTTAGTAATGCATTGCCTTAAATGTTTATGCTTATTTTGAATGTTCCGGTATATTGTTATCCTTACTGGGCATTTGATCTCACCCCTTTTCTATGTTTATTTTCCCCAGGATGTGAAGAAGTAAGTTATGAATGACCTGCAGGGATATTATCAGGGGATAATAGTGTGGACTATGGAGATATTATGTAGTTGTAGTAGTTTTTCATTTTATGATGTAATGTAAAACTTATGAATATATGTAGTGTTTCCAAGGCTACTAAACCAATCGGTCTTTCGAGATTTGATCTTTCTTGTGATCATGCCAATGTTATGTAATTAATGCACCGACTCTGGGTAACTGGGGTCGGGGCGTTACAGTTGGTATCAGAGGAAGTTTAGTACAAACCTTGGAAGCTAGATTTAGATAAACTCTGATTAGAGCACGTAGACCTAAGATGAACTTTGAGGATTAGTATAGAAGAACTTCCTAGAATTTTGGTATTGTAGAGATTTTGTGAGTTTTCTGAGCAATACATCCCTATCTGGATACGATCAGGTAGAGGCGGCTCTGGCACAGATGTACCTAGGGGTAAAACCCGAAAACACCGCTTTGAGCTAGACTCGAACGGGAACTGGTGCACGACAACGGGCCTTGCTGCACTCTTGGTTACAACACTCCCGGGGGATATGCTTAGGATAACTCTCATTTTCTTTACAAATCATTATGAAGGGTTTATGAGTATATACTTCCTCAAAAGAGACATTTTTATGATTATGGATTATATCCATAAGCTATTTAATTTATTTTATGTGTTTTAAAAGTTTGGGATTAGGTATTGTTATTCATAAACTAATCTAGTGTATGCCAATGTTTAGAAATGGAGCCTAGTAGAAGGAATGAGAACTCCAGCAATGCACATGATACAAAGAGAAAGAAGGATCATATATTTTATGGTCTTAAGCCAGAATTTACAAGAGAAATAGTCTCGCATGTATTATCATCATATGAAGAAATAATATCATGTGTTGATAAGATAAGTAAAGAGTTTACTGAGTCCTATGGATTTGAAGGGAAGCAAGAGAAGAAAAGGGTGGAAGAGAGAAACATGGATAAAAGGAAGAGGAAAAAGAATAATTTTCCCATATGTGGTAACTGTGGAAAGAAACACCCTGGAACTTGCCTGAAAGGAATGGGAGTTTGTTATAAGTGTAGAGGAAAAGGACACAAAGTACGTGACTGCAAGGGTAAGAAAATGGTTTCAAATCTACAATGCTTCATTTGCAAGGAGTTTGGACACTATGCGAACCTATGTCCCAGTCATCAGAATATGCCGCAAATGATGTTATTGGATAATAATCAAGTTATGATACTACCACAGATGAAGAGGAATGATTAGAGTTCTTATGTTGATTATGTCAATTGAGTGTTGTATCAACAATGTACTTGTTATAATAATTATGGAGTATATAAGGATTGTACTGCAGTACTATTTCATTAAGGACTTGAGATTGTGTGGAACAAAGAAAGGTGACTCAACAGCAGGATAAATTTTTGGAAAATATATGGTTGAGATAATGATAAACCATAATATAGTTCTGATACCGAGTTAGTGATTTTGGAATAATACATGATTGTTTTGGATAAATTATATTGGATATTCTTGACTACCTTGGAACTGATTAATGATCTGTATATTCCATTATTGTTGGGGTTTAAAACATTTTTGGATTGATGAGGTATATCCAGCATTCTATATGGAATAAGGGAGCATGAATGTAATCAATAAGGAATATGGTAATTCAGGATGTTTCAGTGTATTAAAAGAATACATGATGAAGGTATTCATATGCTATTACGTGGTAAAAAGGATCTACATTATGTTTAACTTCCTTATAAATGTTGGACTGTGAGTTTGGTCAGAAATATTTTGGATAAATTCTAGTTTGAGATTAATTTTGGATTGCCATAAAAGGACAACCCGGAGGTCGGGCGGCAACCTGTCGCGTCCGGCAAGGCCGTGAGACTTGAACCCGCAACCGAAGAGCGACAAGGGTGTATCACCTACCACTGGCCCAAGAGATGTCCTGGATTAAATAATGTAGTTTTTTTTAAAGATCTGGTAGATGAATTATAAATTCTTTTATTTTTGAACCCTGTACGAATAGTATAAATAGATTTTTTTTACGAGTGAAAGATGATTTTGTGGTAGAAATTTATTAATGGACAAAACTCTAATTATAAAGTAAGTATATCTCCTTATGATCTTATCCAATCTCATAAATAAATTCCTCAACATTAAGAAAAGGAACTTAGAACAAAAATTTTGTCCTAGATGGTACCTTAAATCATCACTAATTTATGGCTTTGGGATTGTTGGCCTTTTCATAGCCATGTTCTCTACCACTCTCCATCAGATAATTGATGGTTAGATTTCTCTTCCATATCCATATTTTCCTACATGGAAACCTAGTATGTGTTATTTTCAGTAATCTCCATACTTTCCACTCTTTATTTTAAATAGAGGCCTCATTAATTCATTTTTCGATGTGGGATTTCAACTAAGATATTTTGAAACGTCAAAAATGTGTTATCCTAATACCCTATATTTTGTTGAACCGATGGTATTTCAAACCATCATAGATTGATGAGTTTAAGGACCTCAATTTTGTACTTGTTTGTGATTGATGACCTCAATCACTACCTATAAATATTTACGTTTTTCCTCCAATTATATGTCTCTAATTGCCACCAATGTTCTCCTAATCGAGATCATAATTTGGTGGTGACCCTTTCATTTCTCTTTTCCTCATATTAAGACTAAATTTTAGTAACCTAATTTTCGATGTGGGTTTTCCCACAAAGATATTTTCTATTTTCAACCTTCTATTTTCGAAGAACAATTTCAAATTGCGAGGACGCAATTTATTGAAGGATGGGAGAATGTAACACCTCAAGATTTCATAGTGTGTTATTTCTTCAAAATAATTCAATAACTTGCACTACACGCAACACCGAGTTCTAACACACCATAACCAATCAAACTAGCCGTTATGAATAGTAATACCTACTTTTTGAAATTATATATATATTTTATATTTCAAAATGGACTTCATTTTTGGATTCGGAATATCGAATTTAGCCTAAGGTGAAATTTTGGTACATTTCGGATAACTTTCATATTTTGATGAATAGTGAAAATTACCAAATTTTAATTAAAAACAACTTTTTTAATCAAAATAATTAATAGTGATAAATTATGCATTTCAGTGGTTTTAAAGTATATTTAGAATATATTTTTACCATTTAATATAATGTTGGTCATTGGACATAATTTTACAATTAAAATGAACATAAACAAGTGTCAATCTTTTGATAGTTATTATCTCTTAAAAACACGCTTTTTGTTTTGACAGCGGGAATTAATATTAAATTAAGTTCTGCCACTTCTGTGTTTTTAATTTAGGAAAATGGATTCCATATTTGGAATCAGGATGTTCAAATTGTGTAAATAGGTAACTTTTATTTTTAGACATTTTGAATAATTACTGCGGTAAATATTTTATTTACCATGGTTAAGGGTAAATCCGGTAAATAAGGGTTAAAAAATAATATTATAATAATACTAAATTACCCTAAAACGTGTCCTAGCCTTATTGGTTGATACATGTTCGACCATAGGCATCTTTGGGTCTATTTTGGGACCCCATGGATCCACTTGTAAGTGATAATGACACTTTATTTTAATTAAGTTAAAATGAATACGAAAATGACACAAGCATATATCTTTTAGCAAAACAATTGTTACATAGGGTTATATATGTTGGATTTTAGATTATAAATATTAATTAGAAATATAAAAATATTTCCTACATAATAATATTTTATTTATAATTTTTAGACATTAAATAATTTATTTTATTTATGACACAATGATGATGTAGTAATTACTATAATAGTGAAAAATTAAAATAATTGATATTATAAATACCCAAATAAATATAATATGAAACTTTTAATGAATTAAACTAATTTTCTAGGATAATATGATATATTAGGATTGATTTAATGGACTTTTTTCGAAGTAATCAATCTGTTATGAGTTTCACAAAAATCAACTATTGAATAGTGTCAAAATTGACATAAAAGAGTTCTTAAAACAAATATTATATTAGTAATTGATATTAAATTCTTGAAAATCTAAGGTTCGGCCAAGAGACTTATATCATGATAGTTTCATCATTAATGGACCACTTGGGGGTCTCTTGGATGTATATAGTAAGTTTATTAACCATATTATATAAAAATACAAAGAGACATTGTAAAAGTGAAACTAATTAACTTAGAGTTAATACTTAAAGATAAGGTTAATATAAGTACCCAAACCTGTCTAAACTCTATTGGTTGAGTTGTTTTCGACCCATCCCCACCTTAACATTTAAATAATCAACTTTGGATCCATTATAAACCGAATATGAATTTATTATAAATTAATATTTCTAGCTTTTCCAAAGGTGCCCCTCACCCCTCTTATAAAAGGGCACTCCTCCTTCTCATTTCTTCACACCTTCAAAGCCTTTTGGTTCGGCCAAACTCTGCCCAAATACTCTCCCAACTTCCCTCACTACAACCTAGGGGCCTTAGTTTGATCAGAAATCCAAACTAAGGAGCCCTTTTGATCAAATCAAAAGTAAGAACCCGAAGAAGAGGTAATGATTTCACCACCCTTTTCTAAGTTCATTTCTTCTTCCAATTCTTCTTCCTTTGTTGTTACCATTCTAAAATAATAAATCCAGTATCATATATAT
Source organism: Viscum album (assembly GCA_963277665.1). Lineage (NCBI taxonomy): Eukaryota > Viridiplantae > Streptophyta > Magnoliopsida > Santalales > Viscaceae > Viscum > Viscum album. Next base: position 983,064,024 of record OY728134.1, read on the forward strand.
ACTGTGATGTTATTATAAATATGGTACAACCATATTCAGTATTCTATCCACCCTTTCAATAACATGTCACCATACGTGCGTACGTACGGCTTACCGTCTCCACGTCGTGGTGTAATTGTTATTTAATATAATATTATTTGGATGGGTATAATAATGATGTGTAACTCATGTAAATAATAAATATAACATGTTAATGATTCTTTATATATGATATACCGTCCATTTATATATTATTTTAATATCAAAAGAATGATATTTTCGCTCGTGCGTACGTACGGACTACCGTCTCCACGAACGCGATGAGATTCATTCTCCATCGTATCCATTCAAGTATAATTATCATTTGATGATTTAAAAAATTATGTTTAAGGAATTGATATCATTATGGATATGAATAATATAAAACCTATCCTTTACAAACATGTCTTACGTAACAAAACATATAAAAGAAAACAAGTAAGCTAACACCCGAAACAACGATAATACTAAGATATTATTATCAAATCAATATTAAAAGATCATATATGATATCATATTAATATATATGATTCTTGTATAATTTAATAACAATTATTTCAATATTATACAGGAGGTTAACCTACCCCAACCAAGTAAAAGTACAAGGTAAGGGATTTTCTTATCTCACATTCAATTCCGTGAGATTTCCATTATTCGCCACTAAATTATTGAAAGTGGTGTATTGTGTACTGGCATTTGATATATATTATCATGATTATCTTCATGTTATTCTATAAATAATTTGGTGGTTATTAACTTTTGGCCATACGACTCAGTTGATTAACATGGTAAGGGGTTTTCATCTCACTCTTTATTTCCGTGAGATTCATGCCATATTTCCACTATTATCTTTTATGTGGTGTATGTACTGCCCATAATTGTATTCTTTGTGTAATACACTTTACCTTATGTTTCTTTACATTTTCATTTTATGATACCTCTTTCATGGGTTGTATGTTTCATAAGTTACCAAATTGATAAGGGTTTACTTCACAATCTCTTTAATATCCGAGGTTGTCTTTACGTAAGTATCTACAGGGACATATTTACTATCCATGTCCATATTTCATAAAAGAGTTTTAAAAGGGATTATTTCTAAGGGAACTTTTACTAAAACATCATTTTAAATGTTTTAAATATTTATTCTTCTAAATCATCCTCATTTATGTCCACGTTTTCAAAATGGTTTGTAAGGATTTATTTATATGAAAATGAATGTTTTAAAAGTGTTAATTCCATTCAAAAGTTTCAAAGTGGTATGGGACACTTTGATCCCAAAATGTATTTAAATGACTTACTTTCTAAATTGTGTAACATTAAAATGTTTTCATGAAAAAGTGATATTTCTCTCAATAATTTAAAAAAAAAACATTTTCATCTATGTCAACATCCTTTGATGGATTTTAAGATTATTTGAAGTTGATTTATTATGATATAAAACTTCCATATTGTAATGAATTTTTGTGATATGTTTGACTGTAGATGTTTCATTCATGGTTTATGATTAAAGTATTGACATTTCGTATGCTAGTTCCAATAATAATGTTTATGTTATATTTCAACCTTTACTTCATATGAATGTGTTGGACAAGTATGTTCCAGGTTGGGGACTAGTTGAAGTAAGCCCTCCAGGTTGGGGACTGGTAAAAGTAAGCCCTCCAGGTTAGGGACTGGTAAAAGTAAGCCCTCCGGTTTGGTCTCCGGTTATTAGAGGCACTCCGGGTTGGGTTCCGGTTACAGTTATCCCCAAGGTCTTGGGACGAGGCCTTGAAAAGAAATTAAAGTTTAGCATTATGCATTCCATCATTATGAAAGTGGTTATTGTTTTTGCATGTGATTATTCGATTAGTATAATATCCATGTGAATAAGTAAATGGAATTATTTCATTTTACTTTTTCCATACTATGTTGAAGTTCAAGTTTAAAAGGCTTTTGTTTTAGTAATGCATTGCCTTAAATGTTTATGCTTATTTTGAATGTTCCGCTATATTTTTATCCTTACTGGGCATTTGAGCTCACCCCTTTTCTATGTTTATTTTCCCCAGGATGTGAAGAAGTAAGTTATGAATGACCTGCAGGGATATTATGAGGGGATAATAGTGTGGACTGTGGAGATATTATGTTGTTGTAGTAGTTTTTCATTTTATGATGTAATGTAAAACTTATGAATATATCTAGTGTTTCCAAGGCTACTAAACCAATCGGTCTTTCGAGATTTGATCTTTCTTGTGATCATGCCAATGTTATGTAATTAATGCACCGACTCTGGGTAACTGGGGTCGGGGCGTTACATTGAAGCCTCTACAAAAAATGTTTACCTGCTTATCAATCCACTCTCCTTGCTCCTTAGTAGTGGTTATACTAATCGAGATTCCCATCTTCTTTGAAACATTCATATCAAGAACTTCCTGTAGCATTTATTTATCCGAGAGAATAATTAGATCCACATGTTCCATCATCGAGGTTATCTATCACTGAGGGTCTTTAGTGGAGCTTTTCACACATTGTTTCCCAATATCCATCATCTCCCTACCACTCAGGGGAGTGGTAGGGACAATATCCTCGCATCCTGAAGACACTAGGTCATTGGAGGTGTCAACCACCACATGATTTTCAGAACCTTTTCACCTATTCATGGGTGTGTTTCCTTCAGTAATAGGAGACTTCGGGGGAAGCTTCCCCTTGCATGAAGATCTACTAACAGGAGGACTAGGTTGGATAGAATAATCCTTCCTATGTCACAGCCTCCGATTTTTCTTAATAAAGCCATCAGAATCAATAATAGTACTCTTTTCCATCCACGAAGAGGATCTGAGATGGTCCTCCAAAATGACCACATCCTCAAACATAGTAAGGGATTCTGAAGTATCATCCATTTTCTCTTGATAATATTTAAAATCCACTGATTGGTCCTCTCCATGGGTAACCTCCACCCCATGTATTTTCTCACTAGCTTGGCATTCCTCCACTCTAAAAACTGCAAATCTATTTTGAGAGTTCAACTCTGATCTGCTAGATTTAACCTTCTCTTCATAAGAAATTCTCTCCTATGTGACTTGCATTGGAATATCTAAGCCTCCATACTGTTGAAATCCTCTTCCTATAAATTGAAATTTCATGGAGGTGTCCTCCAGAACTAGACACTGAGAATCCTTTCATGTGTCTTGGTCCTTGTAGATTCCCTTAGTCTCCGTAGTTTCTTTGGGTATATTTGGAGGAACCATCTACATTGCCATTGTTGCATCCTAATGTACATCCCCGTCTTTATCACATAGAGGTGAATAAATAGCCTCAGAGATTCATTTTAGGAATAAATCACATTTCATCTGATGAAAGATGACACTAACTTTTGGGCTACATTAAGAAACCAGAGATGTCTTCAGAACAGTGACTTCTTCACATAGGGGCCCAAAAATAGGACAGGTAATGTGAGACCCATACTTTTCCTGAGGAGAAACACTAGAAACAGAATGTCCTAAGATACCCATAGATTTCTTCCTAAATGGGATTATACTTTTTTACCATAATTAATGGAATTCTATGTGATGAATGGAAATTATATTGGGGATGTCCCAAGTGGAAGCATGATAAACATAAATCAAACCAGTTCTCAAATTCCACTGGTTGAAGGAAGTAGATTTATTCATCAACCCCAATCCAAACTTCTTCAATGGTAGGCTTTGAAATGTCGACTTCCACACAAATCCACAGTGCAATGGTATGATTCAAAGGCCTAGACCATTCATTGAACCCTATAAATCTCCCAATATAGTTACCTAACTTCTAAATAATATCAAGAATTTGAAAAGAGAGAGGAAGAACCAAGAATCTCACCCAGATCACCATGATGGGGGAATACTACATCCAATGGATGTCGTAGAACCATCTGAGGAGGAAAAACCAAAACCCATTGTTGGAACAAAGGCCCTCAAACCCCACCAAGATGAAATCATAAGAATTGGAAAACCACTGGAGAAAGTGGCACAGTTAAAAAAGCCCGATGATGACACAATCATGTAGGTTCCAAAATCTGTTAATGAAATGTTGGAAGATGTCCAGCGAAGGGTGTTTCCAGCCAAATCGGGTTATGAAAGGCAAACCATGGAGATACATTTCCTCTGACAACTCTTATAGGGATAGAAGATGCTAAGGGACCCCACGGTAGAGGACCGAAACATTTGGGAGAAGTTGAATGCGAGGAAAGTCAGGGAGGAGGGTTGGATTAGTTAATGGGGAGAAGGTCGTCAAGTCAATCTTGCGATGCCAAAGGGGCAAGGTGGATTGTCCATCACCACTGCCCGATAGGAGTACCTATTTCTAGGTTTCCATGATTCAAATCTATTTTTGGATGTGTTAGTCCACACATATGTACAAGGGATGTTATAATTTTCCTATGGATGGGAAGATAATAATGATGATATGTATTATAATTCTTGAAGTAAACTTATTTCATAAATATCTTATATAAACATTAAATTGATTATAATAACATATGATCAAATGTGATAATGGTAAATGAATCATAACATCACATGGATGTGGTAACCCACATGTTTTCTATAGTGATACATTGAATTATAATTTGATGCAGAGGAGTTGGAAAATGGTTATACCATAATAATAATAATATGTAAATATATTAATTCTAATATGTTAATTATTTTAGTATGGATAAAAAATATTTACAAAATGTAGTTTTAGAGATAAACGTTTCCAATATCATTTAAGAAAATTACCTATTATTTGAGAGAAATCCTTTGGCTTACAAATTAATCCATCATATGATAGTCATAGGGGATGAAACAACGCTCTATGATATAGATAATCAAGATATAAATATAATAATTAAGGTATTTGATGTCATATATTTCTCCAAATTGTAAATAATTGTAAATAAAATGTACCCTTTTATAATTGAGGGAAAGGGCACACATGGAATTACAAAAAACATTTAAATACAATTAATTTATTTCAGAAGTATATTACATCAATATAGACATGTATTTGAATAATTAGATTCCATCATCTAAATATCATTATTGAAAAATAAAAATATAGGATTCTCTGTCATTTGGAATATTATCTCGTTGTTTAGATCATTCATTATTAATTTTTCTTACTTTAACAGTGGGAATATATTTTTATAATATAAGGGGAAAAATGAAATTATAAAGATAGAGAGGATAAAAATATTCAGTAGATTAAATTTTAGACTATTTATTAATCAACCTATCACATTTATTTTCTTTTGTGACTTTTGAATCATTTGATAAATTATTATTTAACATAAAATCTCATGAATGTAATTATTGGGACTATACATTTATTTTGAATTCAAATACATACAGATATAAGTATAATTATAATATAAAAAAATTAAAATCATTTAAACATTATAATTAAAAATTAAATTCATGTAACACCACAATTTATACTTAGAAGTTAATTTCATTTTCTGAATCATTTATCTTGGTTTTTCTACTACATGGAAACACACTATATTGACGTTTCATTAGTGTGTATGAAAATTATATCATCAGAAAAATAATAATAAAACTCAAAAAAATGTATTAATAATTTATATAATAATTTATAAATTATAATAAATAATTTTTTTCCACAAACAATATATTATATATATTAAAATAATGGTAGAAATATGTTTTAATATTCTGAATATAAAATAATATACATTTCATGATCAAAAGGAAAGTGAACCAAATGTACATATATTAAAAATTAGAATCACAAAGTACAAAATAACCTCATTTAATGACATTAATAAAAGTTTTGTGTTTATTTTGAAACCATATCTCATAGTTTTTAATTTTTTTTTCACATATGTATGTAATAAATTATTTGTAAGGTTACTATTCATAAAGACAAAAAGTAATAGGTTCCTATTTAAAAAATCCAACCCTACTAATTAAAAACATTTTATCTATTTTTTAATATTAATTTTCAATAGGTGATTGAAATAAATTTTAATATTAATACATAATATGTAAGGAGTACAATTTTAAAAAAAATATGATTCTAATCCCAAATCTGATATTATACCCAAATTTAGTAAAATGTTGATTACTATATTATTAATAAGAATATTTATAATCATTGGAGAATTATGTTACATTATGATTATATTAAAAACATAATGGGACTTTTAAATTGATTTTTGAAATGGTAAAAAATTCTAGACTTACTAATACCATAATTTATTACTATTTACATTGAAATAAATAATTTTAAAAATATTCAAATGATTCTCCCTAAGATTACACAAAAACGACTATTTCCAAAATTACATTATTTTCCATAAATAAAATTACTAAAAAATATATAAATTAATTATAATGTATGTGTAAAAAAATTAATGGAATTTTTTTTGAATAATTATTATTTTTTGTACCATAACATTAATTAAAAAAAATAAGTACTTACTTATTATGAATTAATAGATAAATTTAAATAATTTAAAATTATTTTTAAATATTTCATATTGTAGTTAATCCAATTCGTATACATCAATTTAACAACTAGGTTATAATATGTCAATGTTAATTTTTACCATAGTGTTGTTTTCTAAGAATGTTATCAAACACTTACAATTCAGTTAAAAATAGATATGTTCAAAAATCTCAAGGTTTTACAAATTATCATAGAAGATAAAATCTCACTTTTTTTAGTCAAGGATCATAAGAATTAATGTGCCATAATTAACTATGATAGAATCAGAAGTCTTTAGAAATTCACTTTTTTATTCCATATTCTCTATCTAATACTTTGTCTCTTGAAATTTATTTTTTTCTCATATGAAAAGTGATTTGTTTAGAAAAAACTCTTGATATTGGTCCTTATCATTAGTTAAAACAATATTATCTTCCTCATAATGTGAATGATCAACCCCCACACCATGAAATTTATATAAAACCCCTGGTAACATGGTCTCAATAAAATTTTAAACAACCATTAGATTTTCTTGTGAAAAATTATCCCTTTCTCACACGAGAGGGTTTAACAAAGTACTACATGTGGGACAGTACAAAAAAAATTCAAATAAGAGATGATAAACACATCTAGATCATTTACACAAATTTTATATAAATAAAATATTTTTAAATGAAATATAAACATATAATAAATAATTAAATGTTATATGGAAAATAATTTAGATGAGAAAATAACCTCAAAATTACACATTTTATGGTTATGTCACGTTCTTTCTAAAATCAAGTTCTAACCATGTGATATATACTAAATGGATAGAATATAATTTCATAGATGGGATGCATAGTTTTCCAATATTATCACCAATCATGATGAATGCACTTTCACCCTTCCAAATCGAGTTGTAGAGTTGGTGAAATGTCTATATATTGTGTCCCTAAACCATATTCCGTTAAATTTATGATAAATTTAGATACATTAATCTAAAGTTAATAAAAAATCAACAAAATTAAAAATTATATAAAAATAAAATTTTCTCAACATCCCCAAAGAACATAAGGCATGTTATGATGGCTTCTGCATAAAAAATCCCTCATAAACTACCTCTCATGCTCAAATGATCAGGTTACCTTTCATCCTTAACAATTAAAATAAGAGAAAAAATTATGCTATAATACTTTTTTGTAACAAAACTACCCAGGATACACCATCTCATCTCCCCAGATGAAATATTCATGGCTTTTGTTCTGTATTAATAAGACTAAGCTGGATACAGGTGCCAAGGAATCAACTATACTGTATTATGAATGAATTTTCCTAATATTGAATTGCTTTGTAATAAAGGGTTTATTCTATAAACCCCATATGACCTCTATTTATTAATTAGGAAGTCATGGATATATATTAATAAATTAAAAATAGATATAATATAAAAAATTGAACCATATAAATTAAATACACTTATGAAGCCATAAAATAAAAATTAATCAAAAAACAATATTTAAATTCTTTAGATATAATATTTAAATTATAGACATACATTAACAAGAATGGTTTAAAATATTTAATTATGATATAATATGTTGATATGAATATATTTATATAATGAGAGTATGATGAAACCACAATATAAAAAATAGCTATTTTTCCCATTAATGTTTGACATGAGGGGGACCTCCCTACATGTCACCTCATCTCAACATGATCCAGGATAACATGAGTAACCACCACCCTAAAGATGAATCATTCACTTTCCTCTATCTTCTAGTTAAAGTTATATGAATCCAATAGGGTGTATTTAGGGTGTGGGAATATCAATCCATGCAAGACCCCACTAAGTATTTTTTGTGAATACCATATAAAAAATAATATCCCACTATATTAACAAGTATATATAACTAATATTTTCAGTTTGAGTACAACTATAATCGATGATAGGTTACATTTAAAAACATTATATGATTAAAATAAAATTGATGTATGAAAAATACACATGAATTATAAATTTAAAAAAATATCATTATGGGAAATGTTTTTTAGAATAATGGTGGGACAACCTAGGGAGAACATACTGACACACACACACACACACAAAAATATATCTGTGAAAAATAACCACATGGAAGTTCCTTTTCAAGTTCAATTTTGAGGCCATTGGTGGAAAAAATATTTAAATATACTACCCATGTCTTAATATTAACAATTTTTAGCCTATGTAGGGATGTAATGAATATATATTGATGTGTCCATTGAGTTTAATTGTATTTATTTTCAATTTTGTTAGTATAAATAATTTCAAATATATATAAATTTTTGAGTTTTGAGGTGATGATACTTGGATGATTATTATTGAAACATCCTCTATATATATGGGATGATTCTGTAACTAGAATCATTATACTCTAGATATGGTTTAATATGTTCTTAGTTATTTAAAATTATCATCAAAACATGATGAGGTGAATTTTGGTCATACTTTTATGATTGTGAATTAACCATTTAAATATTAATGATTTGAGAAGATAAAAAGGATATGATTATTTTATAATTGAGAATTGAGAATTAAATGAATTTAATAGTTTTGATTTTAGATTATTAGAATTAAATGTGAAAATTTGGTTATGTATTTATTAGATTATATTTTTTAAAAAGAGATAGGAATATGAAATCCAATGACCCTTCACATGTTATATAGGGGTGAAATGTCAACCATATGATAAATAGTTCAGCCATGCTAATCCAGGAGGAATATAGGATTCATAGTGAAGGAAGATAGTTCCAACTCATATATCAGTACTAGTTTCCCTAAATTAAGTACCCATTATCTAAGGATATAGATGAGGTGTAACATAATAGTGAGATGCTTTGATGTGTTCTAGAGTGCTCATGGTTACATTATTGTGTAGTGTGAATCACAAAATGGATTATTTCTGGTTGATGGAGTGAATAATCTTCCCTATGGGATCAATGAGGCTTGACTATTATTAATATTATTTAAAACATATAAAATGATAGTTTTTTTCTAATTAGTTCCATCTTCACTGATTATTCAAAGGATATGAGTTTTATTCTACCTACTCTTATCCAGTAGTTATATATAAAGGTGTTTTTGTTCTGTATCAATGAGGTTATCCACAAAAATCATGTTAAGCCTATGACCAAGATGAGGAAAAACTTATAAAATAAATAAAACATTTATAATGATAAATTTATATTTTCTAAGAAATTCTTCCATAAACAAGGGAGATTCCAACTAGTGGAAGTGAGATAATCAAATATTCACTTGTATGACACCGTTTGACCATGATATAAGAATAATGTTTTAGGTGAAATCATGTGAGGAAATACATAGATGTTTATGTGAAGCAATTTTTTTTTTGTATGTTTAGGTAATTTTACTGATTCAATTATATTATATTGTGGAGAAACACAAGATAAATGAGGAGGTGCACATAAATTGATTAGTTAAGTGCACTGAGTACTTCACCATGATTTTCAATGGAATGATATTAATTTATATTATATATAAACACTCTCATATCCCTACTCATGTGTTATGAGATAAAGTTACATTAATAGTATAGAGATATCTAAGAGAATGAACCAAGAACTTAAGATTCCTCTATATTTGAGTGATGGATATGTTAGATGATTGTATTTTGAATAAAAAGTTCTTTATGGAATTATCTTGAGATGGATGAGATCCATCAACTATTAGAGTAAGATTTAAAATATAGAGTTCTATATATAGTGTTTCACGAAGAATTAGTTTTGGCCATATACTCTATAACATGATGTTTTTGATGATAGATATGGTGGATGAGGAGTAATTACATTCTTTATGAAGGTTTTTTAAGTTTCCATGAATTCTACATGTTATGTTCATGAAATAGAGTATTTAAGGGATAATAAATAAATGTTACACAAAACACATATGATGATATTTACCTGATTAAAATATAATGTATGGGAAGATGCATGAAGTCACTAAGATATATATGAAGATCAATTCTATGTGATGTTTTTGAAGTATTAACTGTATAAAATTTCATAAGTGAATATAACATAATTAATTCTCATGAAATGTATCATACAAGCATGAATATTATGATTTTTTATTCTGAATATTTTGATTAAAGATATATTGAAATATATGAGGTTCATCATTTATATCAGAAGAAATAATCAAGTACAGATCTGATAGGTATTATTAATTTGGAATAAACCTTTCATGCCAAAGTTTTCACTACGTTGAGAAGAGTCAGATCGTGTGATGATTTTATATTGAATAATAAAATACAGACATGATAATTATTTGTAAATTTTAACAAGGTAGTTTATATGAAAATATCAATTTATACTATATTTTCCAGAGAAATAAAACCTTAATTGGTGGTGAAAGAGTAATAGGAAACCATCATTAATGTTTCTACTAATGAATCATTCATTGAAGGGGGAGTTTACGATTCTCATTGGACGTTTCAATGAGAAAATTATAAGACTCTTTGATTACCATTGTTGTGGTGGGTACATGTAAACAATAGTGTGGATTTTAAGAAGGAACATTGTTAGACTCGGAGTATATTAGAAAATTTCATTCCATAATCTAAACAACTGCTATATGGTAAAGAATCTATAATGTAGTGAATAACATGTTGTAGTAAATAGAATTTCAATTTATTAAAACTTAAAAATATTTTTTTTCACTCTTTATTAATATAATACAAAATATTAATTTATTAATTAAATAATAGAGATCAATAATTTAAACCATCATTGAGGTAGAGTTTCTAGAAAGAGTTTTATAAAATATTATACTACTAATTCACTTCCTCTTAGAAGTACTTAACTGGTTTTTGGGTTCTAAAATTTCAAATATAGCCCTGAAGACCCCTCTAAATATCCAATATCTATTTTTGAAATGAAGAACGTTATTCTAGAGAACAAAGAAGGGATCCTTAATTTTAATGGTAGAAACTATAATTTATTATTATTTGATTATAGTAAATAATACAGTATGTAACATCCCTATAATTAGTGACATTTTAAAATCTTAAGTAATTAAAAATAATTGGATGAGAAATTTTAAACATTTATTTTATACAAGGGTTTTAAAACTTAAAAATATAGAAGATATATCATTAGATGAGTTACATAATATAGTTATATCCTATTAAATTAGAGTGTATCTTGATTTAAAAAATAAGTTAGTGGTTAATATTGCATTTGAAGAAATGGTAAATTGATCTTTTAGAGTGGTGGAAGATGAGGAAGCAATTGATTTTGACGATGATGATGTTGTTGAACTTAGTTAAATTATTTTTTTTATTTTAAGAGGATTCAATTAGGGAAAATAAAAATGTGAAGTTATAAAAAAATAGATGTTTCATGACTATAATTTAATTGGACTCTTTTCTATTAACATAATAGAGATAATTATATATATATATATTTATGATAAGAAAGTTGTGAAATAAAAAATAATGAAAAGGTATAATATGAAAAATAAAATTTAAAAAAAATTAAAGAGAAAAATAATGAAAATTTAGGAACAATGAAATTAATCATCCAACCTTTATTTAGAAAATGATCTCAATTTCATTAAATAGGTTGAAAATTTGTTTCATTCATCATGTATTTTTTTGGGAAAAGTAATAAAATATCTGTAATGAAGGTTGAAAGAAGGTATGGATGTTTCTCTAGATAAAAACACAAAATTAATGAAAAATAATTTTATGGTAGATATTGGGAATATAAAATGAACTTCTCATAAAGATGATTTAGATATGAAATAAAATTATTTTTTATAATTATTGAAATAAGTGTATACTGAGTGTTAATAATAATCATAAAATGGCATGTGATCATGGTGAGAACCTCATTCATGAGTAGGAATTTCTATACGAGACATGATCAGCCTATCTAATAGTCTATAATAAGAGAAAAATATTATATAATTCATTATGAATTATTTTTAGGAAATACTATTTTCATCCCATGGTGGTTATATAAAGGATTTATATTGGAAAGGTATATCTATATAAATATTTTTTTTTAAATACAAATTTTTCCTGATAGTAGATGTGAAGAAAGAATGTTTTAATATATTTGGTACAAGAATTTATGTGAGATGCACTATAGAAAATTAAATTAAAAAAGTAGCATATTTTAACATTTCACCCTAAAAAATATGATGTATAGGATCTTTCATGACCACAACATGATTATTATATATAGATTTATTAAAATAACTATATATTATAGTTCATTTTTTATACTGTTGTGGAAAATATTATTTGAATTCTTACTCTTTCTAGTGTAACATATCATTTATAGTCAACAAAAATGAATTATTTATGTAGATTTGGTGAATATATGAGAATACGGTATTAAATGAAGAAATAAGTGATAAGAAATTCATGAATGGTGTCAATTCAAACTCAATACGAAACTATATAAGAAGATCTTGGTATATATTGATTAAATGTTATAAAGATGATGAATTCAAGATATTAATACAAGTGTATGGTCCCTATAATTTTATATAAAATAAAACATAGAAGCTAAAAGATAATAATTTTTGTACTTATATGAATCATTATAAAGAACCAATGAAATATGGCTATACAAAGGAGAAATGTCTTTTTGGTTTTCTAGATTAAAAAAAGAGGATAAAAATAATGAAATATCACATAGATGTTTCATATTAAGGAAATAATGTGATTTATAAATTATATAATGAATTCAATTAGTATTTACCAAATTGTATTAATTTGAAGAATAAAAACTGGAGCAGATGAAAATTTCTACAAAAGAAAAAGAAAATGATTTTTGTTTTCATTATGTGGTGGAGGAAAATACTTAAAAAGAATAAATGAATATTAAGGACTTTTTAAGTAAAACCCCAAATAATAATTTAGAGGATAAGGTGAATACTATCCAATCTAAGATTTGAAGGAAGTAGGATAACAAGAGATTGAGGGAAAACTCTTATCCCATGTGGGACTCCCATGGAACAAATATATCACTCATTATTATGTTATATATATATATATATATATATATATATCTGTGTGATTTTTTTCTTTAATACTAACAAGTAGTTAATTTATGGAGCTATATTTATCACTTAATGTAGAGGATAAATTATTTGATGTTGTCAAATACTCACTATATAGTGAATTGTAAATTCATAAACATCATTGAAAAAATTAAAAATGTGGTGTGAATGTAACAAAAAAAACTTTTATCAATGTAATTTATCACTCCTAGTGGTAATGTATTATAGTCACTTAGATACTATAATAAAAGCTTTATAATTGATTAATTGATGATATAATAAGTGTTTCTCAAAGTAAAGGAATCTATACTGACGAAATAGTAACATTACCTTAAGAACAGCAATATGAACCTTATGAATAATAAACTGACCAATTGAGTAGTGACCTTACCCATGGAAGTATAAATAAAATTTATACATCTTATAAATTATAATATGATTTTATTATATCATAGTAGAAGCACGTGAATGATTTAATAATTATTAATTAAGTGTTAGTATTTTTATAAGTCATAAATATTTAATTAAAATTTTATAATTAACTAAATAATTTAAAAGAGAATGAATTTTAATAAAATGAGTTCATAAATTAATATTTTTATGGCTTGTGATAATAATATAATATTTTGAGACATTAATATATTTTTTAAAGTGTTAGAAAAAAAGTTCTAATTTTAAAATTTGTATTTTTTAAGTAAATATTGATTTTAATTAAAAATTAAATTACTCATATATAGAAGATTATTTTTTTAAAATGGATTTCATATTTGGATTTGACACATTGAAAAATTGTTAGGGTAAAGTTTTTGGATTTATCCGAAATACATGTGTTTTTGATGAATAGTGAAATACCATAATTTACAAATTAATCTTAATACATCAATTATGGAGTCATAGTTGACTTTCCATTGATTTAAGCACAATTAGATTGAACGCACAGGATCACATTATTGTATTTAGTTATGGAATCATAACTACTACCTGTATTGTGGAAAAATAATAAACAAATGATTAAAATATTATGAAAACCCTCCTCCCCTCCACTATAAATACCACCCCTCACACCCTCTTCTCCACACACTTCTCAAAATTCATGACTTTTATGAATTCTCGATAAACCTCTTCTATAGTTCCTCTGACAAGTCCATGATCTATTGGTATTATAATAAAACCAAGCCTTAGTGCCTTAAGGAGGATCTCAAGAGGAGAATTCAAGAGGAAAATTCACTTTCACTTTTCTTTTAATTTCCCTTTAAATTTATTTTATTTTATTATTCCCTTTTCAACTCCTATCAACCAAATGGAATGAAAACTCAAATATGATTTATATACTAGAATTTTATCATGTTAATGTATGATTCTTAATTAAAATTATCCCTCACTCTCTTTTATTTTAAAGATGAAATTGCCACCCGTGATGTGTCAATCTACCGACATCACGGGTAATGTTCTTTTGTTTTCCTCAAACATCATCATGGGTGTTGATTAAACAATTAAATTGTTAAAAATATATTTTAATTTGTATGTTAATACCATATTTATTTTCTAAAAGTAACTTATTTACATGACACTGAATGATATAACAAAACGTGTTCACTCTGATCAAAAAACCGCCAAAATTAACCATAATCGATCATCATTAAATTTCACCTAATGATTCATCCTAATGATATATAATCAAATTAATTATTATATCATTTATATATCTATAATTTAACTAATAATACATATTAACAATTCTGTATATTTTCCACATTTCAAATGAACTTTCATTCCTAAATGCAAGTTAACGGTTCATGAAAACTAGAAAACAAACACTCCCGGACAGTGAATTTAAGCTCTATAACTCAACCGAATACCCATAAAAACTTAATGAAACCATAATTAATAAAATAAATGTAAATGATAATTTAATATTAAATTAATTAATGTCAATATACAGGACATTAATGTAAAGAAAGCGTTCAGATACAAGTTAAGGGGAATTCTCAAATCGAAATCTCTTTCTTGGGGGTTTCACTATTTTAACCCCATTTTCAGTATGTGTATGCCATAAAAATAACTTCTTCATCATTTTCATACATTTTTTGGAATATTATTATTTTCTAAACGAGTTTATGAAAAATCCAAATTTTTTCCAAAAAAATATTCTTTCCAATAAAAACCCATTTTTACTCCTCAAAGATTGTCTATTCTTCACTCAAGGTTCAAGGTTCTATATCAATAATGTTATTCCCTCTTTATTTTGGTAACCCAATGTTTATGAATGTATTATCTATGAAATGAAACCAATTTCATTCCATGTTTTATTTTATATTCAAGTTTGACATATGTTCTATGTGGCATGCATGATAATGTAAATGTTTTGATGTAACGGGTGTGCCAAGAATTATATATCGCAATACGAATGTTATGATGTGACAGATGCACACAAAATTATATAGTGGTCCAATGCATTGGTTAAAGTTATGAATATAATTATTTAATTTGAAATATGTGTGAACATGATTCTAGATTTTTTCACAACTATGTGTGGTAGTTAACCACTAATACATGATTTTTTGTTTTTATGCATTGTCACATTACATGAATTTATCCAATTATTGCTATCATGTTTATGATGACGATGTTATGATTATACTCAACCCATGTTTTATTGCTCCATGTTAATATCTATCCTCTTACTGGGATTTTATCTCATCCCTTTTTAATGTATATACTCATGTGACTACGTGTACCAAAGATAATTCAATGAAAAATAAGAATCTAAGGAAGAAGGAATTAAATAAATTATTATATTTTATTCTATAAATTTTATGTATGGTCCTAGTTTTCCAAAGACACAAAACCATTGGATCCTGGTCATGTAATTCAATTATGTTTTTTTCTTGAAAATTATGTAATAGTAATTTAAGGATAAAAAGCAGGGTCGCTATAGTTGGTATCAGATCAAGATTTAGTTATTTTGGGAATTAGGAATAGAGAACCTTAGAAAAACTATTTAGTATGAGGATAAGTATAATAAATCACCCAAGAATCATTGATAAACATAGGGATCCAACAATACAAGATTTTAGTGTTTATTTCACAAGTGAATAAGTTATTTATTCACGACTTTTGACTTATGTTTTGTTCTAACCTTTTATATTGTATAAAATGTTGGGAAATAGGAGAAAACAAGCTAAAAACCCGTGTGATGGAAAATTTAGTGGTTTCCTGAATGATATCCCCAACGCTCCAGGAGATGGAGTTCAAAACTTCATCATGATTCATACCCAACTATCTCTGGTTATGAACAATAACCTGAATAATTTTGAACATCTTCCTTCACCTAAGAAGGGGAAACTAGAAATTGATTTTTTAATGCTGCAACGACCACTGATGTTTAGAGGATATTTTGATCCACTAGTTGTGAAATAGAGGGTTAACTTAATGGAGAATATATTTTATATTCTTCAATGTTCATAGACGGAGAAATTGACTATGGTTGTGTATCTTCTCGATAGAGAGGCCTATCAATGGTGGGATTTGATTACGAACATCAAGCCAAGAGAAAACATTGATGATATAGAGTGGGAAGAATTTAAGATCATGTTTATTAATAATTAATTTCCATGAAATCATTTAATGAAGGTGAATATATAATTTATACAGCTCAAGAAAAATGAAGAAGAATTTTTCATGTCCTATGATGAAATTTCACAAGGCTTGCAAAGTCTGCTTGAGTATTTGTTATCAACAATGATAGAAAAAAATGATAGATTCTTTATTTGATTAAAAACAAACCTTCTAAAGGATATTTCAATTTGATACTTCGAGGGTTCTGAAGATTTTGTTCGATGTGGTCTCAAAGTGGATATGGAATTTGGAGAATGGTCCAATGGCTATGGTGATAAGAAACAAAAATATAGAGTTTCAATCCATAGTATCTAATGATAAAGGAAGAAAACTCAACCAACCACATTCCAAAAATGTGGGATGAAGCATTATGGGAATTGGTTCAATGGGACGGAGAAATTATTCATGTGGGGAAATAATACCACCATGCTCTTGATTGTGTAAAAGGATTGAGATGTCAAGATAATACGATGGAATAAAAGAGGGAACCACCCATGGTCCAATGCAACAACTGTTGGGAGTTATGGAACTATGGAATACAATCCACTAAACCTTGAGTTCTTGAGGGTAATCAACGTCATCAACCACTAAAGCCAAAGGATCAATTCAAAGCTTATTCCATCACTACTACATTTGTTGAGAAAGAAAATGAAGTCTTAAAACATACTCTTCCTCTTCACTCATGAATGGAAAAGGTATTATTTTATTTTGGTTCTACGCACTCCTTTATATAGTTCATGCTTTTGGTTGAGCTATAGAATCAAATCCCTGAAACCTTGAAGTATAGAAATCTATAAAAACACTAAGCTGCATAATCATTGCAACCCAAGTGTTGAACTCTTCTCCTATTAGCATATGCAAGAAGATTCTTCCATTGAATCTCATGATACTTCCCTTAGTGGAATTGGACACAATAATGGGAATGTATTTGTTCTTGTTATATAGAGAATATATAAACTATCAGGAAAATAAAATATCATTCTATATTCTGAGCCATCATATTATCCTCTAAAAATGTAAGGAATATCGTGAATATCATTTATAATGTCCTTCATCAGAGTGGGTGTCGTTTCCCTATGAAGAATCATACCTCTCTTAAATGGTTGAGTTAAAGGAAAGTGTCAACCTAGTGGAAATTCCCATCGTGAGGGAATACAGCGATGTATTAGTAAAGAGTTACCCTGACTTTCCCCAGATTGTGAGGTAGATTTCTCTATATAACACATATCTGGAGCGACTTGTATCTCAAAATGTACCTATAGGATGGATCCAATCGAACTGGAGGAGTTAATGAAGCAGTTATAAGAGCATTTGGATAGTGGGTTCATACTCCCCAGTGCATCACCTTAGGGTGTGCCCGTGCTCTTTGTGAAGAAGTAGGATGGTTCATTGCGAATGTCTATCGATTATCAGGTAATCATCAAGATCACCATAAAGAACAAGTATAATCTTCCTATGATATATTACTTGTATGATTAGTTGAGATGAGCACAATACTTTTCAAAGGTGGATCCTCATTCTAGAGATCATCCGCTGAATGTAAAGAAGGAAGATATCCAAAAGAATCCATTATATATAAGGTACAGGCACTATGATTTTTTGTTGATTCCCTCTAGACATACTAATTCCCCTTAAATAATCAGCATTTTGATGAATATTGTCATCTAACATTACCTCAAAAAATTTGTGATAGTGATTATAGATGATATTCTTATCTACTCCAATATAAAGGAGGAACATGAAGATTATAGAAGGCTTGTGTTGGTGATTTTATGGAAGGAAAATTTGTACTCCAAGTTCAGAAAGTGTGACTTTTGGATGATTCATGTCACATTCATGGGTCATGTGATCACATGTGAGGGAATTTCTGTAGATCCTTCAAAAATAATGGCAATTGTGGAATGGCCCAGACCCTCTATTGTCAAATAAATAATTAGTTTTCATTGATTGGATGGGTACTAAAGAAGTTTTGTCAGAAATATCTAATGATTTTCTAGCCCGCTAACTATGTTAACAATGGAAGGAGCAATGTATGTCTAGACAGAAGAATGTGACGAAAGCATCAAGGAGCTAAATATAAGGCTAATCACTAGACATTTAATCACTTTAACGAAGAGTGTGGTATGTATTGTGATATTTATTGATTCTTTAAAGAAAGGCTTGAGTTATGTACTCATGCAAAATATATATGTGATAACCTATGATTCATGATAGTTTATGATCCATGAGAAGAACTACCAAATTCATTATATGATCCAGTAGGTTTGATTATTTTTTTTAAAATATTATGGTACTACCTCTACGGGGAGAAGTGTGAGAAATATACTGATCACAATAGCCTAAAGTATATATTCACACATAAGGATATCAACATGTGTTAATAAAGATTTTTATATCTAATCAAAGATTATGATTTCTCTATTCAATATCATCCCTCCAAGGTGAAAAATGTATCTAATGCTCTAAGTAGAAAAGGAATCTACTACTTTATCCATGTTTCGGATTGATAAAGACCATATCTTCATGGATAATAAAAGGATGGATTTAGAAATCATAATGGAAGCAAATAAATCCTACCTTTCCCAAATTATTTCCCAACAATATATCCAAGAGAAGATTAAAGAGGCCCAAAGGGATGATATAAGGATACAAAATAAGGTTAATGAAATAAAGGAAGAGAAGATGTATGGTTTCCATATCGACGATGATGGTGTGATTTGTTTTGAACGTGGATTTTTGTTCTTTCATCACCTAGGATAAAGAAGTGTTTATTGGGTAATATTCACATAGATCGACATTCTCTATCCATATTGGGAGTACTAAGATGTATCGTGATCTCTGAGAACACTTTTGGTGGCACAACATGAAGAAATAGATTGTTGAGTATATCTCATGGTGGTTGATATGTATGCATGTTTAGGCAGAGCGATAGAAGTCCAAAGGTATGATGAAATCATTTCTTATAACCATGTGGAAATGGGATAATGTCACTATGGACATTGTCATGGGTATACCAAAGACATCGAATGAAAATAATGCGATATGAGTTTTGGTTGATCAACTCATCCATACTGTCGACTTTATCACTATTCGGGATGATCTATCACTTGAGCAACGTGAAATGATATATGTGAAGGAAGTGGTAAGACTACATGGAGTTTCACTTTTAATTATCTCTGATCGTGATCCTTGGTTCAGATCAAAAATATGGAGGAGTCATCAACATGATTTGAGTACTCAATTAAATTTCAACATGACCTATCACCCCAAAATGACATCCAATTTTAAATGACTATTCATACACATTATGAAATTCTCAAATATTTCTCTTTAGAATTCAATGGTGGATGAGATATGCATCTTCCATTAGATGATTTCTCGTGCAAAAATTGCTTCCACATGAGTATTTTGATGGATCCATATGAAGTTCTATATGGAAATTGATGTAGAACTCCAAACTGTTGGGATAAAGTTGGTGAAATAAAGTTACTTGGACCTGATATTGTACAAGAAGTGACATAGAAGGTTCACTCCATCCAGAAACATATAAACATTGCTCATTTTTGTAAAAGATCTATGCTGACAACCATTAAAGGGACGTAGAGTTCTAAATTGGAGATGAATTATACCTTATAATATCACCATGGAAGAGAGTCATGCAGTTTGGAAATATGGGGAATCTATGCCCAAGGTACATTGGACCCTTTGAGGTCCTTGACCGCATAGAAGTTGTGTCCTATCTGGTTGCACTTCCACCAAATATGGATCATGCTCATGACATGTTTACATATCACTACTATGTATGTACATTCCAGATCCATCACATATACTAAACATAGAGGTGGTATAGTAGAAGATGATCACTCTTATGAGGATTAGCTAGTAAAGATTCTAGACATTAGAGATAAGGTTCTATGCAACAAGACTGCCCATTATGTCAATGTCTTGTGCAAGAACCATAAGTATGAATAAGAAACTAAGGAACTAGAGGAGGTGATGAATGAGAAGTACCCTCACCTATTTATGTAAAAGGAAACTTCAAAGGTGAAATTTTAAAAGGGGGAAGAATGTAACGACCCAAACATTTATCAATTTAATTATTCCTACTAGTGGTAATGTATTATTGTAACTTAGATACAATAATAAAATCATTCTAAATGATTAATTAATGATATAAGAAGTGTCTCTCAAAGTTAAGGAACATAAACTGACGAAATTATAACATGCCCTTAAGAACAGTAATATGACCCCTATGAATAGTAAACTGAACAAATGAATAGTGATCTCACCCATGGAAGTATAAATAAAATTTATGCATCTTATAAATGATAATATGATGTAAATATATCATATGATAAGTAAGTGAATTCTTTAAAAACTATTAATTAAGTGTTGGTATTTATATAAGTCATAAATATTACATTACACTATTATAATTAATTTAGTAACTTAAAATAGAATGTGTTTTAATAAAATGTGTTCATAAATTAATATTTTTGTGGATTATGATTATAATATAATTTTATGAGACCTTAATTAATTTTTCTAACTATTAGAAAAATAGCTTTAATTTTTTAATTTTTATTTTCAAGTAAATTATGATTTTAATTTAAAATTAAATTACTCATATTTTAAAAATTATTATTTAAAAATGTAGTTTATTATTGGATTCTACATTTTGAAATATTTTATGGTTAATTTTTAGGATTTATCTGAAATACATGTATTTTTTATGAATAGTGAAATGCAATAAATTACAAATTATGCTAAATACATAATTTATGGAGTCAGGGGTGATTATATATTGATGTAAGAGCCACTAGTTAGAACTCATATGCTTATTGTAACGCCCCGACCCTAGTTACCTAGAGTCGGTGCATTATTACATAACATTTTCATGATCACAAGAAGGATCAAATCTCGAAAGACCAATTGGTTTATCAGCCTTGGAAACACTAGATATATTCATAAAGTATTACATTACATCATAAAGTGAAAAACTACTACAACAACATAGTCTCCATATCCCACACTCATATCCCCACATACTATCCCTGCAGGTCATTCATAAATTACTTCTTCACATCCTGGGAAAAATAAAACATAGAAAAGGGGTGATCTCAAATGCCCAGTAAGGATAACAATATAGTGGAAACTTTCATAAATAAGAATAAACATTTAAGGCAATGTATAACTAAAACAAAAGCCTTTTAAACTTGAACTTAAACATAGTATGGAAAAAATAAAATGAAATAATGCCATTTACTTATTCACATGGATATTCTACTAATCGAATAATCACATGCAATATCAATAACCACTTTCATAATGATGGAATGCATAATGCCAGACTATCATAACCACATAACCAAGGCCTCGTGCCAAGACTAGAAATAAGATTTTGTCAAAGCCTTGTGCCAAGACACTAGTTTGTCTCATGAGACCTACCAATGCATCAAGGATCTATAGCGGGCTCCACCCGTCACATATTAAGTCCAATGAATTCCCGTATGAAAGGTTTAAACATAACATAAACATTCGTATTAAAACTAGCATACAAAATGTCAATACTTTCACCATAAACCATGAATGGTATAAAAATAGCACATCCATGGTCAAACATATCACAAAACCTTCAATACAATATAGAAGTTTTGTATCATAATAAATAAACTTCAAATAATATTAAAATCCATCAAAGGATGTTGACATAGATGAAATCAAAAATATTTGACAGAAATATCTCTTTTCTTGAAATCATTGAAAAGTCACACATTTATAAAAGAAGTAATTTAAAAGATATTTTTGAATCAAAGTGTCCCATACCACTCCGAAACTTTTGAAAAGAAATATCATTTCAAAACCATCATGTCCATATAAATAAATCCTTAAAATAATTTTGAAAACATGGACATTAATTAAAAATATTTAGAAAGATAAATCTTTAAAACATTTAAAAATATGATCTTGATAAAGAGAACCTTTAAAAAATTCTTAAAATATTCATTTTGAAATCATTTAAAAGTAACATAATTATAAAATAAAACATTTACATTGAAAATATTCTTATAATCTTGTAAGGGAAACTTTGACGAGTTTATAACGGCGGTAAATAGCTGCACCCGCCGTATAAGTTTAAAAAACATTCTTACCTTAAATTTGTCGAAAGGTAAAAAGTGCCTTGTTTGGAAAATGACGGAAAGATTTCTTTAAAAACACATAAGGGTATAAATGACTTTAACCCATATTCTTTGTAAATAGTAAAAAAAATTTGAAATACATTTCGAAGAAACATGGATGTGGATGATAAAGAAATCCCAGTACATTATTACGTATAAACAACCTCAGATAATGAAGAGATTGAGAAATAAATTCTTAACTAGTACTTTTCATTGGTTGGGGTAGGTTAACCTCCTGTATAATGGTGAAATAATTGTTATTAAATTAGACAAGAATCATATATATTAATATGATATCATATATGATCTTTTAACATTGCTTTGTTAATAATATTTTAGAATTATCGTCGTTTCGGGTGTTAACATACTCATTTTCTTTTATATGTTTTGTTATGTAAGCCATGTTTTTCATGGATAGGTTATATATTAATCATATCCAGAATGTTATCAAGTCCTTAGATACTATTATTAATCATCAAATGAGAATTATACTTGAATGGATACGATGGAGAATGAATCCCATTGCGTTCGTGGAGACGGTAGTCCGTACGTACGCACGAGTGATAATATCATTATTTTGATATTAAAATAATATATAATTGGATGGTATAACATATATACATAATAATTATAATGTTATATTTATTATTTACATGAGTTACACATCATTATTATACCCATCCAAATTATAATTTATTGAATAACAATTACACCACGACGTGGAGACGGTAAGCCGTACATATACACATATGGTGACATGTTATTCAAAGGATGGATAGAATACTGAATATGGTTGTATCATATTTATAATAACATCATAGTATATATAAGATACTGGAGTTATTATTTTATAATGGTAATAACAAAGAAGGAAGAAGTGGAAGAAGAAATGAACTTGAAAAAGGGTGGTGAAATCATTACCTCTTCTTCAGGTTCTTCCTTTTCATTTGATCAAAAGGGCTCCATAGGTTGGCTTTCTGATCAAACTAATACCTCTAGGATGTATTGAGGGAAGTTGGGAGAGTATTTGGGCAGATTTTTTCCGAACCAAAAGTCTTTGAAGGTGTGAAGTAATGAGAGTGAGGAGTGCCCTTTTATAAGAGGGGTGAGGGGCACCTTTGGAAAAGCTAGACATATTAATTTATAATAAATCCATATTCAGTTTCTAATGGCTCCAAAGTTGATTATTCCAAGGTTAAGTTGGTTATAGGTTGAAAACAATTCAACCAATAGAGTTTATACAGGTTTGGGTTACTATATTAACCTTATCTTTTAGTTTTAACTCTTAGTTAATTATTTTGACATTTACCATGTCACTTTGTATTTTTATATTATATAGTTAATAAACTTACTATATACATCCAAGAGACCACCAAATGGTCCATTAATGATACACCTACCATGATATAAGACTCTTGGACGAACCTTAGATTTTTGGGAATTTAATGACAATTAATAATATAATATTTGTTTTAAAAACCCTTTTAGGACAATTTTGACACTATTCAATAGCTGATTTTTTTGAAACTTATAACAGAATGATTACTTCGAAAAAGGTCAATTAACTAAATCCTAATACGTCATATTATCCTAGAAAATTAGTTTAAATCATTAAAAGTCTCAAATTATATTTATTTGGGTATTTATAATATCAATTATTTTAATTGTGCACTATTATGGTAATTATTGCATCATCATTGTGCCATAAATAAATTAAATTATATAATATCTAAAAATTCTAAATAAAATATAATTATGTATTAAATCTTTTTATCTTTCTAATGAATATTTATAGTCTAAAATCCAACATAAATAAACCTATGTAAAAATTGTTTTTCTAAAAGATATATGCTTATGTCATTTTTGTACTTATTTTAACTTAATTAAAATAAACTGTCCCTATCACTTACAAGTGTCACCATGGGGTCCCAAAATCGACCCAAATATGCCCATGGTCGGACATGTATCCACCAATAAGGTTATGACACGTTTTAGGGTAATTTAGTATTATTATAATATTATTTGGTTTAACCCTTATTTACCGGATTTACCCTTAACCAAGGTAAATAAAATATTTACCGCAGTAATTATTCAAAATGTCTAAAAATAAAAGTTACCTATTTAAACAATTTGAACATCCTTATTCTAAATATGGAATCCATTTTTCTAAATTCAAAACATAGAAGTGCAGAAATTAATTTAAAATTAATTCCAGTTGTTAAAACAAAAAGCGTCTTTTTAAGAGATAATAACTATCAAAAGATTGACCCTTGTTTATGTCCGGTTTAATTGTAAAATTATGTACAATGACCAACATTGTATTAAATGGTAAAAATATATTCTAAATATATTTTAAAACCACTTAAATTAATAATTTATCACTATTAATTATTTTGATTAAAAAAGTTGTTTTTAATTAAAATTTAGTAATTTTCACTATTCATCAAAATATGAAAGTTATCCGAAAAGTACCAAAATTTCACATTAGGCTAAATTTGATACTCTGAATCCAAAAATGAATTCCATTTTCAAATATAAAATATATATAATTTCAAAAGGTAGGTATTACTATTCATAACGGCTAGTTTGACTGGTTGTGGTGTGTGTTAAAACTCGAAGTTGCGTACAACACACGCTACTGTATTATTCAAAGGAAAGTGTACCATGGAAGCTTGGGATGTTTCATTTTAAATTTTTGATGTCCCCATTTAGTCAAAAAGTTTAAAATATTGTATTTAAAAAGGGTTCACTATTAAAAGTTGGTAAAAGTGCAATACTGAAAATGAATTTGTTCTTACATTATGTCTAAGAAACTCATAATATGGATTATAAAATTATAAGGATTATATAAAGTTTAAAATTTAGTTAATACTATTCATAACCTCTTTTGAACGGCTTGTTTGGTAAGTCATGGTGTGCTTGAACTCGGTGTTGCGTGTAGTACAAGTTATTGAATTATTTTGAAGAAATAACACACTATGAATTCATGGGGTGTTACATTCTCCCCTCCTTCAATAAATTGCATCCTCGCAATTTGAAATTGTTCTTCAAAAATAAAAGGTTGAAAATAAAAAATATCTTTGTGGGAAAACCCACATCGGAAATTGGGTTACTAAAATTTAGTCTTAAAATGAGGAAAATAGAAATGAAAGGGTCACCACCAAATTATGATCTCGATTAGGAGAACATTGGTGGAAATTAGAGACATATAATTGGAGGAAAAACGTAAATATTTATAGGTAGTGATTGAGGTCATCAATCACAAACAAGCTTAAAATTGAGGTCCCTAAATTCATCAATCTATGATGATTTGAAATACCATCGGTTCAACAAAACATAGGGTATTAGGATAACACATTTTTTGTTTTAAGATTCCTTAAATAAAGTATAAGAATTAATTTCTTCATAGAATAATAGAAGAAAAAAAATATATTCTTGACAAGTAGAGTTCCATCCTTTAACTAATTTCTAACACAGACTCATATTTCACTCTAAAAGATAATAGAACTTAAAAATAATATTCTATTTATCCTATTCATATAGGGTTAAAAAATGAATTTATAATTCATCTAGAAGAACCATTAAAAACGACATTATTCAATCCAGGAAATCACGTGGGTCAGTGGTAGTTGATACACCCTTGTCGCCCTTCGGTTGTGGGTTCAAGTCTCGTGGCCTTGCCGGACATGACGGGTTGCCGCCCGACCGCCGGGTTGTCCTTTTATGGCAATACAAAATAATCCAAACTAGAACTATCAAAAATACTTCAGTCCAAAATTTATAAAGAAGGTAAACACAATAAAGATCCTTTTTTCTGCATAATAACATGTGAACACCTTCATCATGTATTCTTTTAAAACACTGCAACATCCTAAATTACCATAAAACCTTATTGATTACATTCTTGATCCATTATTCCTTAAAGAATAATAGATATATTCCTTCAATCCAAAAATTTTTTAAACCCCAACAATGATGGAATATACAAATCATTAATTAGTTTCAATGTAGTCAAGAATATCCAATATAATTTATCCAAATCAATCATGTATTATTCCAAAATCACTACCTCGGTATCAGAACTATATTATGGTTTATCATTCTCTCAACCATATATTTTCCAAAAATTTATCCTACTATTGAGTCACTTTTCTTTTTTCCACACAATCTCAAGTCCTTAATGAAATAGTACTACAGTACAATCCTTATATACTCCATAATTATTATAACAAGTATTTTCTTGATACAACACTCAAATGACATAATCAACACAAGAACTCTAATCATTCCTCTTCATCTGTGGTAGTATCATAACTTTATTATTATCCAATAGCATCATTTGCGGCATAGTCTGATGACTGGGACATAGGTTCGCGTAGTGTCCAAATTCCTTGCAAATGAAGCATTGTACATTTGAAACCATTTTCTTACCCTTGCAGTCACGTACTTTTTTCCCTTTTCCTTTACACTTATAACAAACTCCCATTCCTTTCAGGCAAGTTCCAGGGAGTTTCTTCCCAAAGTTATCACATATGGGAAAAAAAATTTCCTCTTCTCATTATCCATCTTTCTCTCTTCCATCCTTTTCTTCTCTTTCTTCCCTTCAAAGACATAGGACTCAGTAAAATCATTACTTATCTTATAAACACATGATATTATTTCTTCATATGATGATAATACATGGGAGACTATTTCTCTCATAAATTCTGGCTTAAGACCATGAAAGATATGATCCTTCTTTCTCTTTGGATCATGTGCATTGTTGGAGTTCTCATTCTTTCTACTGGGCGCCATTTCTAAATAATGGCATACACTATATTAGTTTATGAATAACAATACCTAATCCCAAATTTGTAAAACACATAACATAAATTAAATAGTTTATGTATATAATCCATAATCATAAAAATGTCTCCTTTGAGGAAGTATATACTCATAAACCCTTCATAATGGTTTGTAAAGAAAATGAGAATTATCCTAAGCATATCCCCCGGGAGTGTCGTAACCAAGAGTGCAGTAAGGCCCGTTGTCGTGCACCAGTTCCCGTTCGAGTCTAGCTCAAAGCGGTGTTTTCGGGTTTTACCCCTACGTACATCTGTGCCAGAGCCGCCTCTACCTGCTCGTATCCAGACAGGGATGTACTGCTCGGAAAACTCAAAAAATCTCTACAATACCATAATTCTAGGAAGTTCTTCTATACTAATCCTCAATGTTAACCTTAGGTCTATGTGCTCTAATTAGAGTTTATCTAAATCTAGCTTCCAAGGTTTGTACTAAACTTCCTTTGATACCAACTGTAATGCCCCGACCCCAGTTACCCAGAGTCGGTGCATTATTACATAACATTGGCATGATCACAAGAAGGATCAAATCTCGAAAGACCGATTGGTTTATTAGCCTTGGAAACACTAGATATATTTATAAAGTTTTACATTACATCATAAAGTGAAAAACTACTACAACAACATAGTCTCCATATACCACACTCATATCCCCACATACTATCCCTGCAGGTCATTCATAAATTAGTTCTTCACATCCTGGGAAAAATAAAACATAGAAAAGGGGTGAGCTCAAATGCCCAGTAAGGATAACAATATAGTGGAAACTTTCATAAATAAGAATAAACATTTAACGAAATGTATAACTAAAACAAAAGCCTTTTAAACTTGAACTTAAACATAGTATGGAAAAAATAAAATGAAATAATTGCATTTACTTATTCACATGAATATTCTACTAATTGGATAATCACATTCAATATCAATAACCACTTTCATAATGATGTAATGCATAATGTCAGACTATCATAACCACATAGCCAAGGCCTCGTGCCAAGACTACAAATAAGATTTTGTCAAGGCCTTGTTCCAAGACACTAGTTTGTCTCTTGAGACCTACCGATGCATCGAGGAGCTATAGTGGGCTCCAACTGTCACATATTAAGTATAATGCATTCCCATATTAAGGGTTTAAACATAACATAAACATTCGTATTCAAACTAGCATACGAAATGTCAATACTTTCACCATAAACCATGAATGGTATAAAAATAGCACATCCACAGTCAAACATATCACAAAACCTTCAATACAATATAGAAGTTTTGTATCATAATAAATCAACTTCAAATAAGCTTAAAATTCATCAAAGGATGTTGACATAGATGAAATCAAAACTATTTGAGAGAAATATCTCTTTTCTCGAAATCATTGAAAAGTCACACATTTATAAAAGATGTAATTTAAAAGAGATTTTTGAATAATAGTGTCCAATAACACTCTGAAACTTTTGAAAAGAAATATCATTTCAAAACCTTCATGTCCATATAAATAAATCCTTAAAATCATTTTGAAAACATGGATATTAATTAAAAATATTTAGAAAGATAAATATTTAAAACATTTAAAACTATGATCTTGATAAAGAGTACCTTTAAAAAATTCTTAAAATATTCATTTTGAAATCATTTAAAAGTAAAATAATTATAAAATAAAATATTTACTTTGAAAATATTCTTATAATCTTGTAAGGGAAACTTTGACGATTTTATAATGGTGGTAAATAGCCGCACCCGCCGTATAAGTTAAAAAAACATTCTTACCTTAAATTTGTCGAAAGGTAAAAAGTGCCTTGTTTGGAAAACGACGGAAAGATTCCTTTAAAAACACATAGAGGTATAAATGACTTTAACCCATATTTTTTGTAAATAGTAAAAATGTTTTTAAATACATTTCGAAGAAACATGGATGTGGATGATAAAGAAATCCCAGTAGATTATTACGTATAAACAACCTCAGATAATGAAGAGATTGTGAAATAAATCCTTACCTTGTACTTTTCCTTGGTTGGGTTAGGTTAACCTCTTATATAATGGTGAAATAATTGTTATTAAATTAGACAAGAATCATATATATTAATATGATATCATATATGATCTTTTAACATTGCTTTGTTAATAATATTTTAGAATTATCGTCGTTTCGGGTGTTAACATACTCATTTTCTTTTATATGTTTTGTTATGTAAGACATGTTGTTCATGGATAGGTTGTATCTTAATCATATCCAGAATGATATCAAGTCCTTAAATACAATTATTAATCATAAAATGAGAATTATACTTGAATGGATACGATGGAGAATGAATCTCATCGCGTTCGTGGAGACGGTAGTCTGTACGTACGCACGAGCGACAATATCATTATTTTGATATTAAAATAATATATAATTTGATGTTATAAGATATATACAGAATCATTATCATGTTATATTTATTATTTACATGAGTTAAACACCATTATTATACCCATCCAAATTATAATTTATTGAATAACAATTACACCACGACGTGGAGACGGTAAGCCGTACGTACGCACGTATGGTGACATGTTATTCAAAGGATGGATAGAATACTGAATATGGTTTTACCATATTTATAATAACATCACAGTATATATAATATACTAGAGTTATTATTTTATAATGGTAATAACAAAGAAGGAAAAAGTGGAAGAATAAAGGAACTTGAAAAAGGGTGGTGAAATCATTACCTCTTCTTCGGGTTCTTCCTTTTGATTTGATCAAAAGGGCTCCTTAGGTTGGCTTTCTGATCAAAATAAGACCTCTAGGTTGTAGTGAGGGAAGTTTGGAGAGTATTTGGGCAGAGGTTTTCTGATCCAAAAGGCTTTTAAGGTGTGAAGTAATGAGAAGGAGGAGTTCCCTTTTATAAGAGGGGTGAGGGGCATCTTTGGAAAAGCTAGAAATATTAATTTATAATAAATTCATATTCAGTTTCTAATGGCTCCAAAGTTGATTATTCAAATTTTAAGTTGGGGATAGGTCCAAAACAATTCAACTAATATAATTTAGACAGGTTTTGGTTACTATATTAACCTTATCTTTTAGTTTAAACTCTTAGTTAATTATTTTGACATTTACCATGTCACTTTGTATTTTTATATTATATAGTTAATAAACATACTATATACATCCAAGAGACCCCCAAGTGGTCCATTAATGACACACCTATCATGATATAAGGCTCTTTGCCAAACCTTAGTTTTTTAGGAATTTAATATCAATGAATAATATAATATTTGTTTTAAAAACTCTTTTATGTCACTTTTGACACAATTTAATAGTTGATTTTTTGAAACTTATAACAGAATGATTACTTCGAACAAAGTCAATTAAATAAATCATAATATGTCATATTATCCTATAAAATTAGTTCAAATCATTAAAAGTCTCATATTATATTTATTTGGGTATTTATAATATCAATTATTTTAAGTTTTCACTGGTAATTACTCCATCATCATTGTGTCATAAATAATTTAAATTATTTAACATTTAAAAATTATAAATAATATTTAATTATGTAGGAAATATTTTTAGCTTTCTAATTAATATTTACAGTCGAAAATCCAACATATATAACCCTATGTAAAATTTGTTTTTATAAAAGATATATGCTTTTGTCATTTTTGTACTTATTTTAACTTAATTAAAATAAAGTGTCCCTATCACTTACAAGTGGCACCATGGGGTCCCAAAATTGACCCAAATATGACCATGGTCGGACATGTATCCACCAATAAGGTTAGGAAACGTTTTAGGGTAATTTATTATTATTATAATATTATTTGTTTAACCGTTATTTACCAGATTTACCATTAACCATGGTAATTAAAATATTTACCGCAGTAATTATTCAAAATGTCTAAAAATAAAAGTTACCTATTTACACAATTTGAACATCCTTATTCTAAATATGGAATCCATTTTTCCAAATTCAAATCACAGAATTGGCAGAAATTAATTTAAAATTAATTCTGGTTGTTAAAACAAAAAGCGTGTTTTTAAGAGATAATAACTATCAAAAGATTGACACTTGTTTATGTCCGGTTTAATTGTAAAATCATGTAAAATGACCAACATTGTATAAAATGGTAAAAATATATTCTAAATATACTTTAAAACCTCTCAAATTAATAATTTATCACTATTAATTATTTTGATTAAAAAAGTTGTTTTTAATTAATATTTAGTAATTTTCACTATTCATCAAAATATGAAAGTTATCCGAAAAGTACCAAAATTTCACCTTGGGCTAAATTCGATACTCCGAATCCAAAAATGAAGTCCATTTTGAAATATAAAATATATATAATTTCAAAAGGTATGTATTACTATTCATAACGGCTAGTTTGATTGGTTGTGGTGTGTGTTAGAACTCGAAGTTGCGTACAACACACGCTATTGTATTATTCAAAGGAAAGTGTACCGTGGAAGCTTGGGATGTTTCTTTTTAAATTTTGGATGCCCCATTTAGTCAAAAAGTTTAAAATATTGTATTTAAAAAGGGTTCACTATTAAAAGTTGGTAAAAGTACAATACTGAAAATGAATTTGTTCTTACATTATGTCTAAGAAACTCATAATACGGATTCTAAAATTATAAGGATTATATAAAGTTTAAAATTTAGTTAATACTGTTCATAACCTCTTTTGAAAAGCTTGGTTGGTAAGTCATGGTGCGCTTGAACTCGGTGTTGCATGTAGTGCAAGTTATTGAATTATTTTGAATAAATAACACACTATGAAATCTTGGGGTGTTACACTCATGTTACTGTATTTATTCTTATAATCATCACTATTATTTTTATTATATAAAAATAACAAATTAATGATTTAAATATTAAGAAAACCCTCCTACCCCCACTATAAATACCACTCATCGCATCCTCTTCTCCACAGACCTCTCAACCTTCAAGACATGTAAAAATTCTACCCAAACCACTTCCCTAGTCCCTCCCCCACGTCTATGAGCACTTGGTATCATAAAAAACCAATCCTAGGTTCCTTAAGGAAGATCTCAAGAGGAGAATTCAAGGGGTAAAATCCCTCTCTCTTTTCTTCTAATTTCCCTTCCAAATTCATTTCTTTTATTATTCCCTTTCCAAATCCATTAATAAAAATGGAATGGTAACTCCAATATGTCTTATATAATGGTATTGTATCATGTTCATGGATGATTCTTCATTAAAATTCTCTCTCACACTCTTTTATTTTAATGATTAAATCATCACCCGTGATGTGTTAATTTACCGACATCATGGGTGATGTACTTTCATTTTCCTCTAATATCTTCAAAGATGTTGATAAAAACATTAAATGGATAAAAAATATTGTAATTTTTATTTTAATACAATATTTTTATTCTATATATAACTTATTTTCATGACACTAAATGATAAAACAAAACATGTTTGTTGTGATCAATGAACCGCACAAATTACCCTTAATAAAAAATCATTAACTTTTATCTAATGATTCATCCTCATGGTATAAAAAATTATTATAAGATCATTTATATCTCTGGAATGTCTCAAATAATATATATTAACAATTATAGATGTTTATAAACATTTCAAATGAACATCCATTCATGAATACAGGTGAAAAATTCATGAAAACTATGAAAACAAACACTCTCTAACTATGAATTTAAATTCTATAACTCATCCAAAGGCCCATAAAATAACTTAATGAAACCATAAAGAAACAAGTTATTGTACAAATGGTTTTTTAATTGTTAATTAATGAATCTAATTTCGTTATACAGGGCATTACAGTGATGAAAGTGTTTAGATACAACGTTAGGGGAATTCTCAAACCCAACTCTCTATATTTGGGTTTTCAAACTTTCAACCCCATTTTTTAATTCACTGACCCTAGTTACCTAGATTAGGTGCATTATTACATAAAATTGACATCATACAAGGAATCATGTCTTGAAATACCAATCAGTTTAGTAGCCTTGGAAGCACTAGATACATTCATAAGTTTTACATTACATTAAAAAATGAAAAACAACAACAACATTGTCTCCATTGACTACATTCATATCCCTTAGACTATCCATGAAGGCTAGTCATAATATACTTCTTCGCATCTTGGGAAAAATAAAACATAGAAACGGGTGATCCCAGATGCTCAGTAAGGATAACAATATAATAGAAACTTTCATAAATAAGCATAAACATTTAAGGAAACATATAAAACAAAAACAAAATCCTTTTAAACATAAAATTCATCATAATATGGAAAAAATTAAATCATATAATTCCATTTACTTATTCACATAGATATTCTACTTGTCAAATAATCACATGCAACATCAATAACCAATTTCATAATGATGGAATGCATAATGACAGACTTCATAATCATATAGTCGAGGCCTTGTGCCAAGACTACAAATAAGATTTTGTCAAGGCCATCTTCCAAGACCCAAGTTTGTCTCATGAGACCTACCGATGCATTGAGGAGCTATAGCGGGCTCCACCCATCACTGACTAAGTCTAATTCCTTACTTATATGAAAAGGTTTAAACATATCATAAACATTTGTATTAAAACTAGCATACGAAATGTCAATAATTTATCCACAAACCATGAATGGTATAAAATAAAACATCCACAGTCAAACATATCACAAAACATTCAATAAAATATGGAAGATTTTTACATTAATAAATCAATTTCAAACAATTGTAAAATCCATCAAAGGATGTGGACATAGATGAAATCAAAAATATTTGAGAGAAATACCTCTTACTTTTTTTAAAATCATTTAAAAGTCACCGAATTATAATAGAAAACCATTATTTTTAAAATATCCTTATAATATTGTAAGGGAAGCTTCGATGATGTTATAATGGTGGAAAATAGCCGCTCCCATAGTATAAGTTAAAAAAACCTTCTTACCTTAATTTTGTCAAATAGGTCATAAAGTACCTTCTTTCGAAAACGACGAAATGATTCCTTTATAAAAATCTTATAAAATGTCAAACAAGTGTATACATGACTTTAACCCATATTATAGGAAATAGTAAAAATGTTTTGAAATACATTTTAAGAAACATGGATGTGGATGATAAAGAGGTCCCAGTAGATAGTCACGTAAAAACAACCTCAGATAATAAAGAGTTTGTGAAATTAACCCTTACCTTGTACTCTTCCTTGGTCGAGTGTGGGTTAACCTCCTGTATAATGGTGAAATAATTTTTATTGAATTATAAAATAACCATATACAATAATATGATATCATATATGATCTTTTAATATTTCTTTGTTAATAATATTTTAGTATTATCGTCATTTCAGGTGTTAACTGATTCGTTTTCCCTTATATATTTCGCTACATAAGTCATGTTTTCTATGGATATAATGTATTTTATTCATATCCATAATGATATTAAGCTCTTAAACTTTATTTTTAATCATCAAATGAAAATTATTCTTAAATGATTACAAAGGGGAAATAAATCTCATCGTCTTCATGGAGACGATAATCTGTACATACGCACGAGTGACAATATCATTCTTTTGATAATAAAATCATATATAACTGGATGGAATATCATATATAAAGATTAACTGTTATGTTATATTTATAATTTTCATTAGTTATACTCATTATTATATCCATTCAAATAATGAAGTGTTTGAATAACAAACTCCACCATGACGTGGAGACGGTAACCCATACGTACGCATGCATGGTGACTTTGTCATTTATAAGATGGATAGAATAAAGAATATGGTTGTACAATTTTTAAAATAACATCACAATATATATAAGATACTGGAGTTATTATTTTAGAATGGAAATAACAAATAAAGAGGAATTAGAAGAAGAAAATAACTTGAAAGAGGTGAAGAAATATTTACCTCTTCTCTGGGTTCTTCATTTTGATTTGATCAAAAGGGTTCCATAGGTTGGCTTTACGACCAAAGAAAGACCTATAGGATAAAGGGATGATATTTGAGAGAATATTTGGGTAGGGTTTGGCCGATCTAAAAGGATTTGGTGGTGTGAATTTTAGAGAAGGGCGAGTGCCCTTTTATAAGAGGGGTGGGGGCACCTTAGGAAAAGATTGAAATATTATTTTATAATAAATTCATATTTGGTTTATAATGGCTCCAAAATGATTTATTTAGAGCCTAAGGTGGGTATGGGTAGAAATATGCTCAAAAAATAGATTTTATATAGGTTTAGTTCACCATATTAACCTTATCATTTCGATTTACCTCTTAGTTAAATAGTTTGACATTTACCATGTCTCTTTGTATTTTTATATTATATGGTTAATAAACATATCGTAAACTACAAAGAGAACCCCAAGTGGTTAATTATTGATATATATAAACTTATATAAGTCCTTTGGAAGAACCTTATATTTTTAGGAATGTAATATCAATTAATAATATAGTATTTGTTTTAAAAACTCAATTATGTCAATTTTGACACTATTTGGTATTTTGTTTTTGTGAAAATCATAACAGCATTATTAATTCGAAATTTTTTAATTAAATCAATAATAACATGTCATATTACCCTATAAAATAATTTTAATTCATCATAAGTCTCAATTTATATTTATTTGGATATTTATAACATCAATTAATGTAATATTTCATTAATAAATAAATTACTACATCATCATTATGTCATAAATAAATCAAATTATATAATGACTAAAAAATATAAATTAAATTAAATTATGTAGTAAATATTTTTATATTTATAATGAATATTTATAGTCTAATTTATCTTATTTATAACCCTATATTAAAAATATTTTAGTTTTTAAACTTTGAATTTAACACTTTTAACTCTTCTTTAGATAAAATAATAATAAATGTCCTAATCTAATCCAAGTGGACCTAAAGGATAATATTTTATTACTAAGGTTATTTTTGGTAAAAAAAATTATCCAATAGGATTAGGAAATGCGTTAAGGTAATAATAATATCATTTTTATCTTTAATTACCCTATCTACTTTTAACCGTGGTAAATAAAAGTCAATAATTAATATTCATCAAAAATTATTTTTATCTAATTAAACCAAATTTTACCGACTGATATCAACCGCGTCTCTATAATTTTTGAAATTAAATTCACAGAAGCGATAAAATTATGTTTTATGCAAATTTTCAAATGCTCCTAGGAGGTGGGTAAAAGACGGTAAAAAGTTCAATACAATTTTAAATATCTAAAATTATTATAAAATAACTCCAATATATTACATTGACCTTATATAGATATTATGTATCTATTTTTACCTAATATAAATTTAAATAAAATAACTAATTATTTAAATAAAAATTCTATTTTAACCAATAACACAATGTTTTTCACTATTCATCAAAAATTGAAAGTTTTCAGAAAAATACCAAAGACTCACCATAAGCTAATTTTGATATTATGAACCCCAAAATATAGTCCATTTTGAGAGATAAAATTTATAAAATTTCAAAAAGTGGGTATTAATATTCATAACGGCCAGTTTGATAGGTCACGGTGTGTTAAAATCTCGAGCTTGCGTACAACGCAAGATATTGTGTTACTCAAAGGGAAATGTACTGTGGAAGTTTGGGGTGTTACATTCTCCCCTCCTTCAAATAATTTCATACTAGAAATTTCAAGAATAATACCGCACAAAAAGATTTGGGTGGTTCTTCATCATAAGATCCTCGTGTTCCCACATTGCCTCTTCCATCTTATGGTTTCTCCATAGAACTTTTACCAGATGAGTCATCCGGTTTCTTAGCACGTGTTCTTTGGTATCAAGAATTCTGATAGGCTCTTCGTAATAAGATAGATCGGGTTCCAGATCTATTTCTTTATAGGTGAGTACATGCGTTGGGTCAGGCATGTACTTTCTCAAAAGTGATATGTTGAACACATGATGATATTTTGAGAGACTTGGAGGCATTTCCAAATGATAAGCTACAACTCCAATTTGTTCTAGAATTTCAAAAGGTCTGATGTACCTAGGACTCAATTTACCCTTCTTACCGAAATGTATAACACCCTTCCATGGAGATACCTTCAAGAATACTTGATCTTATACATGAAATTCCAAATCTTTCCTTCGATAATCATCATAGCTCTTTTTCCTAATTTGATCTGCTTTGATGTGGGTTTTGATAACCTTCACCTTTTTCATTGTTTCCTCAACAAGTTCTGGGCCTACGAGTTTTCTTTCACCAACATCATCCCAACAAGTTGGTGTGTGTCATCTCTTTCTATATAATGCTTCATATAGTGACATATGATTACATGAATGGAAGTTATTGTTATAGTAAAATTCAACCAGAGGTAAATATTGATCCCACATACCTTGAAATTCAAGTGAGAAAGATCTCAACATGTCTTATAAGGTTTGAATAGTCCTTTCTGAATGTCCATCTATTTGAGGGTGGTAGGTTGTACTCAAACAAAGTTTAGTATCCAATACTTTCTGAATACTTTTCCAAAATCTTGATGTAAAATGGGGATCACGATCAGAAACAATCAATAATGGTACTCCATGAAGTCTTACAAATTCATTTATATATAGTCTTGCTAAACTTTCAAGTGGTAAATCTTCTCTTATAGCATGAAAATGTGCTGAATTGGAAAGACGATCATCAATGACCCATATTGCATCATTCCTTCTAGGAGTGTTTGGTATCCTCAGGACAAATTCCATCGCAATATTATCCCATTTCCACTCTGGTATGGGAAGAGGTTTCATGACTCCTCCAGGTTGTTGCCTTCCAGCTTTCACTTGTTGAAAACCATACATCTTGACACAAAATAATCAATCTCCCTCTTCATGTTGTCCCACAAAAAATGTTTGTTCAAATCTATGTACATCTTGGTGCTCCCAGGGTGTATAGAGAAATTGGAGCTATGAACATCATCCAACAATTCCATTTTTTGATCAAGTATGTTAGGAACACAAAGTCTCTTCCCAAATTTCAAAATTCCATCTTCATATACGAAGTCACTCAGTCTCCCATCATTCAGAGCTTTAATCTTATTTTGAAATTAATCATCATCAGTATGATAACTCTTTATCCTTTCTAGTAAAGATGGTTTGGAAACAATTTGAAAAAGTATTGATTTTTCACCTTCCATGTTTATCCCCATATCCATCTGTACTATATCCATGAAAATAGGATCTCTTTCAACTCTCATCTTGTCCAAAACTCCATGATACTTTCTGCTCAAAGCATCTTCCACTTTATTTTCCTTCCCCGGGTGGTATTATATAGTACAATCATAATCCTTGAGTAGTTCAATCCATCGTCTTTTCCTCATGTTGAGTTCTTTCTTAGAAAAAATATACTTCAAACTCTTGTGATCAGTATATATCTCAAATTTTCACCATTGAGATAGTTTCATCGTATCTTCAAAGCAAACATCATAGCTGCTAACTAAAGATCATGAGTAGGATAGTTTTTCTTAGGAATTTTTAGCTGTCATGATGCATAGGCAATTACTCTATCATTTTTCATAAGGACACAACCAAGTCCTTTTTTGAAGAATCACTATAAACAACAAACCCATCATTCCTCGATGGTAGAGTCAAGATAGTATCATTGAATAATATCCTATTTAGTTCTTCGAAACATTCTTCACACTCTTTTGTCCAAACAAATTTTACCTCTTTACTTGTGAGCTTGGTTAATGGGTTAGCCAATCGGGAAATCTTCTGGATGAAATGTCGATAATAACCTTCTAAACCAATAAAACTGTGTACCTTGGTTATACCTTTCGGGGATTTCCATTCTTGGATTGCCTTTGTATTATAAGGATCAACTTAGATTTTATCCTTAGAGAATATATGTCCTAGAAAATAAATCTCTTGAATCCAGAATTCACACTTGCTAAACTTCACATAAAATTAATTTCTTCTGAGGGTTTTCAGAATAATGTGAAACTGATTTTCATGATCCTAATAGCTTTTAGAGTATACCAATATATCATCAATAAATACCACTACAACGTCATCAATATATTCCTTGAAAACTCTGTTGATTAGATCCATACAGAGGGTGCATTACTCGTTCCAAAAGGCATTACTGTAAACTCGTAATGCTTGTACCTAGT
Organism: Viscum album; assembly: GCA_963277665.1. Taxonomy (NCBI): domain Eukaryota; kingdom Viridiplantae; phylum Streptophyta; class Magnoliopsida; order Santalales; family Viscaceae; genus Viscum; species Viscum album. The sequence goes on from OY728134.1 coordinate 983,104,299, forward strand.
TAGGAATGTTGTTTTTGGAATGTCTTCCTTCTTCACACACAACTGATGACATCCAGATCGAAGGTAAATCTTTAAAAAATATTAAGCTCCATGAAGTTGGTAAAATAAATCATCAATGTGAGGTAGGGGATACTTGTTCATTATTGTTATAGCATTGATCTCCCTGTAGTCAATGCAAAATCACATAGATCAATCTTTCTTCTTAACCGAAAGAACAGGGGATCCCCATGGAGAAATACTCGGGAAAATAAATCCTTTATTACTATATTCCTCTAGTTGTTTATTTAGTTTCAATAATTCTACAGTGGCCATTCTATAAGGGGTCTTAGATATGGGCCCAAAACTAGTAATTAAATCAATAGAAAACTCAATTTCTTGTTCTGGAAGATGTCTAGGTAAATCCTCTAGAAACACATCAACATAATCTTTTACAATAGGTACATCCTCTATTCAAAAATTCCCTTCCTCACCCATAGTTATTTCATTCTATTCATCCCCAATAATTTAATTTAGTTGAGCTAATGGGGGTGGATCTAGATAAGAATCAGGTGGTGACGTTTCTTCTCTAAATATAAGGTACTCCTTATCATCATAAAAAATTGTAACCTCCTTTTTCTTACAATAAATTTTCGCATCATGGTCCAAAATCCAATCCATACTGAGGATTATATAAATTTCAATCATTGTTATGATGATGAGATCAGTAGATAAAGAACATTTATATGCTCTAATGGGAACTGATTCACAAAACATTGTTACAATGATACTTCCCTTAGGAGTTTTGACTGAATAATCCCTTGTTAAATAAAAGTGGAAATATCTAATTTTCTTAGAAAACTGGGAAGATATGAAACAATTTGATGATCTAGAATCAAATAAATCATTGTCTAAACTTGAGGAAACCATTAAATTACCTTCCACCACATCTTTCAGAGCTTCAACATCAGCATTAATTATCGCATAAGATTGGCCTTGATTCCATGGAATTTTCTAAGGTAAGTTTCCCTGACTCTTAGAACATTCATTTCCATAATTCCCCATTTCTCTATAATTGAAGCATTCAACTTTGAAAGCCTCTTTCTTACCCTTGCAATCAAGAGCTTGATGGCCCTTTTCACCACACTTGTAACAAACTCTCATTCCCTTCCAGAAAGTACCGGGGTGTTTCTTCCCACATTTACTATAAGATGGATATTCAATGTTTCCCTTCTTCCACTTATTTCCATTTCCAGAGTGTTTATCATATCTCTTTTTCTCATGCTTTTCTTTAATGTCGTAACACTTAGAGTATTCTTTTTCTGTCTTGATAGCACATGAGAAAATATCTTCCTACGATGAGAAGGATTTTGAGACTAATTCTCGATGGAGAAATGGTTTTAACCCATCAAAGAATCGATCAATATTACTTCTTGGGTTATGTATATAATCTGCAGCATACCTTTCTAAACTTGTAAATTTAGCTTTATACTTTGCAACATTATTATCCTCCTTTTTCCTTAGACTCAGAAATTGCCTTTCCATATCTGCTCGATGGTCACGAGGAAAGTATTTTTCTAAGAAAATTTCATTAAACTCCCTCCATTTCATACTTGATACTTCTTCATCTTCATTTGTGTTTTGAATCAATGACCAGTATTGATCTGCATCTCCCGTGAGGCGATAAACTTCCATGACAACTTTTTCCATTTCAATACTTACCAAAGCATTAAATATTTTCTCTAAAAAACTTATCCATTGCTCAGATACAAATGGAATTTTACACCCATTGAATGTTGGTGGTTGTTAAATCATGAAGCAGTCTAACATTGATCCTCCATGTTCTGGATCAGGGTTCTCCATACGGGTAAGGTTATTATTCATAACCTGAGTGAGTTGTCCCGGTATGGTGATAAGCTGATCAGCACTCGTTGCTTCACCATCTCCACTAAAATTATCTTGAGTAGGAGGGATATCCCAACATATATTACATGCATTGATACGGTTTCCATTCCTTCCACTAGGTGCCATTTCTTAACAATGGCATACACTAGATTAGTTTATGAATCGTAATACATAATTCTAAACTTATAAAATAGTTAACCTAAATTGAGCAGCTTATGGATATAATCCATAATCATAGAAAAATTCTTTGAGAAAATATATATACTCATAAACCCTACATAATGTTTTTTAAAGAAAATTAGAATTATCCTAAGTATATCCCTTGGGAGTGTCGTAACCAAGAGTGCAGCAAGGCCCGTTGTTGTGCACCAGTTCCAGTTAAAGTGTAGCTCAAAGCGGTGTTTTTGGGTTTTACCCCTAGGCACATCTGTGCCAGAGCCACCTATACCTGCTCATATCCAGATAGGGATATATTGCTTGGAAAACTCACAAAATCTGTACATTAGAAAAATTCAAGGAAGTTCATCTATACTATGCCTCAAAGTCTATCTTAGGGCAACGTTCTCTAATCAGAGTTTTTCTAAATCTAGTTTCCAAAGTTTGTAATAAACATCCTCTCATACCAACTATAATGCCCCAACCATAGTTACCCAGATTAGGTGCATTATTAAATAACATTGGCGTGATAAAAGGAATCATGTCCCGAAATACTGATCAGTTTAGTAGCTTTAGAAGCACTAGATACATTCATAAGTTTTACATTACGTTACAAAATGAAAAACAACAACAACATTGTCTCCATTGACTACATTCATACCCCTTAGACCATAACATACACTATCCCTACAGGTCAATCATAATATACTTCTTCGCATCCTGGGAAAAATAAAACATAGAAAGGGGTGAGCTCAGATGCTCATCAAGGATAAAAATATAGCGAAAACTTTAATAAATAAGCATAATCATTTAAGACAATGTATAAAACTAAAACATAAGATTTTTAAACATAAAATTAAGAATAATATGGAAAAAATAAATCAGACAATGACATTTACTTATTCACATGGATATTCTACTAGTCAAATAATCACATCCAACATCAATAGCCAATTTCATAATGATGGAATGCATAATGGCGGACCTCATAACCACAAAGTCTAGGCCTTATGCCAAGACTACAAATAATATTTTTCAATGCCTTGTGCCAAGAAACTAGTTTGTCTCATGATACTAACGATGCATCGAGGAGCTATATCAGGCTCCACCCATCACTTACAAAGTCCATTGCATTCCTCATATAAAAAGTTTTAAACATAACATAAACATTCGTATTAAAACTAGCATATGAAATGTCAATAATTTATCCACAAACCATGAATGGTATAAAATAACACATCCACAGTCAAACATATCACAAAAACTTCAATTAAATATGGATGATTTGTATCATACTAAATCAATTTCAAACAAGTGTAAAATCAATCAAAGGATGTTGATATAAATGAAATCAAAACTATTTGAGAAAAAAATCTCATTATTTTTTTTGAAATCATTTAAAAGTAACATAATTATAAAATAAAACCTTTATTTTGAAAAAATCCTTATAATATTTTAAGGGATTCTTCTACAATGTTATAATGGTGGAACATAGACACACCCACTGTATAAGTTGAAAAAAAACATTCTTACCTTAATTTTGTCAAAAATGTCATAAAGTACCTTGTTTGGAAAACAGTGGAAATATTCCTTTATAAACATCTAATAAAAATTCAAAAAGGGTATAAATGACATTATACCATAGTCTTGGATATAGTATAAATGTTTTGAAATACATTTTAAGAAACATGCATGTGGATTATAAAGAAGTCCCAGTAGATACTCACGTAAAAACATCCTCTCATAATAAAGAGATTTTGAAATTAACCCTTAACTTGTAATTTTCCTTGGTAGAGGGTGGGTTAACCTCCTCTATAATTGTGAAATAATTGTTATTAAATTATACAAGAACCATATACATTAATATGATATCATATATGATCTTTTAATCTTTCTTTGTTAAAAGTATTTTAGTATTATCGCCGTTTCGGGTGTTAAGTGATTCATTTTCCTTTATATATTTTGTTACATAATTTGTGTTTGTTATGGATAGGATGTATTTTATTCATATACAAAATTATATTAAGTTCTTAAACTTTATTTTTAATCATCAAATGAAAATTATTCTTGAATGATTATGATAGGGAAATGAATCTCATCGCGCTCGTGGAGACGGTAATCCGTACATATGCATGAGTGACAATATCATTCTTTTGATATTAAAATTGTATAAAATTGGATGGTATATCATATATAAAGAATAATTATTAGTTTATATTTATTATTTTCATCAGTTATTCTCATTATTATACCCATCCAAATAATGAATTGTTTGAATAACAAACTTCATCACAATGTGGAGACGGTAAGCCGTACGTACGTACGTATGGTGACTTTGTCATTTATAGGATAGATAGAATAATGAATATGGTTGTACCATTTTTATAATAACATCACAGTATATAGAATATACAAGAGTTATTTTTTTATAATGGAAACAACAAAAAATGGGAAGTGGAAGAAGAAAAGATCTTGAAATATGTGATAAAATATTTACCTCTTCTACGGGTTCTTCCTTTTGATTTGATCAAAAGGGCTCTTTAGGTTGGATTTATAACCAATGGAAGGCCTCTAGGATGAAGTTAGGATAGTTCATAGAATATTCGGCCAGGGTTTGGATGATCCAAAAGGATTTGGATGTGTTAATTTTAGAGAAGGGGGAGTGCCCTTTTATAAAAGGGGTGAGGGGAACCTTTGGAAAAGACTGAAATATTATTTTATAATAAATTCATATTCTGATTATAATGGATCCAAAATGATTTATTTAGAGCCTAAGGTTGGTATGGGTCTAAATACTCTTAACCAATTGGTTTTATACAGGTTTAGGTTACCAAATTAACCATATCATTTGGATTTTCCTCTTAGTTAAATAGTTTTACATTTACCATGTCTCTTTGAATTTTTATATTATATGGTTAATAAACATACTATAAACTACCAAGAGAACCCCAAGTGGTTAATTATTGATATATATAACCTTATCTAAGTCCTCAGGCCAAACTTTATGTCACGACCCATCCTCGGGGCCCGTGTCGTGACTACCCCAAGCCCGTCTTCCATAGGCCAGGGGCTGGCGACTAGCACCAAGGCGTAAATCCCGATAAACAGGGAAGGCATTGCCTTTGTAAAGAAAACAACCACCACATAGTAAGCAAGCGGAAAGAGTAAACACTAAGTAAAAACTGTAACAAGCTATGCTGAAAGTAAAAAAGGGGGCGGAAATACAAGCCCAATAGTAAAGTACAACTGAAAGGGGAAAACAATAATTGAAAAGAAAAGCCGCAGCGTCGGGCCGTCCACTAGAAATCCCACCTGAAGGGTGGGTACAGATAGCTCCACTGCTCCTCGGGTCCACCTGACCGCTCCGAGTACGTCCCGCCCAGTGGTCCACCTCCAGGTACTGTCCTGCTCCACAAGCCTCCACCACAATCAGCGTTGTCCGTCGTCTACAACCAACACAACAAAGTGCGGGCATAGCTCGTGCAGGAGTGAGTATAAGCTACTCAGTAGGGACCCCGAGACCCCCGAAGGTCTCCCGAAATCCACAAAGGATAAACCACAACGGAAAGATACAATCACAAAGTAACAACCGACACTGCTTAGGTATATGCCCATACATATACCTAAGTCATCAATCCTCGTTCGGCTCCAACATCCAAGCCCAAGTACAACCCAGTCCACACAGGAAAGAAAACGTAAATCCACACAGGATAGCACAACACAATCCACAAAGGAGAGAAAAACGTAAATCCACACAGGATAGCACAACACAATCCACAAAGGAGAGAAAAACGTAAATCCACATAGGATAGCACAACACAATCCTCAAAGGAGAGAAAAACGTAATCCACACAGGATAGCATGACACAATCCACAAAGGAAAGAAAAATGGAATCCACATAGGATAGCACAACACAATCCACAAAGGAGAGAAAAACGTAATCCACACAGGATAGCATGACACAATCCACAAAGGAGAGCAAAACGGAATCCACACAGGATAGCACAACACAATCCACAAAGGAGAGTAAACAGTAATTCAGCTCACACAGGATAGCATGACACAATCCACAATGGAAAGAAAAATGGAATCCACACAGGATAGCACAACACAATCCACAAAGTAGAGTAAACAGTAATTCATCTCACACAGGTATACATCGTCAAAAAGGTGAAAGGGATGATCAGATATAGATACTGAATCATCTAAGCTGGGACCCACATAGGATACAAGACCAGCTGTCTTCATTGATTCATCTATGCTGGGACCCACATAGGATAGAAGACCAGCACTGAATCATCAAATCTGGGACCCACATAGGATACAAGACCAGAACATCTAGGACCCACATAGGATACAAGACCAACTGTCTTCATTGATTCATCTATACTGGGACCCTCATAGGATACAAGACCAGCACTGAATCATCTAAGCTAGGACCCACATAGGATACAAGACCAGCACAGTTAGGACCCACATAGGATACAAGACCAGTTGTCTTCATTGATTCATCTATACTGGGACCCATGTAGGATACAAGACCAGTATTGAATCATCTAAGCTGGGACCCACATAGGATACAAGACCAACACAGCTAGGACCCACATAGGATACAAGACTAGCTGTCTTCATTGATTCATCTATATTGGGACCCACATAGGATACAAGACCAATATTGAATCATCTAAGCTGGGACCCACATAGGATACCAGACCAGCACAGCTAGGACCCACATAGGATATAAGACCAGTTGTCTTCATCTTCGTAGTCCACTGCGGATCTCTGCACAGTCGTCGTCGTCGAAGTTCCAGCCAGCACTAGGGTTCCCGTACACAGCAAGCTCGTTCGGGAGGGTCCGCTCCACGAGCCGGGAGGCTTACACATCAACTGTCACATAGTCCAAAGTTGATGTATCAAAAAGTTCCGTATCGTCAACAGGAACTCAACGTAACAGACGGCGCGTCAATCAGACGCCGGGTCTGAGAGATATTGGCTTTTTCGTCCCAGGGGCCCGGTTGGTGTTTAAGGCAAAACCATCCCGACCGTACTCCACCTGCGTCCAAACCTCGGGTGGAGTATGCCAAAAGATCCGTCTCACTTATAGGAATCCACCAAAGTCGACAGCACGTCAATCGGACGTCCGTAGCTCAAGATATGAGTGTTTCCGCTCCGAGGGCCCGGTTGGTTTCGTGGACGAACCAACCTGGACGAACCCAAAGTATTCCGAAACCTTGATTGAGATATACTGAAACGACCATCTCGATCCAAGGATCGCGTTGCCGTTGACGGTGAGTCGTTTGGAGGCCCGTAGCTCAAGTTACGGGCAAAAGACCGAAAACGGTCCGAAGACGGGGGGCTGGGCCCGGGCCGACACGGCCCGACCCCCCCTGGGTCGGCCGACCGCGGCAGCCGCGGGGTGCCGCCCTCGCATGTTGAGGAAGCCGCGGCCCTCGAGGGGCCCCGCTGGATAACAGCGGACGCGGATTCTGCCGCGTCCCGTGCGGGCGAGCCGGACCCGCGCGGCCGCTGGCCGCCGGCGACCCACGCCACCGGAGGCTTCCGCGGGCTACCGGAGTTGCTCCGGTGGTCCGTTTTCTTTCCCATCTACACCGCTGCTCCTCCCGGGTCCCGTTCTTCACTGTGGAATCATCAAATTGCCCTTGCGGCACGTTTTGTCGTTGCCCGCCAAATCCGCACAACAATGAAGAACAGCGGAGGGTTGTTGGGCCGTGTTTGTTTGGCCCGCACCCTCTGCGTTAGACGGTAACAGTTGGGAGGATTAAACAACATATCCAAAAATAATTTTAATAAAATAAAATTGTTCATAAGAATCCGGGTTCTTTATTTTAAAAGAAATGATCACGGGAATAAAAAGGGGTAATTCCAAAATAAAATCCCTACCTCGTCAAGTCGTCGCACGCGCGTTCTTCGCGGAGTTGATCGCCGCGGAAGGAGGCGATCGTCACGTCGCGGAAGGGCATCGCGTCGTTGCGGAAGGGCGTCTCGTCATCACGGAATACGGTGACGCGTCGACGAACTCTTAACAGATGATCGAAGATTTTGTTGCGGAGGAAGGAACGTCGCAGAAGAATGTCGCGGGAGAGGAAACGTCGGCGTCATGGTACACGGCGTCGCATCGTCGATTTCCCCGGGTTCGGCGTTCTTCGTCGAAGGCCGGCGTTCTTCGCGTTCTTCGCGTTATTCGCGAAGAAGGAGGAAGATCCTTAGAGATTCTTTAATGGTTTAAAACAACATCTCAAAAGGAGGGTGTGTTGGCCTTATTTTATTAACATGCCAACAAAACGAAAACGTGTTAAGAAACAAATAAAATTAATTCATAGAATTAATTTCAACGAATAAACCGCCCATTTAATTCAACGAATAAAACCTCCCAATTGATTGGTGTGTTAAGAAATTAAGAAAACGCGTCAGTTCACTTTCATAATGACGGGTTTTCGCGGGTGCGTTACTTAGCGGAAAAGAAACGGTGGGGCTCGTGCGGGCCCCCACCTCACAAATATCCACCAAGAGGGTAGGATATTTTTGGATAGCACCCTATCCGCATCAACTCAGCTTAAGAAGCTTTAAGTTGTCTTTAAGTGGCTTTCAAGTGGCTAAAGTGAAATAAAATAAATTTTATCGTACAATTATTTTATTTCTTAACTTTAAGCCCAAAAATTAAAAACCACACCCGAGAAAACGCAACTCCGGAAGAGGCGTTTTTAAGCAAGTACCGGTATTGCGATTCCATCGGTGCCCTCGGAATTCGATTCCGGGCACCGGTTCAAAAGTTAGAAAAACCCGCTCATCCGTTCACTAAACGTACTCGAGCCAAACTTCGAAACATGATTCCGGGCACACCGGGCCTCGGAATCAGGTGCCGTCAGAAACTGCGCTCTTGTAAAATTCCAAAGAAAATTAAGAAGAAGAAAAATTCCTTGAAATTTCCGGGTCTTTACATTACTCCCACCACAAGGCTTTACGTCCCCATAAAGCTTCAACACAACCTAGGGATACAAAGGCGGTACGGAGCACGCATCTGAGCCTCCCGCTCCCATGTGCTCTCCTGGAGGTTCCCGTGCTTCCATATGATGCGCACAAGAGGAATCGATCATCCATGTAGGACCCGCTCCTGTCGATCCTCGATCTCCACTGGGACCTCCGCAAAAGGTCGCCCCATCATCAACGTCCAGCTCCCCATGGTCAAAGATGTGTGTCGGTCGTGCACGTATCTCCTTAGCTGAGATACGTGGAAGAAGTCGTGCACCCGGTGCAACTGAGGTGGTAGAGCCAGGCGATAAGCCACCTCGCCAATCCTGCTGAGGACCTGGAAGGGTCCGATGAAGCGTGGAGACAACTTGACGCCTTGGCCAAATCTCCGTAATCCACGTCAAGGTGAGACATGTAAGAAGACGTGATCGCCATCCTAGAACTCAAGTGGCCTCCGCCTCGTGTCAGCAAAAGACTTCTGCCGGCTCTGAGCTGTCCTCATCCGCTCCTGGATGACCTGGACCTTCTCTGTCGTGGCCTAGACCATCTCCGGTCCCACAAGAGCTGCTAAGATTTCTTCTTTTCCTATAAGAGAAATCTGGTCTCATCCCCTGGATGAACCACTTTCATTGCCTAATACAGACAATCCCGACATGGATGATACTAGTCCATACCAAGGATGACGTCGTAAGGCCTCGACGCTACTACCAAGAGATCCAACCGTTACTCTCGCCTCCAAGGGTTGAGTCACACTGTCGGCATTAGTGTGTGGTAATTGGGTCTCCTTCAGTAGATGTCTCACAAGTGAGGGTCAAGTCAACAGTCTAAACCGGAACCTCTTAGTAACAACACAAAAGAGGACAGGAATAAAAACATCACAAGGGTAATCGTCTTTTTATTATTGCAGATCATAATACAAAGACATTACACAATAGCAAAAAAAGAACTAGAAGTACAAAAGACGTATCCACTAGTTCCGCTCCTATCCATCTGCTCCCAGAGCTCCATGATCGAAGGCCTCAGCTGCCTGAGGCTGAGCCCTCCCATGTCCATGGCTTGGCTGTTGCTCAAGCACCCGCCGCTACTTCTGCCTCGGTGGCTCCTCCAAAGCCTGTGGATTAACTGTACGAGGAGTCGGACAGTCACGTGCCAGGTGACCCTTCCCGCCGCAGGAGTAACACTGTCCGTTTCTGGCACGCCTGGCTCTGACTTCACCCCGGGTGCCCCGCACCACCGGTCCTAAAACCCGAGATCGTCCAACTGCTGGTCTGGTCCTCCTGGACCTCTGCGTCATCTGTCTACTGCCCACAGATGACTCAGCTACTGATCGAAAAACACAAGGCAAAGGCAGCAGCTCCGGAACACGCTCGGGGTGTAGAGCTACTGGCATAAACTCCACCATGAAGAAGGTCTCGAAGTCTTCCCATGCGAAGGTCATCCCGTCGCAAAACTGGAACAAGTGGCTCCACCACCTGCCTGCTGCTTCTTGAAGAAGGCTGGAAGCAAAGATCACCATGAAGTCTGCAGGCGTCCCCACTAACCTGAAGACTCTCACCACAGCCTCCAGCCAGTCCTCGGCTGCCTGGGGGTCCGTCTCCCTGCGGAACCTAGGCGGTCGCTGGTGCTGTAACTCATGCAGTGCACTGAGGCGACGTGCATTGTCAGCGGCTGGTGCTGGAAGCATCGGGGGCTCGGTGGGTAGATCTACCGCTGATGCCACTGCTGAAAAAGGGCCCTGCACCGAGGCCCCGTCGCTCGGCGGGCTGTCGTCACGTACAACTCTCGGAACCCTAGCTGGCTGTCGTCGTGGGGCCATCCTGAAAGGAAACAGGTGTGCCACGGTCAGAACAGTATACCTGGTGAGATGACATAAGTAATCACAAAGAAAACTTGAAACACACATGCAATAAATGTTTTTGTGCATTAAGTCGGAAATCAGAAGTCAGGGTTCTGGTGTACGGATACGTCGGTCGCCGCACCAACACTGGTCTCCCTGGACTGATAACCACACCCAATACGCTAAACACTGTTGCTTCATATAGAAGAAAGATCAGAGCCTGCGGTAGAACCGACCACCTCTGATACCAATTTGTCACGACCCGTCCTCGGGGCCAGTGTCATGACTACCCCATGCCCGCCTTCCATAGGCCAGGGGCTGGCGACTAGCACCAAGGCGTAAATCCCGATAAACAGGGAATGCATTACCTTTGTAAATTAAACAACCACCACATAGTAAGCAAGCAGAAAGAGTAAACACTAAGTATAAACTGTAACAAGCTGTGCTGAAAGTAAAAAGGTGCCGGAAATACAAGCCCAACTGTAAAGTAAAACTGAAAGGGGAAAACAACAACTGAAAAGAAAAGCCGCAGCGTCGGGCCGTCCAATGGAAATCCCACCTGAAGGGTGGGTACAGATAGCTCCACTGCTCCCCGGGTCCACCTGACTACTCCGAGTATGTCCTGCCCAGTGGTCCACCTCCAGGTACTGTCCTGCTCCGCAAGCCTCCACCACAATCAGCGCTGTCCGTCGTCTGCAACCAACACAACAAAGTGCGGGCATAGCCCGTGCAGGGGTGAGTATAAGCTACTCAGTAGGGACCCCGAGACCCCCGAAGGTCTCCCGAAATCCATAAAGGATAAACCACAACAGAAATATACAATCACGAAGTAACAACCGACACTTCTTAGGTATATGCCCATACATATACCTAAGTCATCAATCCCCATTCGGCTCCAACATCCGAGCCCAAGCACAACCCAGTCCACACAGGAAAGCAAACGTAAATCCACACAGGATAGCATAACACAATCCACAAAGGAGAGCAAAACCTAAATCCACACAGGAGAGCACAACACAATCCACAAAGGAAAGAAAAACGTAAATCCACAAAGGATAGCACAACACAATCCTCAAAGGAGAGCAAAACGTAATCCACACAGGATAGCATGACACAATCCACAAAGGAAAGAAAAACAGAATCTACACAGGATAGCACAACACAATCCACAAAGGAGAGCAAAACGTAATCCACACAGGATAGCATGACACAATCCACAAAGGAAAGCAAAACGGAATCCACACAGGATAGCACAACACAATCCACAAAGGAGAGTAAATAGTAATTCAGCTCACACGGGATAGCATGACACAATCCACAAAGAAAAGCAAAATGGAATCCACACAGGATAGCACAACACAATCCACAAAGGAGAGTAAACAGTAATTCAGCTCACACAGGTATACATCGTCGAAAAGGTGAAAGGGATGATCGAATATAGATACTGAATCATCTAAGCTGGGACCCACATAGGATACAAGACCAGTTGTCTTCATTGATTCATCTATGCTGGGACCCACATAGGATACAAGACCAGCACTGAATCATCAAAGCTGGGACCCACATAGGATACAAGACCAGTTGTCTTCATTGATTCATCTATACTGGGACCCACATAGGATACAAGACCAGCACTGAATCATCTATGCTGGGACCCACATAGGATACAAGACCAGCACAGCTAGGACCCACATAGGATACAAGACCAGCTATCTTCATTGATTCATCTATACTGAGACCCACATATGATACAAGACCAGTATTGAATCATCTAAGCTGGGACCCACATAGGATACAAGACCAGCATAGCTAGGACCCACATAGGATACAAGACCATCTATCTTCATTGATTCATGTATACTGGGACCCATATAGAATACAAGACCAGTATTGAATCATCTATGTTGGGACCCACATAGGATACAATACCAACACAGCTAGGACCCACATAAGATACAAGACCAGCTGTCTTCATCGTCGCAGTCCACTGAGGATCTCTGCACAGTCGTCGTCATCGAAGTCGCAGCCAGCACTAGGGTTCCCGCACACAGCAAGCTCATTCGGGAGGGTCTGCTCCACGAGCCGAGAGGCTGACACATCAACTATCACATAGTCTGAAGTTGATGTATCCAAAAGTTCCGTATCGTCAACAGAAACTCAACGTAACAGACGGTGCGTCAATCGGACGCCCGGTCTGAGAGATATTGGCTTTTTCGTCCGAGGGGCCCGGTTTGTTTTTAAGGAAAAACCATCCCGACCGTACTCCACATGCGTCCAAACCTCGGGCGGAGTATTCCAAAAGATCTGTCTCACTTAGAGGAATCCACCAAATTTGACGGCACGTCAATCGGACGTCCATAGCTCAAGTTATGAGTGTTTCCGCTCTGAGGGCCCGGTTGGTTTCGTGGACGAACCAACTCGGCCGAACGCAAAGTATTCCGAAACCTTGAGTGCGATATACCGAAACGACCGTCTCAATCAAAGGATTGTGTTGCCGCTGACGGTGAGTCGTTTGGAGGCACATAGCTCAAGTTACGGGCAAAAGACTGAAAACGGTCCGCAGACGGCGGGCTGGGCCCGGGCCGACCCGGCCCGACCCCCCCGGGGTCGGCAGAACCGGTTCGACCCGAACCGGGTCGACCCGACCCGGTCTGACCCGGCTGGACCCGGTCCGGTCCGGCCAGGGCGCGGCCCGGCCCGGCCAGCCCGGCTCGGCTCGGCCGAGCGGCCGAGCGCGGCAGCTGCGGGGCGCCGCCCCCGTGGGTTGAGGAAGCTGCGGCCCTCGAGGGGCCGCGCTGGACAATAGCGGACGCGGATTCTGCCGCATCCCGTGTGGGCGAGCCGGACCGGCGCGGCCGCCGGCGACCCGCGCCGCCGAAGGCTTCCGCGGGCCACCGGAGTTGCTCTGGTGGTCCGTTTTCCTTCCCGTCTGCGCCGCTACTCCTCCCGGGTCCCGTTCTTCACTGAGGAATCATCAAATTGCCCTTGCAGCATGTTTTGTTGTCGCCCTCCAAATCCGCACAACAACGCAGAACGGCGGAGGGTTTTCAGGCCGTGTTTGTTTGGCCCGCATCCTCCGCGTTAGACGGTAACAGTTGGGAGGATTAAACAACATATCCAAAAACAATTTTAATAAAATAAAATTGTTCATAAGAATTTGGGTTCTTTATTTAAAAAAAACGATCACGGGAATAAAAAAGGGTAATTCCAAAATAAAATCCCTACCTCGTCATGTCGTCGCACGTGCGTTCTTCGTGGAGTTGATCGCCGCGGAAAGAGGCGATCATCGCGTCGCGGAAGGGCGTCGCGTCGTCGCGGAAGGGCGTCGCGTCGTCGCGGAATACAATGACGCGTCGACGAACTCTTAACGGATGATCGAAGATTTTTTTGCGGAGGAAGGAACATCGTAGAAGAATGTCGCGGGAGAGGAAACGTCGGTGTCGCGGTACACGATGTCGCATCGTCGATTTCCCCGGGTTCGGCATTTTTCGTCGAAGGTCGGCGTTCTTCGCGTTCTTCGCGAAGAAGGAGGAAGATCCTTAGAGATTCTTCCAAGGTTGAAAACAACATCTCAAAAGGAGGGTGTGTTGGCCTTATTTTATTAACATGCCAACCAAATGAAATCGTGTTAAGAAACAAATAAAATTAATTCATAGAATTAATTTCAACGAATAAACCACCCATTTAATTCAACAAATAAAACCGCCCAATTAATTGGTGCGTTAAGAAGTTAAGAAAACGCATCAGTTGAATTTCATAATGATGGGTTTTCGTGGGTGCGTTACTTAGCGGAAAAGAAACGGTGAGGCTCGTGTGGGCCCCCACCTCACAAATATCCTACCAAGAGGGTAGGATATTTTTGGATAGCACCCTATCCGCATCAACTCAGCTTAAGAAGCTTTAAGTGTTCTTTAAGTGGCTTTCAAATGGCTTAAGTGAAATAAAATAAAGTTTGTCGTACAATTATTTTATTTCTTAACTTTAAGCCCAAAAATTAAAAACCACACCTGAGCAAAAGCAACTCTGTAAGAGGCGTTTTTAATAAATTATCGGCGTTGTGATTCCATCGGTGCCCTCGGAATTCGATTCCGGGCACCGGTTCAAAAGTTAAAAAAACCCGCTCGTCCGTTCACTGAACGTACCCGAGCCA
The DNA here is from genome assembly GCA_963277665.1 of Viscum album. Taxonomy (NCBI): domain Eukaryota; kingdom Viridiplantae; phylum Streptophyta; class Magnoliopsida; order Santalales; family Viscaceae; genus Viscum; species Viscum album. The sequence continues at coordinate 983,119,314 of OY728134.1, forward strand.
AACTTCGAAACATGATTCCGGGCACACAGGGCCTCAGAATCAGGTGCCGTCAGAAACTGCGCTCTTGTAAAATTCCAAATAAAATTAAGAAAAAAAATATTCCTTGAAATTTCCGGGTCTTTACATTACTCCCACCACAAGGCTTTACGTCCCCGTAAAGCTTCAACACAAACTAGGGATACAAAGGTGGTACGGAGCACGCATCTGGGCCTCCCGCTCCCATGTGCTCTCCTAGAGGTTCCCGTGCTGCCATCTGATGCGCACAAGAGGAATCGATCATCCACGTAGGACCCGCTCCTGTCGATCCTCGATCTCCACTGGGACCTCTGCAAAAGGTCGTCCCATCATCAACGTCCAACTCCCCATGGTCAAAGATGTGTGTCCGTCGTGCACATATCTCCTTAGCTGAGATACATGGCAGACGTCATGCACCCGGTGCAACTGAGGTGGTAGAGCCAGGCGATAAGCCACCTCGCCAATCCTGCTGAGGACCTGGAAGGGTCCGATGAAGCGTGGAGACAACTTGCCGCCTTGGCCAAATCTCCGTAATCCACGTCGAGGTGAGACACGCAAGAAGACGTGATCACCATCCTCGAACTCAAGTGGCCTCCGCCTCCTGTCAGCAAAAGACTTCTGCCGGCTCTGAGTTTTCCTCATCCGCTCCTGGATGACCTGGACCTTCTCTGTAGTGGCCTGGGCCATCTCCGGTCCCACAAGAGCTGCTAAGATTTCTTCTTTGCCGATAAGAGAAATCTAGTCTCATCCCCTGGATGAACCACTTTCTTTGCCTAATACAATCAATCCCGACATGGATGATACTAGTCCATACCAAGGATGACGTAGTAAGGCCTCGACGCTACTACCAAGAGATCCAACCGTTACTCTCGCCTCCAAGGGTTGAGTCACACTGTCGGCATCAGTGTGTGGTAACTGGGTCTCCTCTAGTAGATGTCTCACAAGTGAGGGTCAAGTCAACAGTCTAAACCAGAACCTCTTAGTAACAACACCAAAGAGGACAAGAATAAAAACATCACAAGGGTAATCATCTTTTTATTATTGCTACTCATAATACAAAAACATTACACAACAGTAAAAAAAAGAACTAGAAGTACAAATGACGTATCCACTAGTTCCGCTCCTGTCCATCTGCTCCCAGAGCTCCATGATCGAAGGCCTCAGCTTCCTGAGGCTGAGCCCTCCCATGTCCATGGCTCGGCTGTTGCTCAAGCACCCGCCGCTACTTCTGCCTCGGTGGCTCCTCTAAAGCCTGAGGATTAACTGTACGAGGAGTCGGACAGTCACGTGCCAGGTGACCCTTCCCGCCGCAGGAGTAACACTGTCCGTTTCTGGCACGCCTGGCTCTGACTCCACCCCGGGTGCCCCGCACCACCGGTCCTAAAACCCAATATCGTCCAACTGCTGGTCTGGTCCTCTTGGAACTCTGCGTCATCTGTCTACTGCCCACATATGACTTGGATACTGATCGAAAAACACGAGGCAAAGTCAGTAGCTCCGGAACACGCTCGGGGTGTAGATCTACTGGCACAAACTCCACCCTGAAGAAGGTCTCGAAGTCTTCCCATGCGAAGGTCATCCCGTCGCAAAACTAGAACAAGTGGCTCCACCAACTACATGCTGCTGCCTGAAGAAGGCTGGCAGCAAAGATCACCATCAAGTCTGCAGGCGTCCCCACTAACCTGAAGACTCTCACCACAGCCTCCAGCCAGTCCTCGGCTGCCTGGGGGTCCATCTCCCCGTGGAACCTGGGCGGTCGCTGGCGCTGGAACTCATGCATTGCACTGAGGCGACGTGCATCGTCAGCAGCTGGTGCTGGAAGCATCGGGGGCTCGGCGGGTAGAGCTACCGACGGTGCCACTGCTGACAAAGGGCCCTGCACCGAGGCCTCGTCGCTCGACGGTCTGTCGTCACGTACAACTCTCGGAACCCTAGCTGGCTGCCATCGTGGGGCCATCCTAAAAGGAAACAGGTGCGCCACGGTCAGAACAGTATACCTGGTGAGCTGACATAAGTAATCACAATGAAAACTTGAAACACACATGCAATCAATGTTTTTGTGCATTAAGTCGGAAATCAGAAGTCAGGGTCCTGGTGTACGGATACGTCGGTCGCCGCACCAACACTGGACTCCCTGGACTGATAACCACACCCAATACGTTAAACACTATTGCTTCACATAGAAGAAATATCAGAGTCTGTGGTAGAACCGACCACCTCTGATACCAATTTGTCACGACCTGTCCTCGGGGCCCGTGTCGTGACTACCCCAAGCCCGCCTTCTATAGGCCAGGGGCTGGCGACTAGCACCAAGGCGTAAATCCCGATAAATAGGGAAGGCATTGCCTTTGTAAAGTAAACAACCAACACATAGTAAGAAAGCGGAAAGAGTAAACACTAAGTAAAAACTGTAACAAGTTGTGCTGAAAGTAAAAAGGGGCCGGAAATACAAGCTCAACTGTAAAGTACAACTGAAAGGGGAAAATAGCAACTGAAAAGAAAAGTCGCAGCGTCGGGCCGTCCACTGGAAATCCCACCTGAAGGGTGGGTACAGATAGCTCCACTGCTCCTCGGGTCCACCTGACCGCTCCAAGTACGTCCCGCCCAGTGGTCCACCTCCAGGTACCATCCTGCTCCGCAAGCCTCCACCACAATCAGCGCTGTCCGTCGTCTGCAACCAACACAACAAAGTGCGGGCATAGCCCGTGCAGGGGTGAGTATAAGCTACTCAGTAGGGACCCCGAGACCCCCGAAGGTCTCCCGAAATCCAAAATGGATAAACCACAATAGAAAGATACAATCACGAAGTAACAATCGACACTGCTTAGGTATATGCCCATACATATACCTAAGTCATCAATCCCCATTCGGCTCCAACATCCGAGCCCAAGCACCACCCAGTCCACATAGGAAAGCAAACGTAAATCCACACAGGATAGCACAACACAATCCAAAAAGGAGAGAAAAACGTAAATCCACACAGGATATCACAACACAATCCACAAAGGAGAGAAAAACGTAAATCCACACAGGATAGCACAACACAATCCTCAAAGGAGAGAAAAACGTAATCCACACAAGATAGCATGACACAATCCACAAAGGAAAGAAAAATGGAATCCACACAGGATAGCACAACACAATCCACAAAGGAGAGCAAAACGTAATCCACACAGGATAGCATGACACAATCCACAAAGGAGAGAAAAACGGAATCCACACAGGATAGCACAACACAATCCACAAAGGAGAGTAAACAGTAATTCAGCTCACACAGGATAGCATGACACAATCCACAAAGGAAAGAAAAATGGAATCAACACAGGATAGCACAACACAATCCACAAAGGAGAGTAAACAGTAATTCAGCTCACACAGGTATACATCGTCGAAAAGGTGAAAGGGATGATCAGATATAGATACTGAATCATCTAAGCTGGTACCCACATAGGATACAAGACCAGTTGTCTTCATTGATTCATCTATGATGGGACCCACATAGGATACAAGACCAGCACTGAATCATCAAAGCTGGGACCCACATAGGATACAAGACCAGTACAGCTAGGACCCACATAGGATACAAGACCAACTGTCTTCATTGATTCATCTATACTGGGACCCACATAGGATACAAGACCAGCACTGAATCATCTAAGCTAGGACCCACATAGGATACAAGACCAGCACAGTTATGACCCACATAGGATACAAGATCAGCTGTCTTCATTGATTCATCTATACTGGGACCCACATAGGATACAAGACCAGTATTGAATCATCTAAGCTGGGACCCACATAGGATACAAGACCAGCACAACTATGACCCACATAGGATACAAGACCAGCTGTCTTCATTGATTCATCTATACTGGGACCCACATAGGATACAAGACCAGTATTGAATCATCTAAGCTGGGACCCACATAGGATACAAGACCAGCACATCTAGGGCCCACATAGGATACAAGACCAGCTGTCTTCATCGTCGCAGTCCACTGAGGATCTCTGCACAGTCGTCGTCGTCGAAGTCGCAGCCAGCACTAGGGTTCCCGCACACAGCAAGCTCGTTCGGGAGGGTCCGCTCCACGAGCCGAGAGGCCGATACATCAACTGTCACATAGTCTGAAGTTGATGCATCCAAAAGTTCCGTATCGTCAATAGGAACTCAACGTAACAGACGGCGCGTCAATCAGACGCCCGGTCTGAGAGATATTGGCTTTTTCGTCCCAGGGGCCCGGTTGGTTTTTAAGGTAAAACCATCCCGACCGTACTCCACCTACGTCCAAACCTCGGGCGGAGTATTCCAAAAGGTCCGTCTCACTTTGATTAATCCACCAAAGTCGACGGCACGTCAATCGGACGTTCGTAGCTCAAGATATGAGTGTTTCCGCTCCGAGGGCCCGGTTGGTTTCGAGGACGAACCAACCCGGCCAAACCCAACGTATTTCGAAACCTTGAGTGTGATATACCGAAACGACTGTCCCGATCCGAGGATCGCTTTTCCACTGAAGGCGAGTCGTTTGGAGGCCCGTATCTCATGTTACGGGCAAAAGACCGAAAACGGTCCGAAGACGGGGGGCTGGGCCTGGGCTGACCCGGCCCGACCCCCCCTTGGGTCGGCCGAACTGGTACGACCCGGCTGGGCCCGGTCCGGTCCGGCCAGGGCGCGGCCCGGCCGAGCGGCCGAGCGCGGCAGCCGTGGGGCGCCGCCCCCGCGGGTTGAGGAAGTCGCGGCCCTCGAGGGGCCGCGCTGGACAACAGCGGAAGCGGATTCTGCCACGTCCCGTGCGGGCAAGCCGGACCCGCGCGGCTGCGGGTCCACTGGCCGCCGCCGCCGCGGCTTCAGCCTCGGTGGCCTTGTCCGGCGGCGCGCTGGGGTGTCACCGCCTCCGGCCGCCGGAGGCTTCCGCGGGCCACCGGAGTTGCTCCGGTGGTCCGTTTTCCTTCCCGTCTACGCCGCTGCTACTCCCGAGTCCCGTTCTTCACTGCGGAATCATCAAATTGCCCTTGCGGCACGTTTTGTCATCGCCCGCCAAATCCGCACAACAACGAAGAATGGAGGAGTGTTGCCGGGCCGTGTTTTTTTGGCTTGCACCCTCCGCGTTAGACGGTAACAGTTGGGAGGATTAAACAACATATCCAAAAACAATTTTAATAAAATTAAATTGTTCATAAGAATCCAGGTTCTTTATGTTAAAAGAAACGATCACGGGAATAAAAAGGGGTCATTCCAAAATAAAATCCCTACCTCGTCAAGTCGTCGCACGCGCGTTCTTCACGGAGTTGATCGCCGCGGAAGGAGGCGATCGTCGTGTCGCGGAAGGGCATCGTGTCGTCGCGGATAGGCGTCGCGTCATCGCGGAAGGGCGTCACATCGTCGCGGAAGGGCGTCGCGTTGTCACGGAAGTGCGTCGCGTCGTCGCGGAATACGGTGACACGTCGACGAACTCTTAAAGGATGATCGAAGATTTTGTTGCAGAGGAAGGAATGTCGCAGAAGAATGTCGCGGGAGAGGAAACGTCGGTGTCGCGGTACACGGCGTCGCATCGTCGATTTCCCCGGGTTCGGCGTTCTTCGTCGAAGGCCTGTGTTCTTCGCATTCTTCGCGTTCTTCGCGAAGAAGGAGGAAGATCCTTAGAGATTCTTCATAGGTTTAAAACAACATCTCAAAAGGAGGGTGTCTTGGCATTATTTTATTAACATGCCAACAAAACGAAAACGTGTTAAGAAAAAAATAAAATTAATTCATAGAATTAATTTCAACGAATAAACCGCCCATTTAATTCAACGAATAAAACCGCCCAATTAATTGGTGCGTTAAGAAATTAAGAAAACGCGTCAGTTGACTTTCATAATGACGGGTTTTCGCGGGTGCGTTACTTAGCGGAAAAGAAACGGTGGGGCTCGTGCGGGCCCCCACCTCACAAATATCCTACCAAGAGGGTAGGATATTTTTTGATAGCACCCTATACACATCAACTCAGCTTATGAAGCTTTAAGTGGTCTTTAAGTGTCTTTCAAGTGGCTTAAGTGAAATAAAATAAAGTTTGTCGTACAATTATTTTATTTCTTAAGTTTAAGCCCGAAAATTAAAAACCACACCCGAGCAAACGCAACTCTAGAAGAGGCGTTTTTAAGCAAGTACTGGCGCTGCGATTCCATCGGTGCCCTCGGAATTCGATTCTGGGCACCGGTTCAAAAGTTAGAAAAATCCGCTCGTCCGTTCACTAAACGTACCCGAGCCAAACTTTGAAACATGATTCTGGGCACACCGGGCCTCGGAATCAGGTGTCGTCAGAAACTGCGCTCTTGTAAAATTCCAAAGAAAATTAAGAAAAAAAATTTCCTTGAAATTTCCAGGTCTTTACACTTTATATATTTTGTAATATAATATCAATTAATAATATCGTATTTTTTTAAAAAACACAATTATGTCAATTTTGACACTATTTGGTATTTTGTTTTTGTGAAAATCATAAATGCCTAGTTAAAATATAAAAAAACATAATTAAATCAATACTAAAATGTCATATTAACCTATAAAATTTTGTGAATTCATCATAAGTCTTTATTTATATTTACTGGGATATTTATAACCTCAATTATTTTAATATTTCATTAATAAAGTAATTACTGCATCATCATTGTGTCATAAATAAATTAAAATATTTAATGTCTAAAAAATATAAATAAAATACCATTATGAAAGAAATATTTTTAGATTTATAATGAATATTTATAGTCTAATTTATCTTATGTATAACCCTATATTAAAAATGTGTTAGTTATTAAACATTGAATTTAACACTTTTAACTCTTCTTTAAATAAAATAATAATAAATGCCCTAATATAATCAAAGTGGACATAAAGTATCATATTTTATTCTGAAGGTTCTTTTTGGTCAAAAAACCTATATCCAATATAATTAAAACATGTGTTAGGGTAATAGTAATATCATATTTACCTTTAATTAGCCTATTTACTTTTAACTGTAGTAAATAAAAGTCAAAACTTATTATTCACCAAAAATTATTTTAATCTCATTGAACCACATTTTACTTAATGATATCAATCATTTCCATTGGATTTTTTAAATTCAATTCACAGAAGTGGTAAAATTAAGTATTATGCAAATTTGAAAATGCTCCTGCGAGGTGGGTAAAAGACGGAAAAAAGTTCAATACAATTTTATATATCTACACTTGTTATAAAATTACTCCAATGAATTAAATTGAACTTATATATTTCTTATTTATCTATTTTTACCTAATATAAATTTAAATAAAAAAACTATTTATTTAAATAAAAAGTCGGTTTTAACCCAAAACGCAGTGTTTTTCACTATTCATCACAAATTGAAAGTTTTCAGAAAAATACCAAAAATTCACCCTAAGATAATTTCAATATTCCAAACCCAAAAATAAAGTCCATTTTGAGAGATAAAATTTATAAAATTTCAAAAAGTGGGTACTACTATTCATAATGGCTAGTTTGATTGGTCGTAGTGTGTTAAAATCTCGAAGTTGCATACAACGCAAGCTATTGCAATACTCAAAGGGAAATATACCATGAAAGCTTGTGGTGTTACAAATTTTTAGCATGGATATTCCCTTAAAATAATTTCTTCATCATTATCTTTCTTTTTCTGGGATATACATGTTTTCTAATTGAGTTTATGTAAATCCATTTTTCCCCAAAGTACTCTTCTTTCAAATAAATACACCCTCTTAAAACCTTGAAGATTGTTTTTTTTACACAATTTTTATGGTTCTTTATCATGAATGTTATTCCCTATTTATTTTGGGAAACCATTTTTTATGAATTTATTCTTTATCAAATGAAACCCATTTAATTGCATGGGTTATGTTATGTTCATGTTTGACATATGTTCTTTGTGTCATGCGTGATAATGTAAATGTTATGATGTCATGTGTCCGCCTAGAATTATCTAGTGCAATATGAATGTTATGATATGATGGGTACACCCAGAATTATAAAATAGTCCAATGCATTGGTTAAAGTGATGAATCTCATGGTTTAATGTGAAATTTGCATTAAAATGATTCTATCTTTGTTCAAAAATCTCTATTGTAGTTAACCAATAAGACATGATGTTTCATTTTTATGAATCACCACATTCCATTCCATTATCCAATGCTTCCTCTTGTGATTATTATGATGATGTTATGATTATGCTCAACCCATGTTGTTTTGATTCATGTTCTTTTCTATCATCTTACTTGGAATTTAGGTTACCCGTTGTTGATATATATCCTCAGGTGACTACTTGTACTAAAGAGAAGTCAAGGGAAAAAAATATAGAGAATAAGAAATTAAATAAATGTTTTTGCTTAATGTTATAAATGTTATATATTATCCCAGTTTTCCTAAGACACCAATCCTTTGGATCCTAGACATGTAATGATATTACGTTGTTTTTCATTAAAAATATGTAATATAAATATATGGAAATAAAATTAAGGTCTCTATTATGACTATTAATTTTAAATTTTAAATCTATATGATTTTAAATGTAATTGTCAATGGGAGTTAATAGTGAGATAAAACAGGGTAATTTTGTGTTTTCTACTTGTATTCATTGATGGGTTTTCCAAATGATTTAAATATTAATATATTTCCTGGCTTGAAAATTTTTGGATGTCAAAAATATAAGTTTGAGGTTTATTATATTTGTATCACAATTATTATTGTGTATTGAAAACATTGAACAGCATTGTTATACTTTATTATTTCCTACGCCGGGTTTTGACATGTACACACAATATTTTCAAGATGAAGGTTCCTATTAAAAATATAATATTTTGTATCATCTCAAATAGAGAATAATGTGTTAATGAGAAGGTATTTCCTATACAAATTCATTGTAATAATTTTAAATATGATGGAGGAATAAAAGAAAAGATACTTATATTAATGGTGTTTAGTACAGTTGGAATCAATTCTAAAGGGGGTGGTTAAACTGATTAGCTTAGAGGATTATTATGGGAGAAGATATCAATATGTGAGTGATGTATATGGATACATTACATGAGGAGAAAATGATATCAATATGTGAATCTTAGACTTATTATTGTTGAATGTTTTCTATGGAAACATCGTCAACTTACATTTGATAATTGTGGGACATTTCTCATTAATCTAATGATATTTTCCAATAAGTGTTTGTTAGCATAATATGTCAATAAAACATGAATATGTGAGATTGGATAATCGTTTGATGATTTTGAATCATTAATTTGATGATTTATGATATATACAAATTAAAAAATACTATTTGAAATTTATTTTTTTGGATTTATAATAATTAAGTAGTGTGAATTTTATATCATTGTAATTATATGTAAAATATATAGTATGTATTTTATTGATCTTATTTTATTAAAAAATATTACCATCCATGAGACTACCAACATACCATCTCAGCACACATGCGGGACCAGATTCAACCACATGAGATCACGTCCATCACAAAAAATCTAGGAAGTACATGGGATTCATCATGAAGAATTAGTAATTTCACATAGGTGTTAAGTGGAAACCATTGATAGTATATACTATTGTCAAGACTGTATAAGATGTGGCATAAAGTGGTGAGATGTGAGCATGTTTTTTAAAGTAGAGATAGTTACATCACTAAGTAGTGTGAACTACGAAATGAATTTATATGGATTATTAGTAAATAATATTTTTTTATGATTTATTAGATAGGAATATATATTATTACATCACATTAAAACATTAACAATAGTCATTATTTTTCCAATATTTTTCATCATCTCTATTCTATTAGATGATGTGAGTTGTATTTTTCTTCTACTCATATATGAGTTATACATGCTAGTGTTATATTTCATATCATTGGGATTATTACCTAGATTTTATTCTTAGACTAACAAAGAGATTAGATCAATCATATGATATTGTGAGTAATTTTCAGTTTAAAATTAATATTATTTAATTATTTTTCAATAAAAATTGATCTTTGAACCTTTCATAGTGAGATGAACATATATTCTATTGTATGACACCAAGAAAGATCAAGACATGTGTATAGTTTCATGTACATGAATGTATAAATTTAGACACTTTTATATGTAATGTATGAAACATTTTCCAATATGATGATGATAATTTTATTCTTTTTATATTCTATGTTTATAGGAATAATAGGATATGTGATTTGGAGAATTTATAGTTAGTAATCTTGTACTGGTAAGGGTTGAACATGATTCAAAATGGCCAGATGTCATGGATTTTATTCTATAAACTCCTCTAAACCAATCATATTTTTATGTGATGTATTTTCATTGAGATTATATTGATATTTGAGAGACCAAAATAGAGACTTGAGAGTCCTATTTATTTTTATATGGGGTCTATGTTTTGATTAATAATTGTTTCTAAAATATTTTTGAAATTTTTATAATGGACGTTGAGATCCACATTCTATTAGTGTAACATCTCTATAAATTTTTTTTGTAAAATTTTCATTAAATATGATATTGTGGTAATTCACTATTTTATATGATGATATTGAGGATATAGAAGTTTTAATGTGAGTAAATATGTGCATTGTAATGTGTTTGATGGTTCTAGGAATGATAGATTTAATTTTAATGCATGATAAGATTTAAGTGAGAAGAAAATAATATTAAGTGATACACATGTGATATTATTCACCTGGGGATAAAACAATGTAAAATCATTCAAGGGAAGAAAAAAATATATCCATAAAGCTCAATTTGAACTGAAGCACATAAAACATTATTTGTAAGAAATTTAGTTTGTGAACAAGAAATAATGAAATATCACACAATGTATCTTACATGAATGGATATCTTTAGTTGAGATATTAAATTAGTTAATTGAATATATGTTGAATTTTAGGTGTTAATTATTATTTATATGATGAAATAAAATGAGGTTTAAGATGGGATATTTATAGAATGGAAATGAATACATGCATTTATGACTATGTGGTGATTTGATATGAGTAATAGGTAGTTATTTTATAGTTAATAATAATTGACCAACATGATCATTACTTTTAAAATTCCATAATGCACTGTACAAAATTATATCATGTGATCAATTATGTTTTTGTAAATGCTACATCACTTGGTGGATTGTATGAAATGATAATCCAACAATGATTTTTCTTGTTTTGTTTCATTCCTTGAATTGGATACTCTAGAGTTAGAACATCGTAGTAATCTGTGTTGATCACTATTGCAGTGGTAAATTGTAAAAAATAAATAAAATTTTCAAGTGTTCATATTTTGGGACTCAATGATGTTGGGAATGTAACTATCCCTAGTTATAAACACATATATATTGTGAAGAATAAGTAACCAGAGGGAATAAAAAGTTTCTTAATGGGTTAGATATTTCTAAAAAACACTTTAAATACTTCCATTGTATTCTCCCTTGGTAACAATTCCATATGAGGTGAGGCAAAGAATTATATACATGGAATGAAGACATTAAAAATTCATATAGGTTTAATTAAAATAATTAATTTCTAAAAAAATTACCACTAAATATCTATCTCAATCTATTATAGTAAACTGGCCCTTAAGTTGTACAGATATCGATTAAAACTGTAATTTTGTCATCCTAGAATGTTATTTTTCCTGATTTCCAGTAAGTAGATATGGATTTCTATAAGGATTTATGTAATTTCAAGGTTCACTATTTCTCCCATATAAACCATAAGACCAATTCCATCATAAGCGACCATAATTTATAATATCAATATTTTATTCATGATTCTCACATAATATAAGCCCTTTGGTATTATATATAAATCAAGAGAGAAAATCAATAAATAGAATCTTATCACTATATAAAACAAATGTTTTTAAAATATAATAACATTGATAATTAAATTGTAATAATGACTAACATGTCCAATAAAAATAATTAATTTTTTAAATCTAAATTGTCATTGATATTTCAATAATGACATGTAGTAAAATTTATAATAGAATACAAATTAAGATAATAATATTTACAAAACATATGAATAACTAATTAAAAATTCACATAGTAATTTAATCAGGATATATACTCTTCAAAAACCAATATATTATACATGAATACTATATAAAATAATCATGTTTATTTTTCAATTAGTAGTAGAATACACACAAGATCACTTACATTAACTAATGAAACCAGTAGTGTATGATGTCATTATAGAAATAATAATGAGATAAATACATTTCTGATAAAAGGAAACCCTGAAGATGATAATTCCAAACATAAACATTGACTAACACATGAATAAATTCCCAAATTATTATACAATTTAGAAATAATAGAAAATGATAGGTGACAGTGAAGGTAGAATATGAAGGGAATCACTTACTTCAGAGATTCTAGAAGAACCATAATGAGGAATCCAAAAGAAAGAGGGGGAATAATGGAGTAAAGGGTGAGGTATTCTTCACGTGGAGAGTTCAAATAGGGGAAAACAAGATAAAATTATATTTAAAACTAATTAAAAATGAGATTGAAAAACTAAAATATTTATTCAAGTAAGAAATTATGGTTTTGTAGTATGGTATGTGAAACCATGCTCTAATCATAAATCCTCTTCTAGAAATACTAATCCTCCTGACATGCTTCATGTCGCATGGATATAATTAATGGATCCCAATATGTGTGAAATAATCTATCCCATTTTAATAATATTTTCTAAATAAATTTGGTTTCAAACTAACAATAATGATAAATATCGATAAATAATAATTTTTTATTGAAAATAATATCAAATTTACCACATCTTGAAAATTATATCAATAATGTATACTCAAAAAAACATGAACAATAGGTTAAAAACCTCATTAATGATCCAATAATGAAGTTCAAATTCACTCTAATGATAATATAACTCTAAATTTACCATATTCAATTCAAATAAAATATATAATTTCCTCAAATTATAATTTACAATATTTATATTTATAAAATAGATATTAATAGTCATTATAAAGCTATGTAGTTACAATTGCACCCACTAATGGAATTTTCCCCTCAAAATCCATTTAGGGATCCCATAATCTAAACTATTTTTCAATAGAAACCACATTTCAATATCCCTTTCACAACTATTTTCTTATTTCTTTCTATCTTACCATAAGTTACACACAATAATAATTTATAATCATTTAAAAATCATCCTTCTATGAACTATGATTTGATTAGTTCCTTATATATATAATACATTAGAATTTACATAAACTAATTTTTATTTTTTACTATAGTTACAACCTATTGATAACATTTCAATTATGAAATATAAAATTAATTCTGATTTATGGTATAACAATATTATAATTATATAAGATATTCCAGATAATTAATCTGTTCTATAGTTTCAAAATTCCAATGTAACATGGAATTTATTTCTTATACTTTCAATCCTTCTAGTGTTCTCACTTGGGAAAATAATTCAAAAATAAAAAAAACCCAAAAAAAATCAATAGGTTTACCATTGATGACAAATATAATACATCTTCCTAATATTAGAAAAGTCCAAATGTCTCTACATCAATTTAACTAAATTTTAATTTTTTTTCATTAAAATTGTATCCCACAAGAGTTCATGCACTAGTACTAAAATATAATGTTTATCAACATGGTTAAACCTAGAATGACTAAAATGGATCCCATTAAATTGAAGATTAATGAATATTAATATAAAAAACTCAAATAAACAGAAAAATATGGAAATGGTAATCCAAAATAAAGAAAACCAACACTAATAATAGATTATAACATTAGAATGACGTTAAATGTATACCTATGTGTATGAGTATGACTAGTTTTTCTTTTCATATTATGTGTTCCCAAGAAATTACAATATCCTTTTTTAAATCAATATGTATACATAGGTTGTTATATCAGTCAACAGACTTTATAACTCTATAAAATAGGATAACATCTACTACATATATCCAATCATGATTAATAATGAATTATATTTCTTAAATGGGATGAAAATTAATAGATTTTATGAGTTAATCCATCATTAAATAAACAATATCATAATGATATAGTAATGTGGGTAACTCAATAATGAAATAAGTAGAAATAAATTCCTATTTATAAATTTATTAATGGTTAAATATTACATCAAACATTCTAATATAGTGTTAAAACTATAAATATTGTAAAAAAATAAAAATTCAAAAATTCAATAACATCATTAATTATTCAGATCCTCTTAAATTGGATTATGAAGATATGTTATATATTTTTGTCTCTGGATTTACTAATCAACAGTTATTGGGAAAGGAATTCAGAACCTCTTTCCTTAACTCCAAATGAACCACTACTTTTCCTCTAAAAAAATCAATGGAATTTGGAACAATTTTCTACTCATAAATAGTCTCCCTACTATTTTAGGAAAACCATATATTCATATAGTTTTTGTTATATATATACTTTTATCTTAATCATTTCATAAATTTAGATTTCAAATTAGGGCTCAATATAATAGCAATATCCACTATGTGATTTAAATTTTTATTACAATCCACTAATTATCTCATTTATCACCACTACTCTTTAATTTAATTTAAACCTATGTATATTTCTTAGAAAACACATTGAATTTATTCAGTCTTTAAGTAGGATAAATAAATGTTTTAATGTATCTCACTTAAATGTTCTATTTCACGATGTGATAAAATATACATAAGCCTCTAGATATTAGTATTCATGGTAATTTTATATTAAATATGTTTATGACTGTATCATATGAAGTCATGACTGATATAAAAAATCACTATTTCATTTATAGTATAAAATTTTTACAAAGGACTTGATTTTTAGGCCCATATGCCCCTACTATTCCTCAATTTGACAAAACACATCCTATATCTAATCTAAACGAATCTAAACATAGTTATTTACAGTATAAAAACCCACAATAAGAAAAAAAAATGAGGTATTGTGTAGAAACCAGAGTTTCTAGTATGTAAACCTTACATTGTACTATTATGTATATAATGTTTAATGCGGAAGTTTGGTAGATTTTAGAGATCTTGTATAATGTTTTGGGGGCTAATGGAAGGGCACACGGGTTGCGCATGGTTTACCAAAACCATACGGGAATCCTAGGAGAAACCATGTAGTTTTCTGATGTTGCATAGTAGCTTTGGCACAATTGGAACACAGTTAGGGAGACCGTTCAAGGACCCCATATTGATTTCTTTTATAAATGTATTTTATTGGTATATATATGATATTGGATTCCAAATATGATGAGATTTGGCATGATTCCTCATAGGGGAACATATATAATGCCGTTTCGTGGAGAATTGACTGGCTTCTTGAGTTGTCTTCCTCTGTATTCAGTTTTCACCAAAACAATCGAGGTAGGTGGCTTCACTCTCGACTCATATGAATATAACTGCTTGGAATGATTTAAATTTGAATATCAAGTTCTGAATTGATTTTGAATTGGCTTCATAATAATTTTTTTAAATCCACTTTATTGACGATTTGGTAAATTGTGTCAATCAAGAAAATTAAGTGTTCTTGAAAATGTTCTTTTATTCATGATTTTAAAAGATAGATTTTAAAATGGGGATTTTCTAGACTTTTTTCACATGGATTTGATTAGGATTTTTTCAATAAAACAAATTTTTTTATTGATAGGAAATGGTTGGTTCAAATTGACTTGTTTAATGATTTCCAAAAAAAGAACGGGTTTATTGAAATGGTTGAACACATGTTGTTTTGGAAAGGGTTTGGAATGGGTTTGTGGTGTGTGTTCATATGCATTGGGATGGATAAGGGCATGAAGAACCCCTATATAAATGATGGGATGGATATGGGTATGAAGTACCCCCATCAAAGTGGTCCACTAAGTGAAGGCTAAGTGGAAATATAACTCACCACTCACAAGTATAGGGAGTTATAGGTTTCATGCATGTGTGGGTGTGTTGTAAATAATGGAATGGGTATGATAAAATGATATTGAGAAATTATTTTTCAGCCTTTATTTTTTATTTTCCGAGAGGTCTGAATTTATAAAAAAAATGGATTAAATAGAACTGTTGACAATTGGCTATAAATGGTTTGAAACATGTTTATATTTTGTTATAAACTATTTTACAAAATTGTTTTATCTAAATGGTTTATAAAAATTTTGTGAAATTTTATATCCTAGTGTCTTGAGTATAGAATTCATTGGGGAAATCCTACTGAGTTTTATACTCACACATGCATTGGTACTATGGTGATTTTACAAATTCTATATTTCGGGACATGGGAAAATGAAAAGTATCACACGTTTTAGCATCACCTCATGATACATGGGTAGTTTGGTGATATTAGAGCATATAGCTTGTAGAGCATGGAGTCTTGTGGTTGTCTTAGAGTTTCTTGAAGTTATATACCTTTTTTTACATTGATAGTATCTTTTTATTCCACTATAGTACTTTTTGGGGTGGTTTTGATATAAATTAAGTTGTTGAGTTTTTTTAATTTTTTCATGCATCATATAATGAGTTGTTTGGTTTTGGTTTGTTAGGTTAATGGTTTTCATTCTTAAATGGGGAATTTTCTCCCACTTTCAATTCAATCACTTCAACATTTATTTCTAGCCTTTGGCATCTTGGGGATGTTGCATAAGGCCTAGGAATTATTCATTGTATTCTCAAGCCAATGAGAATAAGTGGTTCATTACAAATGGTATCATTTTGTTCGCTCCCTTAACACTGGTTTTAGGTCTTGGTATTGAATTCATTATATTATATTTCTGGGGATGTGATCTTAAAATGGAGTATGATTTTTTGGAATTTGAAATGCAGAGCATAAAAATACGTACCTAACCTTTTTATGCTAAACATCAAGTTACCAAAGAGTTGGGCACATAAGTGGTTTGAAGAAACTTCTAAGATTTTGAGATCTCATTGTCATGGTCTTAGCTAATGAGACTAGAATTGCATACATTAGTGTAATGAATTCCCACTAGAAATTTATACATCATTTTGAGTAATGATTTTTTTTACAAAAAAAAAGTGATAACTTTTTAAAAATATGAAGAAAAAAAATCAAATTAAAGAATTTGAAAATAGATATGACTATGCTTTGTTGAAAATGGTTTGATTTCCAAAAATAAAGTTGAAGGTTTTAAAAAATGGTTGAAGATGAGTGTGGTTGATTTTGGATAGAAATATTGTGATAATTGATGTGATAGAATTTGAAATGATAATCCATAAGTTGATAGAGAGTGAGATTTATAGAGTTTTCTCTTTGTTTAGAAAATGGTACCCGGTAGGAGTCATATTAACCCACTTGAAGAAGCTATAGAGAATGTGGTTGCAACTGAACCACATGTGAACCAAGAACTGGTTCAGAGTATTGTAGAATAATTCCATTTTGTGGATATGAGGAATTATAGGGAAGAGCCAAGAAATGTGGATAATTCCATTTAGTTCATAAAGCAGAATCCACCCATTTTATGGGGTGATTCTAAACCCAAAAATGTAGAGGTGCAGAAGAATATTATAAATTTTATCATCGATTTCATCAGTACACCATCAAAGTTGAATTTCTTGCTAGAAACTTATATGCTTGAGGATCTTTCACATAAATGGTGGGATCTAGCGGTGTAGGAAAAAATAGATCAGGGCCTTAGTTGGCAGGATTTTGAGGAATTGATCAACAAAAAATTCTATCCTCAGACATTCATGATCTATAAAATGATATTATTTTTCAGTATAATGAAGGAAAATATCTCTATCATAGATTTTGTAGCTAAATTTATGTATTTAGTTTGATTTGCACCAGAAGTTTTGGTGAGTGAATCCTTGAAGGAACGTATCTTCGAATTGGCCCAAAGGAAGGAGATTTTCTTAATGATCGCAATGCTCTATATTAGAGAATATAAAGAAATGAATAATAGGAAAATAGTGTCTTAATAGGATATCTTAGGAGCTATGGAAGGTGGAAGTATGATTATACCTATAGGAAATGGTGGAACTCAAATTCTAGGAGAATGCATAAGAGGGAAACTTATTTCCATGGTCATAGTGGGACTTAAAATCATTTGGTTTAATCAATTAACCTTTATCCATGACCAAAGAGCAAAGAATAAAATTTCCAATGTGGTTCACTTGACCACATAAAGTGAGAGTGTACAACACAACCCAGATCATTCCATAACTACAAGAATATGGAACGACTTTAGTTTTATTGTTATAGTGCTCCAAGGTCAGGTTCTCGAGATACTTCGAAGGTATCACAAGAATTGTATGCTTCAAGAGGATGAAGAAAATAAAATCAGTCTAATCAGTAGAGTAGATATAGAAATGGTGATTATAGGAATACCATGACTCCTCGGAAATGGAAATATTATAAAGGCAACAAGGAGCATAGTGCAGCGATGAAGCAATTGTATGGAGAAGAGCATATGATTGTATGTGATCAGGCTAGACCATCTATAGTGAGAGATATGATTATTTTAAATTCTACCCTTGTGCAAGTGTATATTGATATTTGTGCATCTCATTCCTTCATTACATTTTGTGTTTTTGATTTAGTAAGTTTAATGCTTGAGGTGATGAATTCTATTATAAAACATAAAAATCCCCTTAGGGAAAGATAATGTAGATGTAACACCCTGAACATCCACGGTTTCTCTTTGAATAATACAATAGCGTGTGATGTATGCAACACCGAGTTCAAGTGCACCACAACCTATCAAACTGGCTGTTTAAAAAGATGTGATGAATGGTAATAACAATATTTTGAATTTTATATATATCCCATATAATTTTAACATCCGTATTTTTTGTTTCTAAGACATAATATGAGGACAAATTCAATTTTTCAATAAAACAAGTATTTTTCAAAAAATACAGTTTTTCCTTTTTTTAGTGATGAACCCTTTTTAAATCCAATATTTGACCATTTTATATATTCAATTTGATAAATAGAATTTTTTTAAAAGGGGGACAAAAAAATTTGTTTAGATAAATTTTTGGAACTTTTCTGATAACTTTCATATTTTGATTAATATTGAAAAATCTTAATCTTAATTGAAAACAACTTTTTTGATAAAAATAATTTATAGTGTTAAATTATACATCTGAATGGATTTAAATTATAATTATATTATATTTTTATTATTTAATATGATTTATGTAATTAGAAGTATTTTTTAATTTAGATTGGACATAAACAAAGGTCAATCTTTGGAAAGTTGTTACTTCTTAAAAACACGCTTTTTGGTTTTGACAACGGGAATTAATTTTAAATTAATTTCTGTAACTTCAATGTTTTGAATTTAGAAAAATGGATTAAATATTTGGAATAAGGAGATCCAAATTTTTTAAATAGCTAACTTTTTTTTTAGAAATTATTAATATTTACTTGAGTAAATATTTTATTTACCGTGGTTAAAGTGTAAATCTGGTAAATAAGGGTAAAAAATAATTTTATAATAATATTCTATTACCCTTAAAATTGTCGTAACCATATTGGATAAGAAATTTACTACCAATAAAATCCTTGGGTCGATTTTGGGACCTTAGGGAGCCACTTGGGAGTGATAGACATTTTATATTAATTAATTTAAAGTAAAGAAAAAAATGACATAAACATATATATTTTAGTAAAATGATTTTTATATAGCGTTATATAAGTGATATCTTTGACTATAAATATTCAATAGAAACAAAAAAAGATTTATTACAACATGATATTTTATTTATGATTTTTAGAAATTAAATAATTTATTTTATTTATGAAACAATGATGATGCAATAATTACCTCTTTAATGAATGATTAAAATAATTGATATTATTAATATTAAAATAAATTTAAATTGAAACTTTTTATCCCATACAATAATTTTATAGGTTAATATTACATTTTAGGGATGATTAAATGTATCTTTTTAAAGTAATAAATTAATTATGACTTTAAATAAAATCAATTACTAAATAGTGTCAAAATTGATATAGATGTGTTTTTAAAACAAATACAATTTTATTAAATGATATAATATTCCTAAAAATATAATATTCAAAATAAGGACATAAATAGGGTTATATATGTCATTAATGAACCACTCTAGGTTCTCTTGTCATTTTATAGTAATTGTATTAACCATGTAATATAAAAATACAAGAGGACATGGTAAATGTTAAACTATTTAACTAAGAGTTAAATCTAAAAGATAAGGTTAATATGGTAAACTAAACTTTTATAAAACCTATTGGTTGAGTGTATTTCGACCCATACCAACATTATCCTATAAATAAGTTAATTTGGATCTATTATAAATCAAAAATTATTTTATAATAAATTAATATTTTAAACTTTTCCTAAAGTGCCCCTCTTCTCCCTTATAAAAGGGTACTTCCCATTCTCCTAATTTCACACCTCCAAAGCCTTTTGGATCATCCAAATCCTACTCCAATATCCTTATAACTACCCTCACTTCAAACTATAGGACTTAATTTGATCTAAAAACCAACATATGGAGCAATTTTGTTCAAATCACAATGAAGAACCTGAAGAAAAGGTAATTATTTCATCACCTCTTTCAAAGTTCTCGTCATCTTCCACTTCCTATTTCTTTATTGTTTCCAAACAAAAATAATAACTAAAGTAACATATATATACTGATATTCTATTATAAATATGTTACAACTGTATTCATTATTCTATCCATCCAAATAATGAAAAATTCACCATACGTGCATACGTACAGCTTACCGTCTCCACGTCGTGGTGTAGTTTGTTATTCAACGCTTCATTATTTGGATGGGTATAATAATGAGTATAATTGATTTAAATAATAAATATAACATGTTAATGATTATTTATATATAATATACCATCCAATTACATATGATTTCACCATCGATAGAATGATATCATTGCTCGTGCGTACGTACGGCTTATCGTCTCCACGACATGATGAGATTCATTTCAACATTCACCATTCAATGATGATTATAAAAATACATATTATTAATAATTATTAAATATATCACATAATAATTCTTTTGGATATATATATATTTATTTATGTATTTACATATATCTCATTCACTTACTTTCGTTTAATACGATATGAAAATCGAAAGAGTGTTTATGCGTACATACGACCAACTGTCTCCATAAATGGTGTTTTCCATTTCATATATCTATCTATTATAAATATTTATATTCTGAATATATATGATACATAAAAAAATTTATATTCTGGAATCAATTAAATCATTATATAAGTAATATGATCAAGAATAACAAGTTAAAACACATGCGATAAAGAAAGTGATTATTACCCAAAATCTTATTTTAACATGGAAGTTATTATTAATTTAGCAGTATAAATTCATAAATGAATGAATTATGAGATCATAAATATGAATATGGTTCTGTTATAATTTAATAACATACTATGGTCATTATACTGGAGGTCAAACGTACCCTCTACCAAAGGAAAGTACAAGGTAAGGGTTAAATTTCGCAATCTCTTTATTATCTATGGTTGTTTATGTATAAGTACCAACTGAGATATATTTATTATCCATTTCCATGTCTCATAAAAGAGTTTTCCAAAAGATTATTTTTAAGGGAATCTTTTACTAAAAAATCATTTTAAATTTTTTAAATATTTATTCTTCTAAATATTTCTCATTAATGTCCATGTTTTCAAAATGGTATTAAGGATTTATTTTTATAAACAAGAATGTTTTGAAATATTAATTCCTTTAAAAAGTATGAAAGTGGTATGGATTACTTTGATTCAAAAGTGTCATTTAAATAAATTTCTTTATAAATTGTGAAACTTTTAAATGATGTCATGAAAAGGGTATATTTATCTCAAACGGTTTTACTGATCATTTTCAACTATGTCAACATCCTTTACTAGATATTATTCTTGATTGAGGTTGATTAATGATAATACAATATTGCATATTGTATTGAATGAGTTATGATATTCTTGACTGTGGATGTGCTATTTTTATACCATTCATGATTTATTGTTAAATTATTGACATTTAATATGCTAGTTTTAATTCGAATGTTTATGTTATGTTTCACCCTTTTCATATGAGGAATGCATTGGACTTAGTAAGTGATGGGTGGGGCCCGCTATTGCCCCTCGATGTATCGGCGTGTCTCATGAGACTATATAGTGTCTTGGAATATGGTCTTGAAAAAAATATTATCTGCAGTCTTGGCACGAGGCCTTGACTATGTGGTTATGATGTCCGACATTATGCATTCCCTCATTACAAAATTAGTTATTACATGTGATTATTTGACTAGTTGAATATCCATGTGAATGTTTTTATGGTAATTTTAGATTTATTTATTCTGTATTATGTTCATGTTTATGTTTAAAAGTCTTTTGTTTTTATTACACATCTTCCCTTAAAAGATTATAGCTTCCGCTAAATTATTTACCCTTACTGAGCATCTAAGATCACCGCTTTATTATGTTTTGTTTTCCTAGGATTCCAAGAAGTGTATTTTTATTGTTATGCAGGATTAAGATAGGGGAATATTGGTGTCCTCAATGGATTATTCATGATTTTTTTTATGTTAGAAATTGTAATGTAATGTTCATGTATGTAATCTATTTTACATGACTTCTAAATTGATCGGTCCTTTGATACTTGAGCTCTTATGATATTTCCAATGTATTAAAATAATGTACCAACTCCGGGCTTCTGGGGTAGGGGCGTTACAGTTGGTATTAGAGGAAGTTTAGCAAAAACATGGAAACTGGATTTATATAAACTGTTATTAGGAAACAATTCCCTAATATAGACTTTGAGGATTAGTATAGAAGAACACCCAAATTCTTTTTGGTAATTTAGATATTATGTGGGTTTTACAACTTATACATACATGTTTGGATATGAGCAGGTAGAGGTGGCTTTGGAACAAATGTATCTACGGGTAAAACCTGAAAACACCACTTTGAGATATACTTGAATTCTTACTGGTGTAGGACAACGGGCCTCACTACACTCTTGGTTATGACACTCCTGGGGGATATGATTAGGATAATTCAAGTTTTCTTTAAAAAACATTATGAATTATTTATGTGTAAATATGTCAGCAAAGAAACCATTTTTATGAGACTCTATGTGTGAAAAAATTCAATTAATGTTGATAATTTTTATAGTTTTTGGTTTATATATTACAATATGATCAAACCTTGTGTATGTCATCATTTAGAAATTGAGCCTAGTAGAAGGAATAAGAACTCCAGCAATATGCATGATCCAAAGAGTAAGAAGGATCATATCATTCATAGTCTTAAGCCAGTATTTAGAAGGTAAATAATCTCACACATGTTCTCAACATATGAATAAATTGTATCATGTGTTAATAAGAAAATTAGTTAATTCTCTAAGTCATATTGCTTTGTAGGGAAGCAAGAGAAGAAGAGTATGGTAGAGAAAAAGATGAATAAAGGGAATAAGGGAAAGAAGGATCTTTCTACATGTGATAACTGTGGAAAGAATAACCTTTGTAAATGATTGAAGGGAATGAGAGTTTGTTATAAGTATGGAGAAAAAGGAAACCAAGTTATTGATTGTAAGGGTAAGAAAAACGCTTCAAATGTAAAATTCTTCATCTACAAGGAGTTGGGACGGCACACAAATCAATTTCCCAATAATCAGAGTATACCCCAAATGATGCTATTGGATAATAATCATGTTGTGATAATACCAAAGATTAACTGGAATGATTAGTGTTAGTATGTTGTTATTAAAGAATTATGTCATTTGAGTGTTTTATCAATGATTTACTGGTTATATGAATTATGGAAATAAATAAGGATTGTACTGTAGTACTATTTCATTGAGGATTTGAGATTGTATAGTACTAAGAAAAGTGACTCAATAGCATGTTAGTCTTTTTCGAAAATATACGGCTAAGGGAATGATAAAACTTAATATGGTCCTGATGTTGAGGTAGTGATTTTGGAATAAGAGATGATTGTTTTGGATAAATTATATTGGATATTCCTGACTACTTTGAAGCTAATTAATTGTTTGTTTATTCCATCATTGTTGGAGTTTATAAAATTTTTGGATATAAGGAGTATATCAAATATTCTATAAGGAATAAGGGAGAATAAATGTAATCAATAAGGTTTTATAGTAATTTAGGGAGTTACCATGATTTAAGAGAATACATGATGGTGGTATTCACATGTTATTATGTGGAAAAAAGTGATCTTCATTATGTTTACCTTCCTTATAAATTTTGGACTGTGAGTTTAGACGGAAGTGTTTTGGACTATTCTAAAGGTTGGGATGGATTAAGTTGGAAATTTTATACTATTTTTTTAGGTTAAAATTTTTCTTAAGATTATTTTTGGATTATTATTAAAAGGACAACCCGAAGGTCGGGTGACATCCCGTCGCGTCTGGCAAGGCCGCGAGACTTGAACCTCCAACCAAAGGGTGATAGGGGTGCATCACCTACCACTGGACAATGTAATTTCCTTGTTCTTATAACATAGTTTTCTTTATTTAAATGTATATGTTTATATTTGAACCCTTATACGATTATGATAAATAAAATATTTTTGAGTTTTATCTTTTGAAGAGAAAGATAAGATTGTTGTAGAAATTTGTTAAAGGATGTTACTCTACATGTCAATTAATCCTGGTTCCTTGTGTTCTTAGTTTATGAAGTAAAATAATTCTAAAACACTGGGGAAAGGATCATAAAACCAAAAATGTTTTCCTAGTACTTTCTTTTGCGATGAATCAAATGGTCCCTTGGATCATCACATATTTATGGCTTTCAGATTATTAACTTTATCCTAATAATATTTTATATCACTCTCCATAAGAACTTGAGGGTTATTTTTCTCTTCCATAACCATGTTTTCTTATATGGATCCCTAGTATGTGTTATTTCTAGTAACCTTCATACTTACCTTGCTTTATTTTAAAATTGTGGCCTCATTAATCCATTTTTCAATGTGGTATTTCAACAAAGATATTTTGAAATGTCAAACCCCTAAATTTCAATCCCAAGTTTAAATTGTGAGGATTCAATTTATTGAATGAGGGAATAATGTAACATCCCGTGATTCCACAATATGTTTCTCTTTGAATAATACAATAGCGTGTGATGTACGCAACACCGAGTTCAAGTGCAATGCAACCTATCAAAGCTGCCTTTTAAAAAGAGGTTATGAATAGTAATAACAACATTTTGAATTTTATATATATACCATATAATTTTAACATTAATATTAATTTTTTATAAGACATAATATGAGGAAAATTCAATTTTTCTATAAAAGATGTATTTTTCAAAAAATACTGTTTTTCCGCCTTCTCATGGTGAACCCTTTTTAAATCCAATATTTAACACATTTATATTTTCAATTTTATGGAATAAAATTCTTATTTATAAAAGAGACATAAAAATTTATTTTGGATAAATTTTTGTTACTTTTCGGATAACTTTTATATTTTGATGAATATTGAAAAATAAAAAATCTTAATTGAATGCAACTTTTTTATCAAAATAATTTATAGTGTTCAGTTATACATCTGAGTGGTTTTAATGTATAATTAGATTATATTTTTATCATTTAATATGATTTATTTCATTAGAATTATTTTTACATTTATATTGGACATAAACAAAGGACAATCTTTTGATAGTTTTTACTTCTTAAAGACACGCTTTTTGGTTTTGACAACATGAATTAATTTTAACTTAATTTATAAAAATTATGTGTTTTGAAGTTGGAAAAATGGATTCCATATTTTAAATCAAGAGGTAGATATTTTTTAAATGTGTAGATTTTATTTTTAGAAAATATGAAGATTTACTTCAGTAAATATTTTATTTACCATTTTTAAGGGGTAAATCTGGTAAGTAAGGGTAAACAATAATATTATAATAATATTAAATTACCCTTACACTTGTCCTAACACTATTTTATAAGATATTTATGACCAAGTTAATCATTGGGGAGATTTTGGAACCCCATGGAGCCACTTGGAAGTGATAATTACTTTCTATATTAATTAATTTAAAGTAAATACAAAAATGACATAAACATATATCTTTTCATAAAACGATTTTTATATGGGGTTATATCGATGATATCTTCGACTATAAATATTAATTATAAATATAAAAATATTTAATATGACATGATATTTTAATTATGATTTTTATATGTTAAAAAGTTTAAATTATTTATGACACAATGATGATGCAATAATTACCTCTTTAATGAAAGATTACAAAATTTGATATAATAAATATTAAAATAAATTGAAATTGAAATTTTGATTCCATCCACGAATTTTATAGTTGAATATTACATGTTAGGGATGATTCCATGTATTTATTTCTAAGTAATAAAGTTTTTATGACTTTATAAAAAATCAATGACTAAATAGTGTCAAAATTGACATAAATGTTTTTTAAAAAAACTATTTTATTAAATGATATATTATTCTTAAAAATATAAGATTTTTTCAGATAACCTAAATATGGTTATATATGTCATTAATTATCCATTTTAGGTTCTCTTGGTAGTTTATAGAAGGTTATGTAACAAATTAATATAAAAATAAAAGTGGACATGTTAAATTTTAAACTATTTAACTGAGAGTTAAATCTAAAATATAAGGTTAATATGGTCACCTAAACTTTTCTAAAACATATTTTTTGAGATTATTTTGACACATACCCACATTATCCTTGACATAAATTCATTTGGAACTATTATAAACTGAAAAGTATTTTATAATAAATTAATATTTTAAACTTTTCCTAAAGTGCCCCTCCCCTCCCTTATAAAAGGGTACATCCCCTTATCTTAATTTCACACCTTCAAAGCCATTTGTCCCTACCAAAATCTCCTCAAATATCCTAAAAAGTACCCCTAATTAAACCTATAGTCCTTACTTTTATCATAAAGACAACCTAAGGAGACCTTTTGTTCAACTCAAATAGAAGAACCCGAAGAAGAGGTAATTATTTTATCACCTCTTTCAAAGTTATTTTCTTCTTCCACTTCATCTTTCTTTGCTGTTTCCATACAAAAATAATAAATCTATTACCTTATAGATACTAATATTTTATTATAATTATTTTACAACCATATTCATTATTCTATCCATCCTATGAATGACAAAATCACCATAGGTGCGTACGTATGACTTATCATCTCCATGTTGTGGTGTAGTTTATTATTAAACAATTCATTATTTGGATGGGTATAATAATGAGTATTATTGATGTAAATAATAAATATAACATGTTTATTATTATGTATATATAATATACCATTTAATTACATAAGATTTCACCATCAATAGATTGATATCCTCACTCGTGCGTACGTACGGCTTACGCTCTCCACGACACGATGAAATTCATTTCCATGTTCACCATTCAAAGATGATTATAAAAATAAATATTATTATTAAGAATTTAATATATGAATTAATAATACTACTGTGTATATATATATATATTCATATATCTCATTCACTTACTTCCGTTCAATACGATATGAAAACAGAAACAACGTTTATGCGTACGTACGACCTACCATCTCCATAAATAGTATTTTACATTTCATATATCTATCTATTATAAATATTTATATTATTAATATATATGATACATAAATAATTTTTCATATAATATATGTAATTAAATCATGATATAAGCAATATGATCAACAATAACAAGTTAAAACATGTACGATAAAGAAAGTGATTATTACTCAAAATGTTATTTTAACATTGAAATTATTATTAAAAAAGTAGTATAAAGTCATAAATGAATCAAGTATGATATCATAAATATGAATACGGTTTTGGTATAATTTAATAACATACTATGGTCTTCATACAGGATTTAAAATGTACCATTGACCATAGGAAAGTACAAGGTAAGGGATAAATTTTACAATTCATTATTATCTAAGATTGTTTATGTATACATATTTATAGGGAAATATTTATTATCCATTTCCATGTTTCATAAAAGAGTTTTCAAAAAGATTATTTTTAAGATCATATTTAACTAAAACATCATTTTAAATGTATTAAATATTTATTCTTTAAATCATTCTCATTAATGTCCCTGTTTTCAAAATGGTTCAAAGGATTTATTTATGACATAAATGTTTTAAAATGATAATTCCCTTAAAAAGTTTTAATGTTTTATGGGACACATTGATTCAAAAATATCTTTTAAATTTATTACTTTATATATTGTGTGACTTTTAAATGGTTTCATGAAAAATGTATATTTCTCTCAAAGAGTTTTACTGATCATTTTCAACTACATCCTTTACATGATTTTATTCTTGATTGTGGTTGATTAACTATAATTCAATATTCCATATTGTATTGAATGAGTTATGATATTTCTAACTGTGTATGTGCTATTGTTTTTACCATTCATGGTTTATGGTTAAAGTATTGACATTTTTATACTAGTTTTAATAGAAATGGGTATGTTATGTTTTACCCTTTTCATATAAGGAATGAATTGGACTTAGTAAGTGAAGGGTGTGGCCCGCTATAGGCCCTTAATGCATTGGTAGGTATCATGGGAAAAATTAGTGTCTTGGAACAAGGCCTTGACAAAAAATTTATTTGTAGTCTTGGAACGAGGCCTTGACTATGTGGTTATGATGTCCAGTATTATGCATTCCCTAATTATAAAATTAGTTATTACATGTGATTATTCGACTAGTATAACATCCATGTGCATGTATATATGGTAAGTTTAGATTTATTTTTTCTATATCATGTTCAAGTTTGGATTAAAAGGTTGTTGTTTTTATTACACATCCTTCCTTAAAATTTTATAGCTTCCTCTAAATTATTTACCCTTACTGAGTATCTGAGCTCACCCATTTCTTGTAATGTTCCGAAATTTCCGTATAATTTTTTTAATTATATGGAATTATTTTGAGACTGAAAAATTGACAGAGCATGATTTTGAGCCCCGGAGTGCATGGAATGAATTTATGAACTTTATTTCGGGTAGGTTTAGTAAACGTGCGAGCAGGTTTTCTTAACTTTTGAACCAGTGCATGAAATTGAAATCTGAGGGCACCATTGAACTCGCAGCGCTGGTATACGCTTAAAGAGACTTTCTCCTTGACGTCAGTTGGTCGAGGGTGAGAGTTAGTTTTTGGGTTTTTCAAGGAAATAATAAAATAAAATAATCACATATTTTATTTTATTTGTTGTAACCAATCCATGTGGAAGATGAGAAGTGGGGACCACAAAACCTTAACCTCCCATGAGAGGTTATGGTGGTGGGGACCACCCGATCCTAACCTCCCATGGGATGTTATGGTGTTGGGGACCACCCAAGGCCTAAATCTCGTGAACTCGCCTATTAATGAGGGAGAAACCACTCAAATCCCTCATTAATTAGAAGGATCCTCTTGACTTCCTCCACATTAATTGTGCCAACACACATACTTTTAATATGCCAACCTAGGTGATTAACTAACCCAATTTGAAATTGTGCCAACAATTAAAAATTGGGGAACCACAACAAATGGCCATTTTTATATTGGGGAAAAGGCTTCGAAAAAGGGAGAGTTCTTGGAGAAATCTCTCCAAAGAAGAACGTGTTCTTCCATGAAGAATGACCGACTAACGAAGAACGTCGACCTCGACTTAGACCATCTTCCCTAGGACTTCCTATGACATAGGATGTCTTCATCTATGATGAATAGACGTCTGTACTTCCTTCTCGCACCAACGACAACGAACAACCCAAGGTAGGGGTTTATTCTTAATTGATTATTACTTCCCATGTCCTCCCCTTCTAATTACTTTGAGGGATTGGGAATAGAGATTGACGAGGTTTTTAGGAAATGATGTTTTCAAATATCTTCCATACACGTTCATGGTTCGTTCTTTTTGAACCACTTTCTACCACTCTAAACGAAGAGGGTGCTGGCCAAACAAACATGGCCCGACCCCTCTTTCATTATTCTTTGGTGTGATCTTTGAAATAGAGGAATTCGACGAAGGCGGCGAGGCAATGGCACTGCCACCCACGACCTCCGCGGCCCGCACCACCCCCGCGGCACTCTGACCTCCTAGCTAAACCGGCCGCACACACCGGCCATGTGCCCCTACCGAAGCACCCATGGTGCTCCACCCTCCTAGATGAATCGGTCTCATGACCCGGCCGAGCTACCCCCGTGGAGCTCCGGCCTCTCGGCCAAACTGACCCCGCGCCCCAGCCGAGCCAGCCGCAGCGCTCCGCCCTCCCAGCCAAACCAGCCCCGCGCCCCGGCTGAGACACCTGCCTGCGCTCTGAGCCACCCTGGCTGCACCTCCCATTGTCCCTACAAGTTGCCTTGTCCGCTCTGCATGCCGGCACTCTGAGGCACCCTGGGCCGAGCCACCCTCACCACGCCTCTCCGGCCGAACTGCCCTCGTCGTAGCCCTCTGAGCCGTCCCGGGCCGAGCCGCCCTCACCGCGCTGATCCGGCCGAACCTCCCTCTTCACTGCCCTTTGAGCCACCCTGACTTAGCCTTCCCATGGCCTCGCACCATCTGCAGTGAGGGCAGCTCGGACTGGGATGGCTTGGAGGGCTCCGACGAGGGCAGTTCGGCCGGAGCGGCGCGGTGAGGGCGGCTCGGCCCGGGGTGGCTCAGAGGGCGATGACGAGGGCAGTTCAGCTGGAGGGGCGTAGTGAGGGAGGTTTGTCACGGGGCGGTTCGGAGTACCAATAGGTGGTGCAGTCGGGGCGACTCGTAGGGCCGATCCACCCCACGGCCTCGCACCTTCCGCGGTCAGGTTGGATCAAGCACGAATCCAACAGGGCCCTTAAAACTAAATGGCTAATAACTCATAAACTGGGCGTCCAGTTGACACGTCATCTGTTGCGTTAAGACCCCTATGAAATGGAAGACCTTTGAGAAAATTCTTCTTGGGACTTCATTGAATTTGGAGTGTCGACCAGTAGCTTATGGAGTGGATCCTCTCAGAGACGAGAAAGAATAGTGCAGGAACCCAGTAGCTGGCTAAGACTTGACGACTACTGACCTTTTCGACTTGGAGTGACTTGATAGTCCCAGTAGGGAGTTCCTCTATGTGACATGGCAGA
The DNA here is from genome assembly GCA_963277665.1 of Viscum album. Taxonomy (NCBI): domain Eukaryota; kingdom Viridiplantae; phylum Streptophyta; class Magnoliopsida; order Santalales; family Viscaceae; genus Viscum; species Viscum album. Next base: position 983,150,493 of record OY728134.1, read on the forward strand.
CCCATAGTGGGGAGCGCCTCTGTGTGACGTGGCATACCAACTGTACTCAACAAGAGGAGTTCCTCAATAGTCTAAGGTTCATGGGAAGCGCCTATGTGTGCCGGGGTGGGCCTACTATTCTTGATCGAGGAGGAGATCTCCCACATCCGATGTGTTCGATGATGTGACTGGGGATGATACTTGTTACTACCCCTAGAATAAATCCTACTATGATCTAAGTCAGTATCTCCATGTTTTCATCATGATTAAGATGAATTACTTGATAACCTAGGTATATGTATGAGCATATACCTAAGTAGGGTTATCTGTTGATTTCATACTTTGTGGTTTATCCTTGGTTGATTTTTGTGAGACCCTGGGGGTATCGGTGTCCCTACTAAGTATTGTCATACTCACCCCTGCACGAGCTATGCCCACACCTTTTTGTGTCAGATGCAGACGACAGACAGCACTGACTGAGTACGTGAGTACCAGGACTGGACTGTACCTGGAGGTGGACCATAAGGCATGTCGGTATTTAGAGGATACGGGTGGATGTGGAGTGCTGAAGAAGCTATCTATACCTACCCTTCATGTTGGAATCTAGAAGGATGACCCAGTAGCTACCATTACTCATTCTTCAGTTGTGTTGTATTTCAGTTGTACTTGTACCTTTACTATTGGGCTTGTATTCCAACCCCTTTTACTTACTGTACTCACTTTGTTTACTATTCAGTTTACTTGAGTTCTTACCTTGCTATATTCTTGGTTGTGTGTGTTACAGTTTATAAAGTCAATGACTTCCCAGTTTTAGGGAATACACCTTTGGGGCTAGTCGCCAGCCCCTGGACTATGGATGGTGGGCTTGGGGTAGTCACGACACTGGCCCCGAGGGATGGGTCATGAAAAATTGGTATCAGAGAAGTTCGTTCTAACGTAGAACATAGGACTCTGATCTTTTAATAGCAATAGTGTTAAGCGTAGTGAGTGTGGTTATTAGTTTAGGGAACACATTGTTTGTGTGGCAGCCGACGTATCCATACACTAGGACCTTGAATTATGATTTCTGACTCGGTGCATGAAAACACTAATTGTGTGTGTGTTTTAAGGAGTTTTCTTTGTGATCTCTTTAAGTCAGTTCACACGGTATAACATAATGACTGTAGAACACCTATTCCTTCTCATGATTCCACTGCATATATATCCATCTAGGGTTCTCGAGAGAGTACACGATGATGGCCCACCGAGCAACGAGGCTCCGGTGCAGGGCCCTCTTTATATGTTGGCACCTTCGGGTGGTGTACCAGCAGAACCACCACCCGTTGGGTAGAAGATACCAACAGTTTCACTGGAGGATGGTGCACGCTAACTAAACGCATTGCACAAGTTATAGCGGTAGAGGCCTCTAAGGTTTCAAGGAAAGACAGATTCCCAGGTAGCAGAGGACTGGCTAGAGGTTGTGGCTAGCATTTTCCGCCTAGTTGGGACACCAGTAGATCATATGGTGATCTTAGCTACTATTATTTTCAGTGAATGACCATGAGGATGTTATATCTAGTGATGAGGTTTCGGTACGTGAACTGTTTCCCGAGATGGTACCTTCGGGTAGTGTTCTAACTATATCACTGCCCGTCGGTCAGCAATTACAACCGGCAGTACCAGTAGAGGACACATATAGGCTTAGTGCCATTCGCGTGATTCATCATCAGATACCACTCAGGTTCTGAGGTGAGCTCGACTCATAGGCGGATAAGTATTGGCATGAGGAGGTGGCTGAGAGTTCTCTAGAGCTTCTACATCTTTGGAAGGATGACATGTCGGTAGATGAGTATTCATCAAGTTCTACCGACCATTCCTAGTACTTGATGAATAAGATACAATCGGTGCTTTAGGGCTCAGACTTTCAAATGAGGTGTGTTTAAGGACATCTGATCCAGAACTATTTCGTCTATGCATTCCTAATTATGTTAGGGTGCTAGAGAGAACCTTTGTGGTTGAATGTTCATTGGATGAGTGGATAAAACCAGTGAATGTTAGTAGTGAGAAAGTAAGAAACTTGCACTAGTCTCAGAGACCTGGGTGTGTTAAATGTTTCAGGAAGAAGAAGTGTTAGGGACAGATGAATATGTATAGAAGCAGACGTGGAAACAGAGCTAAGAGAGTAGCATGAGGTGGCGTACTTTCTGAAATTTTACAACCACCCCCCTTTTTTATGGACCCCACCAGGCTCAGGGAGCTGGAGGACAAGGGAAGAAAGTAGCTACATGCGGTCAAGGAGTGCGACCCAAGGGCTCTAGGAATGATTTGAGGTACGGTCTGTGTCTACTACTAGATACCATATCAATAGACATAGGTACCAATCATTCCTTCCTTCCACGAATCTTGTCCAGGACCTAGAGTTTCCGGTTAAAATCTTTGACTTGACACTCATGTCTGGAGATTCCTTTGGGAGGAGACTCGATAATCACACATACACTGACTGTGTGATCTGAACCTTGAGGTGAGAGTTTTTGTTGGAACCTCTTGGTGTCAGCATCGAGGCCTTACAACGTTAGTTTCGGTATGACTAGACATCCACAATTCATACTTAGATTGACTATATTAGGAAAACTGGTTGTGTCTTGTCTACAATGTTGGAATGGAGTTTTCCTTGTACGAAGAAAAAGGAAACCCAGGCAACACAGGATAAACTCATACATAGGAGGGTGTAGCCGATCACTCATTATTAGGCCAGCCTCACCCTCATGGCAGCAGAAGTTTTGAGTTTTTAGGTCCCAAAAAGAGTGGCTATAGTTCCTCATGGACTATGACTTTGGGATAGTCTATACTCCTGGGAAGGGGAACAAGGTAGTAGATGCACTCATCAGGAGGTCTATCATGCAGCTGCTGAGTGAGGTGATAGAGCAGCTAGCCTATTTGAAGATACCCTTTTTGGATCGATATGGAGAAGCTTTTATTTAGTCTCTTACAGTCACTCCCCCACCCCATCAGTGAGTCAGGGAGGCACAGCATAAAGATGCTGGCTATGAGACTCGACATGCTCAGATATCCACAAGGTAGGCACCTGATGGATTTTCTAAAGGTGGGGAGCACATCATCCTCTTCATAGGATGTTCCATGGTACCAGTGTCACTTCAGGAGAAAGTGTTGAGGGAGTTCCAGACATCCCCTCTAGGGGTACATCCAGGAGTGGAGAAGATGTACCGAGACCTCCGACAATAGAACTGGTGGCTGATAATGAAGAAATAAGTAGCAGAGCTTGTCTCTTGGTGCCTCACTTTCCTTTGGTGGAGTTTTCATAAAACAACAGTTATCACTCCACTATTGGGAGGGTACCTTTTGAGGCATTATATGGAAGACCTTACAAATCAACTTTGTGCTGGACTGAACTAGGGGAATTAGAATTATTGGGACCAGAGATAGTTAGGGCTACCACAAAGAAGGTGTCGATCATCCAGGAGAAGATGAAGGCTGCACAGAGCAGGCAGAAGTCTTATGCCGATAGGGGACGGAGACCTTGGAGTTCGAGGATGCCGACCACATCTCTCTATGGGTCTCACCTCTATGGGGTTTATGGGGATTTGGACGAGGTGTAAAGTTATCTTCTGGATTCATTGGACTCTTCATGGTCTTTAGTAGATTTGGTGAGGTGGCTTACCGCTTAACTCTTCTACCTCAGTTGCACCGGGTGCACGACGTTTCCCACGTATCCCAACTGAGGAGATACATTCATGACACTTCCCACGTCATCGACCACGGAGAGAAGGACGTCGACGATGGGGTGACTTTTATGGAGGTTCCAGTTGAAAATGAGGATCGACAAGAGTAGGTCCTTCATGGGTGGTCGATACCTCTGGTGCGCGTTCATTGGCAGCACGGGAACCTCCAGGAGATCACATGGGAGCGGGAGGCTCAGATGTGTTCACAGTACCCCCATTTGTTCCCTTAGTTTGAGTTGTGGGTTACGGGGATGTAGATCCCTGAGGTGGGGAGAATGTAAGGATGCATAATTTCCATGTATTTTTTTTAAATATATGGGAATTTTACGAGTCCGTGAAAATTGATGGCATGTGATTCTGATGCTCGGAGTGCCCAGAATGAATTTATGGAATTTATTTGGGGTACGTTCAGAAAATGTGCGAGAAGGTATTTCAAACTTTTGAACCAGTTCTCAGAATTGAAATTTTAGGGAACCGTTGAACTCGCAGTGTCGGTATTCACTTAAAGATACTTTCACCTCGATGAAAATTTTTCAAGAGTGAGAGCTAGTTTTTGGGTTTTTCGTGGAAATAATAAAATAAAATAATCACATATTTTTTTATTTGTTTTAACCACTCCATGTGGAAGTTTAGAAGTGGGTACCACCAATCCTTAACCACCCATGAGAGGTTATGGTGGTGGGGACCACCTGAGCCTAACGTCCCATGGGATGTTAGGGTGGTGGGGACCACCCGAGGCCTAAATCTCTTGAACTACCATCTTAATGATGGAGAAACCTCTCAACTCCCTCATTAATGTGGAGGAGCCTCTTTAAATCCTCCACATTAATTGTGCCAATGCACATACCTTTAATATGACAACTTAGGTGATTAATTGATACAAATTGAAATTGTGCCAACAATTAAAAATTGGGGAAACACAATAGTTGACAATTTTTATATTGGGGAAAAGGCTTGGCAAAAGGGAGAGTTCTTGGAGAAGGCTCTCCAATGAAGAATGCATTCTCCCACGAAGAAAACTCCACCGAAAAAGAATTCCGACCTCGACATCGACCTTCTTCCTCGGGACTTCCTACGATGTAGGACATCTTCATCTATGACGAATCGAAATCTGTATTTCCTTCTTGTTACCACTCTAAACGCAGAGGGTTCTGGTCAAACAAACATGGACCGACCCCTCCGTCGTTCTTCTTTGGTGTGCTCTATGAAATGGAGGAAGGAGATGAAGGAGATGAAGTCAAGGGTGCTGTCACCCATGGCCTCCACGAACCATGCCGCCCTAGCGGCGCTCCATACTCCCAGCCAAACTGGTCACGCGCCTCATCCCCATGCCCCGGCCGAGCCACCCACGGTGCTCTGTCCTCCCGCCCGAACTAGCCTCACGCCCTGGCTCTGTGCCCTGGTCGAGCCACCCCAGCGGTGCTCTGGCCTCCCAGCCAAACTGGCCATGTGCCCTAGACGATCCCCCATGGTGCTCCACCCTCCCGGCCGAACCGACCCTGCGCCCTGGTCGCGCTGCCTGCTGGCCCTCCGAGCCGCCTCAGCCGTGCCGCCCGCCGGCCCTCCGGGTCACCCCGTCCGCAACGCCAGCCATCCCTCTGGGCCACCCTGGGCCGAGCAACCCTCGACGTGCCCCTTTGGCCGAACCTCCCTTGTCGCAGACCCCTGATCCACCCCGCAACCTCGCACTATCTACGGCCGAGCCGCTCCGCAGCCGAGTCGGCCCACGGCCGAACCGCCCTCGAGGCACCCCTCACGGCCTGCCGGGCCGAACCCGATGCGACGGGCCACCCAGCGGGCCAGGCCGGACCCAGTGGGTCTAGTCGGGTTGACGCAAACCGGGTCGGCCTAGACCAGGTCGAGCCGAGTCATTTCAACCAGGATGGACCAAACTCGGGCCCACTACGACCCCTTTACATTATTTTGGCCAAAACTTTGGCAACGGACATCCGTTTGATGAACCGTTAATAGCGCTAGAAATCTTGAAGTGAGACGGTCTCATTGAGTATACCTCACTAGAGTTTTGAATTAAGATGGGGAATGGTCAGGTTGGATTGATCACGCATCCAACCAGCCCCTCGGGACATAAAGGCTAATAACTCACAGACCGGGAATTAGATTGACGCGTCGTCTATTGCGTTGAGAACCTTAAGATGTGGCGGACCTCTGAGATACTTCTTCATGGGACTTTGTGGTAGTTTGAGTATCGACCAGTAGCTCGTGGAGAGAATCCTCCTAGAGACGAGCGACCATAGTGTGGGAACCAAATAGTTGGCTGAGACTTGACTACTGCTGGCCTTTTCGACTTATAGTGACTTGACAAGCCCAGTGGGGAGCACCTCTATGAGACGCGATAGACCCATAGTGGGGAGCACCTCAATGTGATGCGGCAGAAAAACAGTACATGAAAGGAGGAGTACCTCAACTAGTCACGAGGTGGAGCACCTCTGTGTGACGTGACAGACCCATAGTGGGGAGAACCTCTGTGTGATATAGCAAACCCATGATACTCTATAATAGGAGTACCTCAATAGTCCAAGGTTTTTGGGAAGCGTCTCTGTGTGATGCGACAGTCCCACTATACTTGATAAAGGAGGGGATCTCCAGCAGTCGAGGTGTTCAATGATGTGACTAGGGATGTTACTTGTTACTACCGCTAGAATAAATCCTAGTGAGAGATGAGTCAGTATCTCCATGTTTTCCTCATCATTGAGATGGATTACTTGATAACATAGGTATATATATAGTCATATACCTAAGTAGGGTTATCTATTTATTTCATACTTTGTGGTTTATCCTTGGTGGATTTTTGTGAGACCCTGAGGGTCTTGGGGTCCCTACTGAGTATCGTTATACTCACCCATGCACGGGCTATGCCATCACCTTGTTTTGTTGGATGCAGATAACGAACAGCACTGACTGAGGACGTGAGTACCAGGACTGGACAGTACCCGAAGGTGGACCATACGACGTGTCAGTATGTAGAGGAGACAGGTGGATGTGGAGTGCTTAGGAGGCTATATATACCTACCCTTTGGGTAGGAACCTCGGAGGAAGACCCAGTAGCTACCTTTACTCTTTCGTTAGTTGTATTATATTTCAGTTTTACTTTTACCTTTACTATTGAGCTTTTCTTCCGACCCCTTTTACTTACTATACTCACTTGGTTTACTATTTAGTTTACTTGAGTTCGTACCTTGTTGTGGGCTTGGTTGTGTGTGTTACAGGTTATAAAAGAAATTCCATCCAGTTTTAGGGAATATACCTTTAGTGCAAGTTGCAATCCCCTGGCCTATGGAAGGTGGCTTTGTGGTAGTCACGACACTGGCCCCGAGGGATCGGTCATGACATTTCTTATGTTTTATTTTCCCAAGATTCCAAGAAGTGTATTATGATTGTTATACAAGGTTAAGCTAGGGTAATAATGGTGTCCTCAAAGGATTATTTATTCTGTGTTTTATGTTAGAAATTTTAATGTAAATTTCATGTATGTAATATATTTTCCAAGACTACTAAACCGGTAGGTCCATTGGGACATGATCTCTTATGATCATGCCAATGTATTAAAATAATGCACTGACACCGGGCTTCTGGGGTCGGGGCATTAAAGTAGAGCCTTCTAGTGAAGTGTGTGTTCTATAACATTTAATATAGATGAGATGAAATGAGACTTTATGGTGTTAGAGATGGATCTATGATGTATTCTTGGGTATGGGTTTTTTTACAATGTTCAAGGATCACATTGACTGTTATAGTAGAACAGCCAGTTTCACAAATAAGGACGGTGCTGAACACCTCTTTAGAGGACAAGGGGTTGTAATGATAGGTGAAAATGGGTTTTTGGCCCCAGTAGTGGGAATGATCTCTTACCAGTTGGCAGTGATTACTTTGGCATCAATATAAGAGATAAAGGGTAGAAATTTTTCAGCAGCAGTCAATCAATTTCCTAATGTGTTCCCTGAAAATTTCTTATGGATACCACCTATAAGAAAAGTAGAGTTCATTATTGATCTCCTTACCAGGACTAGTCTTATTTAACTTGCATCGTATAGGATGGAACACATAGTTTTATTGAAATTGAATGATCATTTGGAAGGTATAGGAATAAAAGGTTTCATTTGGACAAGCACCTCTCTTTGGGTAGTACCTGTCTTGTTCATAAAGAATGTAGATGGAACTATTTGGATGTGAATTGATTATCAAAAAGATAACCATGTTATGAAAAAGAATAGATACCCACCTACATGTACGGATGATCTATTTGATTAGTTAAGGGGAGCCTGGTGGTTCTCTAGAATTTAATTATGATAAGGATATCACCAATTATGAGTTTGGAAAGAGAATATTATGAAAATAGATTTTAGAATCATATATAACCATTATGAATATGTGGTAATATATTTTGGTCTTATGAATACACCAGTTGTCTTTATGGAATTAATGAATAGGATATTTTAGTGATATTTGGATTCTTTTGTTGTGGTGTTTGTGGATGACATCTTGGTGTATTCAACGACAAGGGATGATCATGAGAAACATTTGGTGAAAGCATTGGGAATCTTGAGGGATCGTCTCTAGTATTGAAAACTATCAAAGTGTGATCTTTGGATTGAAGAGGAACGCTTTCTTGTCCATGTTATTTATGAAAAGGTGTTTTAGTGGATCCAGAACAGATAGAAGATGTTATCTCTTGGAAACCCCGAATAATGTCTTTGAGATATGAAGTTTTCATGGTATAATTGGTTATTATGGATTTTTTTCGTGACTTTTCACAACTAGAATCTCGTATGACAGCTCTAATAAAAATATATTCCATTTTGAAAGACTTAGGAATTCTAGAAGTCTTTTCGAGATATTAAATTTTTCCTTACATCAGCACCCATCTTGATTTTGTTGGAATTGTGACAAGAATACATGGTGTGCTATGATGCTTCCAGATCTATGTTGGGATGTGTTCTCATTCAAGGAGACCATGTGGTTTTTTATGGCTCGACGAAGTTGAGAGTGCATGATAATAATTACACAATACAAAATTTGGAGTTAGCTATAGTTCTCCATGAATTGAAGACTTGGAGTCACTATCGCTTTGGTGAGAAATTTACTATGCTCACATATCATAAAGGCTTGCATCAGATTTTCTCACAATGAGATTTGAATCTAAGGAAAAGGAGATGGATGGAGTATCTCCAGATGTTTGACATTTTCATAATGTATTCTCCTGGTAATGGGAATTCAGTGACCAATGCATTTATTATAAATTCATATGCTTAGTTTGTGAAATAAGCTTCAGACGAGTGGTAATTGATGTCGATCCTAGGTGAAATTCATGTCGAATTTGAAGAACGAGGTGTTGTTTTTAATTTCTTTTCAGCTTATGTGGTTATTGATTTTGTAAATATGGTCAAAAGGAATAAAAAAAATAATACAAAATGCCTGGTTATGAGTTCAAAACTCAATGGTGGGGAGACCATTAAGGGCAGGAAACATGATGGCAGTTCGGTTTTTTATTTCAGATATCATATAGTTGTACCTATGGCTTTTCAAAAACAACATCTTCTTGCTTACCACAACTTGAAATGGTAAGTACATCTTGGAATATATAATATGTATAAGGCATTGAAGGCACATTATTTGTGGATCAGTATGAAACAAAAAGTGGATGAGTTCATTTCAAAGGGATTTACGTGTCAAAATGTTAATCCAGAACATCAAAGACTAGTAGGTATGTTGTAGTATTTTCCTATCCCATTGTGGAAATGGGAGAAAATATCTATGGATTTTATTATAGGTCTCCCATGAATGGTTCAGAAACATGATTCTATATGGTTGATAGTGGATCGACTTACCAAATAAACCCATTTCATCCTTATTCATGAAGATCGTATAGTGGATGATCTATCCAAAATATATATCCAAGAAGTGGTAAAGTGACATGGCATACCAGTTTCAATAGTCTCAGACAGAGATCATAGGTTTATGTCTTAATTTTAGAAATACATAAACAAATCCCATGGGACACTACTGACAATGTGTGTAGTGTATCATCCTCATATGGAAGGGAAATTCGAAATGATGATACAGATGATAAATACATGTATAGGACTTGTGTAATGGATTTTTTTGGCTCATTGGAGGAGGATATAATCTTAGTCAAGTTCTCATATAACAACAGCTATCATGCCTTGATACACATGGCTCCACTTTAAGTGTTGTATAGGCATCCTTATCGTTCTCCACTTTGTTGGGTGAAAACATGTGAGACTTCACTAGTTGGGATGATCCTTGTATAAGAAACAATGGAGAAGATTTAGTAGATCATAAAATGGATGGAGACATCTCAGAGTCATCGTAAATTGTATGTGGATCATTGTTGATGTTCTTTATCCTTTGTAGTAAGTGATTATGTGTTCTTTTATATTTCTATAAGGTTGGAAATCATCATTTTGGGAAGCATGGAATGCTATATACTTGATACATAGGTCCTTTTGAGATACTAGAATAGGTTGGAGGGGTGGATTTTCAGTAGTCATTACCACCATGGTTTAGTTCGGTGCATAATTTTTCCCCATATCTTAGTTTAAAAAGTATCAACCTGACCCTTACCATGTGATCAGATGGTATCACATTGACCAAGAGTTGGATGCTTCAATGGTATATATCCCAGTGAAAATTGTGGATAGGTAGGATAAAGTATTGTATGGTAAGAGCATTGGTCTAGTGTAGTTTTCTTAATAACATGGTTGGATTCAGGAAGAGACTTGGGAACAAGAGAAAGAAATTAAAGAGCAATGGCCAGAACTCTTTTTGGGAATGGATTCATTTCTACATTTTGAGGACGGAAAGGCCAATGTTGGTGAGAATGTAGCACCACTTTTTTTGGTTTTTAACCATTAAATCTTATGTAATATATATATAAATATTAATTAGGAAGTTTATTAGGGTTTACAGATCTTATGAAATGTTTTTGGGGCTAATGGAAAGGTGCACGGGTTGCACACTGTTTTCCCAAACTGTGTGGGAATATTTGGAGAAACCATTCACCTTACAGATATTGGATAATAGAATTAGCACAGTGTGTTCATGTTTATGGAGAATTTTGAAGGAGGTAGTGCGAGTTTCTATCAAGGTAGTAGATAATGCATGGTTAGCGAACAATTTTTCTAAAGGTGCGACTAAACCATTTGCGGAGTCAAATTGAGATCCTAATAAAGTGGATCTCACATGTTTTTACCCTAAACCCCACATGTTTTCTCCATTATGGACTTAACACTATATTCTTCTTAATTTAATGTTAATTAAACTCTCTAATGTGAATTAAAATCAATCAGAAACCTTCCTTTGGCCTTCAGTAGCCTGATTCTTGCAGTGAGTGCTTGTTATTCATCATTGTTGATCATTTTCAAAGAACTACATAGATCTACTTCTCCTCTCCTATCATTTTATTATATCCACATCCATTATGGGTATATATAAGATATTGGATTCTAAATATGATGATATATTTCTTGGATCTTGATAGGGGAATAGATATAAGGCGGTTTGTGGAGAATCAACCCGATTTCTTTAGCTTTCTTTATCCATTTTATGTTTTCTCCAAAAAAAATCAATGTAGGTGGATTTACTCTCGAATAATCTTAATAGAAATGATTTTAATGATTTTAAATTGAATATATTATTTTTAATTGATTTTGAACTGACTATTTGACAATTCTTTGAAACCCTCTTTTGTTACAGTTTGGTAAATTGTGGAAATCTGAAAAACTAGGTGTTATTGAAAATCTACTTTTTTCTTGATTTTAAATGATGGATTTTAAAATGGATATTTTCTAGAAATTTGGAACATGTATTTATTTAATATTTTTTAAATAAAATGAATTTATTTATTGAAATGAAATGTTTGGTTGAAATTGTATTTTTTGATGATTTCTAATAAAATAACGGGTTTATTGAAATGGTTGAATACACTTCGTTTTGTCATGATTTGTTATGTGTGTTCATATAAATTATAATGGATAAGTTAATTAATGACCCCCATAAAATTTTTGGGATAGATATGGGTGTGAATTACCCCCATCAAAATGGTCAACTAACTGAAGGCTTAGTGGAAGGATCACAAGTATAGGGAGTTCTAGGTAACATCCATTTGTGGGTGTGTGGTGAAAAATGGAATGGTTAAACCAAAATCTTATTGAGAAATATTTTAAAATCCTTGATAAGTTATTTCCCAACAATATGACTTTCTAGAAAATTGGTTTAAATAGAACTTTTTGGGATATGGTTATAAATGTTTTGAAACTTGTTTATATTTAATTATAATCTTTTTTTATGAATTTTTTTATATAAATTCTTTTATATAAGTGTTTCTGACTTTTATATCCTAGTGGTAAGAGTAAAAATGTATTTGGGGAAATCCAACTGAGGTTTATACTCATACCTTCTTTGGAACTTTGGATCCTTTGCAGATGCTATATTCTGGGACATATGCAATGGTAAAGTTTCACATGTTTTAGCACCACCTCGTGAAATGTGGTATGTTTGGTGATGTTGGAGCATATAGAATGTAGAGAATAGAGTCTTGTAGTTGTATTGGAGTTTCTTCTAGATATCTACCACTTTTTACATTAATAGTTTCTTATAATTCGATTGCAGTGCACTTTGGTATGGTTTTGATATAAATGAAGTGGTTGAGTTGTCTTTCATTTATTCATGCATCATATAGGGAGTTGTTTGGTTTTGGTTTTCAGTGTTAATGGTTTTATTATTTAAATGTTAAATAATACCCTACTTGAAATTGAAACCCTTCAGCATTTATTACAAGCCATTTGTGTCTCGATAAATTCTCTTAATGCCTAGTAATGATTCATTGTATTCTCAAGTCAATGAGAATAATTAGGTCATTACATAAAGTATGTATTTTGTATAATTCTTAAAATTAATCCTATTAGTACATACTCTAATAAAAATTCTCCCCCAACTATTTTAACGTCACAATGGGTCCACTCAACATTGAGAAATCATCGGTGAATCACTTTTAATGTTTAGATAAACCAATAAAAAATTGTATTTGAAATTAATTCTAAGGTTTCTCTTAATACATAATTTTATTTAAATTTTCATGGGTATAAAATATTCCATTAACACAAAAAAATTTAATATAAATTTATTTTCATGACTTTAGAAATGTTAAATTAAGAACATGAAAGAAAAAATATTTTTTTATAAGATCTCTATGAATTTCAATGTTCCTATTATTTTCTCCAATTAATTTTGAGTATATAAGGATTCTATCCATAAAAAAACCACCAAAGTTTCTATCTATATAGTGAATATATGTTTCATTAATATAATTAAAAACTCAATTGCATGAGTAACTCAAAAAGGCATATCAAGAAATTCACAAGGTCCATATAAAAATCTAAAATCGATTTTTTAAACTTTATCATTATTTATCCTGATATAATGATACCTATACCATAGATGAATTATAAAAAAATCATTATCCCGGTTTATTAAGACAAAAAATTAATTCACTCTAAAAATATATATTTTTACCATGTTCCATTTAAACATCTAGTATTCATGAAACATAAGTAAACTACTACTGTCTTGATTAATAAATAAAATCAGTTCCTTCCATGTAGATGAACATTGTAAAATGAATCTTTACATACCATGTTTATCTATATATACCACTAAGACATATAACATCACATGTTCATCTATAATATATATAATAGAAATAGTGATTTCCATAGAATTTAGTCAACAGATTATTCTACGTGCCTAAATAGAGCTAATCTAAAAAATTCTCCAAGAAATTTGTTTTAATATTATTAAAACACCATTGAAAGTGGAAATTCAACATTTCTATATTTGGATCATTGTGATAGTATTTATAATTAATATGATATATATCAAACATTGAAAATCATTAGACCCACTGAAATCAGTTTAATATACCACAAACAATTAATGGTGTGTATAGTAACATATTCCACTATATAGAGAACTACTTGAATATAAAAATAGATTTATGTATATAATTTAATCATAAAAATAATAATGAAATTATAAATTTTTATATAAATAATTGGAAAATAATTAAATATTTAAATGTTACCATTCTAATCAAATAGGACTGACACTTAAACCCTTTTTTATTCCTTTCACCTAGAAGAGTATTTAATTTTATTAAAAAAACTTAAACTATAAATGAATTCCCAATTTGTGATCATGTAATGTGAACCACTATAATATATACCATATTAATGTCCTCTATGTATGAAATTAATATTTACAAAATAATCCTTGATAGTTTCTTTAACCAAATTCATTTCTCAAACCTCTAAGAATTGAGATTCTCATTAGTCACCAACTCTATCAAATAAAATAATATTTTAAAAAATTTAAATACTTTCATTTTCTAATATATATTTCCATATTCTAAATCATAAAATTATTTAGATTTATACACCATTAAGTGAATGATAAAACATAAATTATTAACTGTATTCTTGATACCCTTCCTGTTGGGATTCTTTTTCCATCATATTGTAGTCATAAACTCAAACCATATTTGAGTCATTCCATCAAGAGGATAAGATGTAAAATAAAACTTTGAGGTCTTATGAATCTATAAAAATAATGAATTGTTGTCATTATAATCTAACTAATCTTATTCTATATTTTATCCCACATCAACCATCAATAATTGTTCAATATATTTTTAAATTTTTTTGTCATTATCCACATCCTTGGACATATAATAGTTTTTATAAATTTAAATCATAATATCATTATATGAAATAATTCTTACATATTTCTTACTTGTATGAGTAATCTATGGTTCTTCTCATCTAGGTTTATCTGGAACACTATAAAACAGAATAGTTTCGTAATAACCCAAATACCGGTAAAAATTGAATAAATTTCACAAAATATCATTACAAGAAAATCCCACTATGCACTATGTTCAAGAGTATTTATATTAATTTTATATAGATATTACCATTTATAATATAATGGAAACAAAAATTCAAACATGATTTAGTACCTTTATTTTAAATTATCTTTTCTAAAAAAATAACAACTTGTTGAAAAGATTTTTCATTTAAAAAATTTATTTCATTAAAACCTTGTTCAAGAGATGAAATTATTATTATTCAAAACATGATACATGATCTATTCCCTTGTCAACATATTAATGGATAAACAAGGAATAATTAAAAAAATATTTCAGAGTCATTATTTACCTATATTTTTACATTAACACCATGATAATTCAATTCTGTTCAAAAATAAGTAAGTTATACCATTTTAAATATATTATAAGAACTAAAATGATTATATTCCATTCCTTACATTAAATACAAATAATATAATTAAAACCCATTATTTGATAAAATTTTATATCACCCAAACCCTTGGACAAATAAACCAAGACCTAAACTAGATTTACATAAGGAAATAGGCACGGTCCTTAATTACTAAAGGTTGTAAACAATATTTAAGGATAGAATTTTTTGTTAATGGAATAATTTTACCCAAAATATTTAAAATAAAAAAAATAAAAAAATTATATTGACAAAAAACCCAATTTAAAAAATATTTACAAATAAAAGCATAGAAGAAGTATTTTTGTTTTAAAAAAATATTTACTAGAGAAAATTGATAAAAAAACATGCCCCAATAAAAGATATTCCACATAATCTATATCTCATACATCCAATATTGATCGATGTCTCTCCATCGATAAAGGATATAGTCTTCCCACTATATATATATTGAATAATCTTGTATATACGTACATTTAAATCTATATATCGTAAGTGACTATAAAATCATTTGAAGTTTCTAATGAATAAAATATGTTTCCATGTATGATAAGGTCCAATAAAATAAATGTTAATCAAAAATGATAAATAAAATGATATTTTATCATTAAAATTTTAATAATAATAAAATTTAAAAACTATTAAATACAATAAAAATATAGTAAATAATTTTAAAACCCATATTTAAAAAAAAAATCCTCGATTTAAAATAGATTTCTATACACATTATTGTCCCTAATTGAATTTTTTAGAACTCCTATTTTCTTATGTTCCACAATAAAACTTCTCATTTCTAAAATTCATAAATGGAATAAAGTATTCCATAAAAATTTATTCTTACTAAGGAAAATATTAAACATTGGTAAGTCAATTAAATTGTTTCTAGCTAACAGGAATAAATTATCATTTAACTTGGGAAAACTAATCCTTACATAAAATTATTTTAGTGCTTGAACTTGGTTATTACACTTTCAAATATAAAACCACAAAATTTCTACATTAATTTACCAAGGAGTGTGGGAATCTATATCACCCCATTAATCCCAATTGTCACTCTCCTTAACAAACGCGTTCTAAGCCTATAATTTTTCATAAATAAATTTTAGATCTTTGAAAATATATTTTCAAAGGAAATAACATTTTAATATAAAAATACACACCTTGAATGAATTTACTATTCAATCACATCAATCCATTAAAAAAATTAAAACCCTTATAATGGATATTTTTTGAATATCATAATCTTCAATGAAAAGTCTATTTTTTATCAAAATAGTTATTATAAAATGAAAATAAATATATTCATACATAATTAGAAAAACAATATTTACTTTTATTAAAAAAAATTATTCTAAATTTAGCACATATATGGATGTAAAAACCCCCAAACTCAAGAAAAATTCATGTTAAAATCATATTTTTGAATAAAATCACTATTCTCTAAAAATAATGAAATTTGAAATGATTTATAACCATAAATAACTCACAAATAATAATTATACAATCACCAATTGTATTAAATTACCAAATCTAGAAACTAATAAGTGTTGTCTTGGTGAATCTCAAAATCCATGTCTTATAATTTTAGGGAATTTGGATTTCACTTGTAAAACATTTTATATTATTTTGTGTTTTTCAATTTTTTATGTATTTATTTATTTACAATTTGAGTTTATTAGGGAACTGGGAAATTAGTTTTATGGATATAATGATAAATGTAATTTTTAATTAATTGGAGTAGGATATCAAGACTCTAATAGGGTATATTGGTAGTTTAATGTCCCGTGGAATGAGTTCTTGTGGTCAAAGAAGCCACTCAGAGGCTGGTTTCCTTCTATAGAAAACATTGTGGTCCATATATAAGAATAGTGGAAGCCCACAACAGAACCGACAGAATTTGGATACCCTATTTATAAAGTGTCAATTCCCATCATTTCTTTTTTGGGATTTGATATGATCATTGGGATAACAAAACAAAAAACAAAAAAAAACTCTTCCCAAAATATCTCTCAAATCCCTCAGTGATCATCTGGCAGTTTCCCTAGTATTTTTATGTGCAATGAAAATCTTCTAAAGTAATTAATGAGTCTATAATTTTCATAGTGGTTTTATGTGATGGATTCAATGTATAGATTATTATATGTTCCATTTATAATAATTCATATTATATTGGAATGATTCTTCATATCTTGGGGTATAAAGTAGAATTTGGAATCAAATCCTTCAGTATATTGTTTATATATCAAATGTATTATCGTATCAACTTTATATAGAGCTCTAATATACTTATTATATTTATTTCGAATTTTTTGATACTTGAAAATATTTTTTTATAGTTATTTTACTTGATATTTACTATTAAATTAGTAATTAATTTATAATTTATATAATTTTAATTGACTAAGTGAATTTCATGTAAAATTATACAACGTTTTTTTATTTTTTAATTTTTTATTACGAATACTTTTATTAAATTAACATTATTGACTAAATAAGGTTCAAAATTGAATTTATATACTAATTAATGGGTCATTTTACTCAAGTTATGATATTAATTTATGATTATTAAATGATCAATAAAAATTCCTTGGGTTGAAATAATATTAAATAATGAAATGATAATTAGAGTTGTGTTTAGTATTAAGTATCTAATTAAAAGAATACAATCCTTATAGTTGTGCTTGAGTCTGAATAATAAATGTTTTATTTTTATAATGATTAATCATTGATGATTCTTAATGGTTATTATAAAAACCAATATGTAGTTTCTTTGATAATCAAATGATATATTAAATGATAAATATTACTTATGAGGGATAAATAAATATACTTTTATTTGTAAAAATATATTAATATTTCTTATTAATGCATGGTCTATATGAAAAAAATCATATATCGAATTATAAAATGAGTAGTGAAATTACAAAATAACTTAAAAAATATATTTGAGGGGATTAATATGAAACTCCTTCTATATTACGTGTTGAAAATTTTGGATTGGAATCTTATAATGTATATTTTATCATTAATATAAGATTTTAATAGATTTTTTTCAACCTAATATAACTATTTTTGAAATTAATCATATAGGTTATCTATCAATATTTATATGGTTAAGGGATGAATTAATTATTTGTTTTTTTAAATAACATTTAAATAAGTGACTAAATGGGATAATTATTCAAAAAAAGTGTTTGAGTGTTTAGATAAAAATTATTTTAATTAATTAAATTTTAATATGCATTTCACTTTGAATTATATATAAAATTTTGATATATTTTAATATGGAAATTTTTTAAGGCATGAAATATAATATTTTACATTAAATCAATTGATTATATTATTAATGATATTTTTTTTTTAGAAATTATTGTAGTAAATTTTATAGAAAAAAATAATTTAGTTGGAGATTATATTATTTTTCAAGTTTTATTAAAATATGAAATCATATATGTTTTTTAACATAATCGTGAAAACATGATATTATATTGTTTAATTTTTTTGGGAAAAATGGGGTTGAAGAACATTAATGTTTTAGTAAATGTAATAGAAATATCGATTAATGAATTTTTGTAATCATTTAAAGTATTAGGTTATTATGTTTATTATTATTATTATTCATTGATATTTATAAGTATGATTAATGTTTAACATAAGATTAATGTTTTGTTTTGAACTGATTAGTGTGCTACAAATTATGTAAATAAATTGGAATAACTATTAAGATTAATATTATGATTTTGACATATGATAAAATGAATTAATTTTAATTTGTGATATTCAAAGAGGAATGTAATTTGGCAATTGGTAATGAAAATATATGGAAATAATGGAGAAAATAAATATGTAATGATATATATTTTTTAATAAATGGGTTATTTGATTGTTTAAAATTTAGGTATTTTATACGTAAGACTATTTTTCGATAAATATTTTCATGTAGCTATGTGTAGTCTTTGAATATTATTTTGTTAATTATATGATGATTTTATATGATCATAATTAATTATATAATATTTACTGATTTAATTTTTAGTACATGTGTTAGGGAACAATGAGTTTGGATATGATATTGGTTGCTCATTTTGTTTAGATATTGTCAGAATGTCCATAGTATTTTATATTTTTTTAATATTAATAATAAGTGAATTATACCATGTTTTTTAATGACCTACTATGTGATCCATATAAGACAAACAATATCACTTCCATTTATATAATCAATTATTTATTTATTTTATCCCAATTCCTTGATTCAGGTATTATATAAGGTTATACAAGTATGTTTTGATCCAATCTTTTTGTTTGGGTTTCAGGTGTAGTATAAGAATTTAGTTCCATCAATTGGCTCCAGATCAGGCACAAAATTTTACAATAGAAAGAACACCACACAATAACTCAGATTAAAAAGGAATAATGAGGGGTTTTTTAGGAAGGATATGTTGGGTTTGTTATAAGTATTGTATTGGACAAGGGGAGTCATGATGTTATGGCTAAATGTGAATTATATACAATAATTCTTTCTATTTGAAAGGTATGTTATATTTTTAAAATGTTGGAATGGTGTATCGAAATATTTGGGGAGAATGATGAGGTCCCAAAATATAAGTATTCTTATGAATAAGTTGAAACATACATTAGGATGGTCCTTATGCATATAGGTCCTTAAGTATCATTTCCTATTTCTTATTCAAAAAATTATATAACTGATGTAAAGGCATGTAGTATATATAAATTTATTTTATTTTATTTTATGGTAAATGGTTGGTTACCCTTTGATATTTAATAGATAACAATGTTATATATAGTGTCTCCATTTTTATGTGTTTTAATATACAAGAGTTGCTAGATTTGGGTTAGAAATATAATTATGTATGATAGATAATGGTAATAAGAACATACCCTATGATATAGTATATTTTAAAAATGATAATCTATATAAAATGTAAGGATATTTCTTATAATACAAAATAGTTATCTTGATATATAATCAATTAATTTTATTCACAAACATTAAAGAACTATAATTCAAGTGAAACCTAAAAGTTATTATGTATAATGCCTAGGGTTTTTTTAATGTGAAATATATGGGTTTTATGATGTGTTAGCATTCAAAACATCAAACAAAATTGATTTATGGTCTATGTTGAGAACCATTTTTTTGTCACAAAAGGTTCAACCCATAGTAGTCTATATGGGAAGTCCCACCATGAAATAAGGGTCACATTGAGAAATTAAAAGTTTAGTTTTATTTTAAAAATAAAATAATGGCTAAAATTAATATAAATGGTGGGTTAAGATATTTCACCTAGTGGTAAAATGGTTATTCCCTAATTATCTTATATTTCATATGTCATTCCATTGGTGAGATCCTCATTTTTTATTATATGTTCTTTAGGTTATCTAGTATGTAGTGTATCCACTGTAATTATAGATTCCATAATGTGTTTAGCTTTTATATCATTTGTTATTTCTATTTCTCTATAAAATCCATGTTTTTTTAAAAAAATTATCTTCTTCCATTTGATCAAATTATGAATAGACTAATTATTTAGTTAATAGAGTCCCATTAGAACTATGTAAGTGGTTCTTCATGTTCTATTTTCATAGATAACCTTATATGATTTATTGTAAAAAAATGAAGTTTGTAATGATTTAATGTCATTATATACTATTATCAAATATGGATTTAAAAATTATATTGTTATTCTTAATCACTATATTTGGATATGAATATTTATATTAGCATTAAAGGGTTTTTATGGATTTTATGATTCCCATTAAAACATTGAAAAAAATTTCCAATAGAATTATACTACAATGTTTCTATATAAATTATTGTTGTTTTATAAAATAGAACAATGAAATTAAAATTGAAATTAATTATATTAAATTTCATGCTCCCTTGAGAATAATTTGACTTTTATATTGTGTAATTTTGTGGAAATAGTTTTACATCATTGGATTTCTTTGTACATGGGTAGGTACCTTAGGAAAAGAACCATTGTAGGTAATGATTCCACACTAAAAAAACATCTTTACTATATATGATATCCCTTTAGAAGGGATGAAAAGGTTATGATACTATTCAAACTAGTGTTTCTATAATGAAAAAGAAATAATAATATGCCACTCCTGTTGTTTTCTTGTATGTAGTTTGAGGCACATGTCTTGGGTAAATATTAGTACTAGGATCCTAGTAGGCCTTGATCTTAGATAACATCGGGTTGGTAATAAGATATTTTTATTGGTGGTGTTTTTTTAATTGGAGCAATACATTAATGCTAAATTATCTTAAATACTAAGACGTGATCTTTTAAAATACAAATTTTATCATCATATAATTTATTCAAAAATAGAATACTTAGTTTTTCTAACAATGGTTGATCATTGAATACTTATTGGAATCCAAATGGACTAGTTATGATCCCAACCTTTTTACACAATTTGGGTGTATATATACATTGTTTTTAATGATATATTTAATGTAATGGAACCGATTATAGTTTGTGGATATTCAAGATGGATGTTTTTTTGTTTTGAGTCGGTTACATGGTGGGAGTCGGTACTCATCCCACATAGATATGGGTTTCTGTTGAATTATTATATTTTTTGGACCTTAATTTTTAATGGAATCATAGTTTGTTTACTGTTTTATTGAATTCCCATCCAATAATCATTTTAGTTTTTTTTTGAATTTTAATGTATCATCATACTAGGAACATAAATTATAATGATATTTTTGTGTTTTTATTAAATTATATTAATTATTTATGTTTCATGATTCATGTTATACAACATTTATGTTCTTTTTTCATCACACTTATTTGAGTTAATAAATCACTAATAAATGGTGAGGTAATGGGTTTATTGTTTATGTATATTTACTATACAAAATGTAGAAATAATTTCTTCCAAGATTAAAATAAAATTCTATTTTCCCATATTCATATGGTGTTTGGAGTGTAAAATTATATGGCCAAACCATAAAATTAATGTCAATTATTAAGTGAAAACTTTATTAGGGGTGCATTGTTTAGTAAATCATACAACCTAAACATGACTTGTGGTAAATTCCATGATTCTTTTTTTCTCAATTTTTTGTAAATTTAATAATCCTTATTGTTTTTTAATGAATTATTATCTTATTGATTGATTTAATTAAGATAAAATATTGTTCTCTTTAATGTTTCATTATTTTATTTCATGAAGTATCACTCCCCCTTGATGTCCTACCACCAATTCATGAGACAGAGTTACGAAATATTTTTTATATGATATGCCTCTAGTGGATTAGAATTTCATCAATAAAATGGCATGAAATATACAAGCCTTGCATTAGGGGTAGACCTTAATAATTTTTTAATGTAACATGATAAATCATATATCATGGCATGATATGAATAAAGTTAAATAAATTATTCACCATAATTCATTATCTTTTTTGGGAATAAATGGTTGACAAGTGGTGTGGATTGGATTGAAAATATAATATGGGTCATTAAATTATTTAAATGCCAATATTTGTTAATGTGATGTGTGATGTGATTATTCTTGATGGACATAAAAAATTGGGGGTGTCTATTAATCAAGATAATTTTATATGAAAAAACATTGTAATGAATTTGATGTCATTATTAATCATTTATTATATCCTGAAACTACATAACTAGTGAAGTATTAGGAGTTAGTTTTCCTTCATTATGGAAACTAAACATTCTTGGATTATATAAACCAGGTTTTTTATATTATTCACTTCTCACCCAAGATGGTATAGAAAGATTAGTTTAAATATAATATTTTCTAAATGGTCCTTCGACCTGACATGTGATACTAATTATTTCTACTAAACCTACCCAACCATGCAAAAATGGTGTTCCGAACCAATATAGTGGAAATAAATATTTTTGGGAGGTTAAAAATGGTTTATTCCTCTCCCATTATAAGTGGGGGTGGAAATGGGATTTCAATTAAGAAGGGAAATCATTATGAGTATAGATTGGGTAGTGGTTGTGGATCCAATCATATTTCATTGACTTCTTATTTCATCCTTATAGGGGGGAAACTATTTCTTCCTAATATATAGATGGGTTAGGAAAATATAAGATTCTCCTATAGAGACCCCAAAAACATGACACACTTTTGGGTGTATGGTCTATCTATTGATTTTTACATTAATATTCCCATTTCAGTGATGTGGTGGTGGTTTCTCATCCCACATGGGGTCTCTTGTGAAGTCAAGTGCTTGTAAAGTAATATGGCCCCAATGATATGGGTTTCGAGGGATCATTGGATCATTCTATCAGAGAATCTAGCTGGGGATTGATCCTTAGGGTTGTGTAAGTTCATAAGCTAGTGGAATATCTTAGACCCATATTTAAGTAAATTCATTGAATGAGATGTAATTAGTGGTCATTGTATCAAATGAAGGGGAAATTAAATATGAGGTACCATTATTATTACCTCATTAATGGATAATCATTTAATTAATATCAGTTCCCCCCATTCATTCATATCTACCAATATCATTGATCTCTTAAACATTATATCTTATCCTATACCATATATTATGTAAATATATACACCTCTCAGGAAGAATAACGAACAAGTATTTATATTTCCTTTATCAATTATCAATATTTATGAGGTAGTCATATAATTGGATTTTCTTTTTATCAAGATATACCACTTTGATATTCATATGAAGATTGATTTAATGATCATTTTCCAATCATGAATTGATTGTTTTCATTAGATGGTTTCCTAGCTTCTCCCCTTGGATGTTTTTATTTATTATAAAAATAATATGATATATGGTCTCATAGACTTAGAAATTCTATTCATGAATTTGGTAGGTTACTATGTATAATAACAACTCTTCTATTTTAGGTTACTGATGAAAACTATAGGTGGGAGATTCCTTCCATGGTAAGAAATATTCTCAAAATATTACTATATGATTCAAGTGGTTTCCTCATTAGTAGTAATTCATTTTTTCTAATGAACTATTTTCATAGATACAACCAATTTCATTTCCCATGTATCATTTGTTGATTTTAAATTTAAATGTTCTACATATTCTGCTAGATTAAATATAATATAAGGGCTTTATTAAACGTATAATCTATCTATGGGACACTTCCATAATTAATTTTATGAAATTATATTAGAATCATTACTTTTTAATTTTCCATAAAATACTAAAATATGTGACCAATAAGTGAAAATCCATCTTTCCTTATATTAATGTACTCTTTGATCAAATAAAATGGTAATGATTGTTATCAATGATTTAACCCTAGTAGTTAAACCTTAAACATAATATGAAGGAGTATAAAAATTAAAATACTCCTTTTATATGAATGTATAGTCACTTAACATATTTACTACTAACTTTCCACCTTACTAATGGTCATGAGGTATTCATTACTAAAGATCATTGTTGGCTCTGTTTAATCTAATGAGAAGTGGGAGTTGAACTAGTGGAGTTATGTTTGAACAACATATTTTATATATAAATATACCTCTATGTTTTATTCTACAAATATCTACACAAAATAGAAATTAGTCAGATTCAAATGATCATGGTGAAAAAGAAGGGTAAATGAAAACATAAATTTTAAAAGGTTAAAATCCAATTTGGAATCCTTCACTATGTCAGGGATGGTTATTCCCCCCAACCATAGATGATTTTCACTATAACTCTAGGTGAATTCCTATATTAATAATGTTAGTGATATCCCAAGACATAGATTAAGAGTTACACCTGAAATAAAAAAATCACACTTGTAAAAAATATGATTACAAAATGAATAAGATCACCAAAAACCAAGATTCATCAACCAAAAAGAAAGAAGATCCACTTTTATGAGCCTCGAGAATATTGAAGAATTAATTTCCCATTGTGAATACTTGAAATTTTCTATATAGCTATTCTCAAACATAAATCTAAATTCTTGAGACCATTTAATTATTAGATTCTAAAAACTTTATATTAAACATCATCATCAGACTCCTTTGCTACTTTTGTGTTATTTTATAGAAGAAAAACACAAGACTTGTTGCCTCTACATACACCACTATCTCTCTTTTAATTTATAAAATTTTATTATCCTCACATGATTTTAAATTTCTATTTTGAATGAAAAGTATCATATTTTAATTTCACCATGATCTCCATAACCACAATTAGAACCATAATTGTGTTTTGGCCAAAATTTTCATTTTTAGCATAATTATGAAATAATTTAATTATAATAATGAAGAATTTCATTATACTTTAAAACATATATCATTGAGGGAATAAAAATATATCCTATAATTATAGAATAACTAAAAACATTAAAATAATTATTTTTATAATTCCTCCATGTAAAATTTGAATTATTGAAAATTGTAAAAAATCAATTTGTACATAGTGAATACAATGAATTGGTTATTCGAAGAACATTTATCTACATAGAAAATAACTACATGAGTAAAATTGAATACCTTTCTCTCATCATTATTCAACTACAAAACACAATTTTCTTCATGGATTTTAACATTGGCAACATCACACTACTAACTGTATAGATTTCAAAATTGGTTATGTTGAAGAATTAGCTACGTGGTGTATTTGGAAACATGTTACATTATTCTATGTAAAGGGTTTGGATATATGTTCCATTAATCTACATTATTTACCTATATTGTATAAATGGATACATGAATCTTAACTTCACAAAAAATGACTATGTGAGTCTTTACATCCAAAATATTGCTACATGAATCATCACATCAAAAAAATTTCTATGTAAATCAGGAATTCACTCAAAATAAAACAAATTACTTTGCTTGACATACATCACGGCTCAAAAATGCATTATAGAATAATTATGATTTCTTGTGTGATATATAATTCCATAAAAAATAAAAATAGAACCATCTAAATTAATGATAAACACAAGAATTATTATCATAAAATATAACAAACTAAAAATGCATTGAGCCACGAGATCTTCATGAATTCTCAATCCAAGCTATAAATTCATGAGCTTATTGAATATCCCCCATTTTTTGAAAAGAAATATATAACCCTATTATATTCCATTACTCTAAACATAAATCATATAATCATATTAAATATCCAAGATATGAATCCTCACACCACATAATAGGTTAATGTTGTGTTTCATATATATTTCCATCACTCAGTGAAAACCATGATTAGGATGAGTTACTAAAACAACTCCACTTACTATACTAACCATTTTACTTACACACCCCATTCATTAAATTATTCTCTCCCACTCTTGAAAAATTATCTATTGATCTATAGGGGGCTTAATTAAATATATTCTAGAGCATGTGGGGATGTCTGAACATGAAATTTCTTCCTTAACTGTAGAAACTTATAATGCGGGATTACTTTTTAAAGGATATATACAAGATGATACATGGTGATAATAAAAAAAATATTAAAGTCATATAAATCCGCATTATCATTGATTAAATGGTATCATATATTAATATTTTTTAATAGATATTGTTGAGATGGATTTTTTGAATGTTGAGTAGAATACTAGTTGTCGCAACGGATTTTAAATGGTCTCTAAAAAACAACCAACAAATCTTATTAATGAACGTATAATTGTAATTCCATTTAAAATGAATGGGTATTAGTCATATAATCAGATTCTTTAGTACTCAGGGTCACTAAACATTTCTTCTTACTATCCTAGGAAACACAACCATCACCAATAATGAAAAATTCACAAGATGTGGATATATAGTATGTACAATCACCATCCAAATCTACATAACTATAAAACAGAAATTATAGATATTCATTATGTATATTGTAAAAAAATAGTTCACTATGGATTTTACAAACCTCAAAATTCTATTTATTGACAGCATGTTTAATTCTTTTAGTTCACTTTGATACCTTGCATAAAGAGTCGCTACATAGGTAATGTTGTGTCTTGATACATTATTACACAAAAGGCTACCAATCATACCTAAAAATTCATTTTGATCAAAATTAATCCAATTTAATCACTTATCAACATTATTCCAGCTTATATAAATATAGAATACTCTTTATAATCATCCATTCCAAACATTAACAACTTTTTAGTAGTATAAAATTCTAAAAAAATAGGTAATAATCAGATTTGTACCCATTTTGTATTCCCAAAAAAATAGTTTACTTCGCCCAAAATTAGAACATATATTTCTTCTTTATATCTATTTAAAATTTACTACATAAGAAACATTTTAACCAAAAAATATTATATCATCCAATTTAACAACCACTAATTTTTCTAAACAATCCTTATTCATGTTTATATTTTTATCAACCATGCCATTAGAAAACAAAATTTTTCATAAAAAATTATCTAGTTTATAATACCAATCCTATGGATATTATTTCAAGAAATAAAATTAATAATTAAATAAACAAAATATTTTTCCATCACTATCAACATTGAACCTTATGATTGTTAAATAAATTCATATTCTTGAAGGTCACCATTATTGAAAGAAGAATATACATTAATTTGAAATATATTTTAATGCTTTTAAAATGACATAACAAAGAAAATTATCTTTTTATCTAGTAATTAAATCAGATTAATTTTCTCTACAATGTCTATGAATTCATTTTTACAATAATCAAAAAAAAAAAAATTCCCTTATTCCATGTGACCTCATCATTATCATTCATTTTGATTCAAAAAACCCTTTTTCTACGAATGAGATTTTTCATTTTGTTTCCTTAGAAAAATAATCCATGTAATGTTATTATCAATTTCATCATGTTATTTATTTATTGAATACCAAAATTTAATATGTCCAATACCATATCTCCATTTCTTGGTTTATATTTTCATACAAGTGCTATTTAGTTATAAAAGTTTTCTACCTTCTTGTCTATATAGTGCATTCTGATTCACAATGATATTATTGGCTCCAACATGACCCTTTAACCTCTAATATTTATTTTTTTCACCAAAAAAACCTTTATCGTCATCAATATGTCATTATAAATTAGAATCAATGGTTTCCAGTATGAGTTCTTCACATTTTTCTCCCCTTTCATCTAAAATTTTCACATGGTTTTCTATAGAATATTTGGAATCATATTTAATATATTGAAAATTCTCCCAAGATATTCATAAATATTCACAACTAAACACTAATTTTGTTTTGAAATATCTTATTAATGAAAGTTTATTTATTAAAAATAGATTAATATCCCATTAAGTATTAATTGTCACTATTTTCATAAAATGTTCCCATATTTTTTTGTTTTTTTAGTTTATTAAGGTAATATAGTCACATTGAAATATTTCACTATAGGCTTATTTTGGTACGAATTCTCATAGGTTGTATGATGTGTCTTGAGCCTCAAAGGTCACCAATTTTTAATATGCACCCCAGTCCATACTTTTTCATTGCATAAGTATTTTGAAAAATTATTCTCATCTAGTATTGTTTATACCATTTCCTTAATTATTTTATTATTACTATTTATAAAACCATTATGTTATGGTCTATAATGTGTTCCATATTGATTATTGATTCCATAATTTCTAAGAAAATTTTCAAATGCATCAATCATGTGTTTGATCTAATTACCATATCTTAGTTATTTTTATAGATAGATGAATCTTCTTTTCAATCTACCATCAATATGTTTTGAACATCCTAACTGTCTTAGACTTGGGGTTGATGATAGTAACATTAGAAATATAATTGAATTAATCAATGAAAAAATGAAATAAAAATCACCATGGGTATATGTCTCTCTTATAAGACCATTAATGTATATGTGGACTAATTATAATGTTCTTATATAAGTAATATCCAACTTTGTATGAGTCTCTTGAGTTATCCATTAATTAAGAAATTTTTTAAAGAATAAATCTTGATATATATTCATCTAAATTAAAAAATTTAGGAATTTGTGTTTCATAATCCTACTTAGGATTAATGGAACAAGATTACCATTTATTATATTCTCTAATATGTTATCTTAATTCATGCTGAACTAACATGAATTTCAATTAACACATATCAGGAATAAATCTATATTTATTCTTATTCCATGAGAGTCAGTTCTTCCATCACATTTGATTTTAAAAAATAATGTATTTATCTTGAATATCACCTCATTACCACTATCAATAAATTTTATAATACTCAATAAGTTTTTTATCCCTTCAAAATAATAAAAATCATATGATTTTAAAATAGAAATCTCAATAGAATCTATGCCAATAAAATTTGTCTTTTAGGTAGTTTCATTACCAATTATTAATGATAATCCAATATGTTTCTCATTTTTCTTCATAATTTTAACATTACCTATCATGTTAGAGGAACACCCACTATCATGTAACCCATCCTTTTCCTTTTTTCTTTATTTATAAAAAACTTCTTCCAAGAATTAATTTTATTAATTCTATATTAGAACTTATTTATAGTTATCATCAAGAGGAAAAAACAAGGTAATATTTTCATTAATTCATTTGATTTATGTTCCATTTTATCACACATTAAACATAGTTGTTCAATATAATGGAATCAGTTTCGTGTGGTCACCGTGTAGATAGATTCCATCTATTTACACCTTCTTCCAGAAAATCCTTCCCCCTTAGTGAAACCACTCCAATAAACTCTTTACTTATACAAAGAAAATATATATTGTTCCTGCAAGTATAATAATTGTTTATGAACATAAAAAAATCTAATAGTAACCTTAAATAGAAGTTTTCTTAAAAAAAGACTTATATATATAATTTTTGTTTAGAACATGACATCTATAGATTCGTTTGGATCTAATTACTCCTCTGGTTTAAAATTAATGTTATATTCTATATTTTATTTTCATCATTCAAATTTTATTTCTCTAGATTTCACTATAATTAAGATTTAACTATTATTTTTTATTTTCTAATGTTATGGAAACAGATTTTCCATATCAAGAATTTAATAGAATTTTAAAGCATTTATGTATAACTCTCCCTCAAATCTAATAGAGTTATGATATCCTTCTTGATAATTGTCTAATAGTTTAATGATTCATGTAATTTCTATTATGTCATTTATAATGATTAATACTTTCAATATATTTTTTATTCATTATATTTTATAATATTTTTATATTCTACATCTTTTAACCTGATATTTTTATTTTATATAGTAAGATTTTTCTCCCTATTAGCGTTATCTACATTATCATCAATGAATTTCCTATTCTATAATACCAAAATATTCTCCTCTTTCATGAGCATTATTTATTTATAAAAAATCTATCAAGTACATCCTTATTCATGTATTCATAATCTATTTGTTATAAATCATCTTCATCATTGTTAGACAGATCAATGGTTTTTATGAGATTGATCTTAAAAAATTGAGTTTTATATGTCTATTTATCAAAATATTTATAGTAAATAAGAACAATTTCCACGTATTTTCTCCTAAAATTTATACTTTTTTTCATTGAATTCTCTTTATTATTTTTCATGCCTTCAACATTTCCATATAATTTTATTTCCACAACATTAATTGATTCATTTCATCATTTTATAATTCACAATTTTCCCCTTTCTTCATTGGAAAATTATTTTCATAGTGTCCACGAATGTTGAATTTATTATATCTATAATTATATGTACTTTTATTATTGATTTTTCACTACTAAAATATTTTAGAAATTAACACAAGAACTCTTTTATATTCTACTTCATTCTAAAAAGCACTTGATTCAATAAATTGTTCATCATTACAAATTTTTATATTCCACGTGGATTCAAAATCAATATAATCTTTCAATTTGTTTTTTAATTTCACATTCATTCATATTTCAGGACTAATTATAATATTATATAAATTATCAATATAAATATATTCTATATCTTCAATATCTTATTTTTAGGATAAAATATATCAATAAAATTTCATATAAATTTATTCATAGTTGTTGAATTAGCAAGATTATCAATTAAGACATTCATATTACCCAAAATTTAATTTACCAATGTAAATAAATAAAAAAATATATTTTTCTTCTTATATATACATTTCTTAAAAATTTATTCCCCATATCAATAGCTTTTACTCATTGACATTCTCATTTCCTATATATCAGATATCCATATTTTCACAGATTTTTTTTCAGTTTGTAGTCCCATGTTATTTGAGTAAATTTATATAATAGTGATATTAGAATTGTATTTTTATCTTCTCAATCTACATCTATATTACTATGTTCTTAAAAATTTAACTAACCATAATTTACAAATGGTGGAATATCTAGTTTGGTTGCATCTCAAACTTCCATTCCAAGAGAAAAAAGATACTATAATATTCAATTCTTCTAAATATGATAATTTATTACATTGAATGATGTTACAATTCTTTTGTTAACTGAATTACTATTATCCATGGATCAAAGAAAAATTTCTTGTATCCTATTGAAGTAACATTCCTCTAATAATTGTTAATGTACCTGGACAGGCTAGTTTTCTACACTAATATGGGTTGAATCAATGCATGGTATTTTTTAAAATCTCAATTAAAAATAAATATACATTATCTAAATTTTATATTTTCATCCAAAATAATATAGAGAACATATCCTCATAATAAAATATAGAAAAATTTGTAAGTAAGATGCAATTTTTATACTATTCGGATCCAATATGGAATCATACTCATTATCATTGAAGGGGTTTACCCTAAACATGGATTATTTTCACTATAACCAAAATTGAATTCCTATTATATGGATTACTTAATCATCCAACCACGTACGTTGGGAGTTACACCTAACATCATATATTTGTTCTATCATACAAAAATTGATTATAAAATAAAAAAGATCAATAAATAAACCATGTTTCTTCAACAATAAAGAATAAAGACCCACTAATATGAGTATAAATAAAATAAAAGAAATAATTTCCCATGGTGAAGAGTTGAAATGAACATCAATAAAATTATCAGACTCAAAAAAATATTCTCGAAACATGAGATTCAAATTATTTTTATCATTATATATTAAACCATTTCTATAAACACGTCTACAAGTTTCCATTTCTCTCATAATGATAAAACTCATGAATCACTGTCACTATGTACACCACACACACTATCTTTTTCCTATTATATTCTTTTATATATAACATGCCTTCTTAATTATCTATTATGAAATAGAGTACAGTTTTTTAATCTCTGGATGATCTTTATAACTGATTTATAAACCGTAACATCATCATTGTTAATTTCCCATTTTTTACATAGTAATTAAATCATCATATAATTATCTTAATGAAAGAATAAATTCTCATTAAAACTATAGAGGAATAATTTCATAAAAACTAAATAATTTTATTAAAAACCCGTTAAAACCCATCCAAGTGTCAATTAATTTATTTCTCTTATGGAAGTCTAAATTCTCAAAATGTTTACAAATTAAATTTGTATAGAGTGAATAATCTAAACCAGTGACCTCAATAACATTTCTATATATAGAAATAAGATATGTGATTCAAATAATATAAATCATTATCCTCAAGAATTTACAACATCAAAATTTTTGTTACATGTATTTCATAATCGGTTATGTCACAGAATAGACAATGTGGATTATAAAATAGGCTATATAACACAAATGTCTATGTGGATCATTTTTCTACATTTTACATTCATATATATAAATTTTCTATATATAAGAAACTAAAATGTGAATAATAACATTAATATATCATCTATGTGAATCCTCAATTCAAAAATTTAACTATGTGAACATTAACTTAACGAATTCAGATATGCTAATTTAATATTCACACAAACTCAAAAAAAACCACTTTATCTGACTTCTAGGCCTTATCAATACAGAATTATAGCATCATGATACATATTTTAGTAATATATAATGACAGAAAAAACTAGATCAAGAACCATTAAAGTTAATGATTACTATAGGAATATTTTTTAACAAATACAACAACCCATACTCATAAAGAACCATGATATGGGTATCACTATGTATCAAAATCCTTGAGATTATTTGATCACTCTCATGCACGATATATTAAAATTATACCTTGGGTCCTAAATTATTGAATTCATTTATTATATATTGGTTTATTACCAAAGTAAATAGGAACATGGGTATAAAATTACTATACTTTTGGATTCCCACCTTGATCATTACCTCAATTAAATGTTATCATTGATTACGTTTTAGACCCACTAGTTCAAATTAATTGAACATTTTTTATTTGAATTAGGAATTATTTTTTAACTTGAGTAGTTTAATGATATAATTAATATTAAAGAGAAAAATAATTCTATAATAATAAATATATTTCATGGTCTAGAGGTTAACACTTAGTGGCTTGTTAGGGACTTATCTATTTTTTTCATCTCCTTTAATTTTCTCTATATAGAAAGGGTATAAATTCTAATGGAGTGTAAAATTTCTACCCAAAATATATTTTTTGAATTGGTTCTTGGAATTTTAACATAAAATGTTTTTATATATTATTGGATGGTGATTTGTTGAGTATTAGGATGAACCAAATAAGGGTTTTGGTTGTGTACATATATAGGGTGATAATGTGGTGGTATGTGGTTATCATTAACATTAGACACATGAAAGTATTTACAAGTCCCATGATATTGTCTTAGAAGGTGTTTTTAATGCTTAAAAATACTTATGACACAATATATTCCATAAGAAAAACGTGGTGCATAATAATTAAAAAAATTCTGATATATTTTTTAACAAAAGGAAATGAAGCTCATTCAGAGGCTATTGGTATAATAGATTCTAAATTTTTATTTTTATTTGGGTAAAAAATATAGAAGGAATATGTGGTTACTAAATATATTATTAGAAAGTTTACATTACAATACTTAATGGATTATAGGTATGAATAGTATATAAATTGAAATTGTGTAGAGATTCACTTAAATGTAAAAGAAGAGAAGATGAACATTTTCCTTACTAATATCTAGAACAAAAAATTTATATTTTATATTATTCATTTGGAGGTACATGGGGATGTGGAATGTAGTTGTATTAGGATAATCAAAAATGGTGGGGTGAACACTTTTGAGTGGTCTCTATATCCCTCAGAATTATCTATTTCTTGAGATGTTATGTGGGTCCTTCCACTATGAGTATATAAGTGAAAAATTATTTTGATCCCTCTTAGTGTATTGTTTATATAGGATCCATCAATAAGTATTATGAAATGAGACACTAATATTCATGGAATTGTATGATATGATAAATAATATATTATATAATATGAATTTATACTCTTTAACGGGTTAAAGTCATGCACCTGGAGACCTCTTATGTTATAAATAGTCTCCAAGTTCCCACATTAAAATAAGAATATATATCTAGGGATTTCAATATTTAATTACCTTGTACCCCATAAGGACATAACTCTATTTGGATATTTATTTATTGACTATCGAAGATAGTCCATTTCATCCAAATAAAATAACCCCACAATTGATTTTCTTGGATGTTATGTATGCAAAAAATCCTTAATATATACAGGGCTAATTCAACTATAATTTCCAAAATGATCCCCGTTTCACCATTAGATTCTATAAGTGCCTATATGAGGATATGGGATCCCTAGTGATGCAAATAAGGACATATCATCCCTAAAAATGGATATCAAAAGTGGGATATCCATATTATATAGGAAATGATTTATGATTTTGTAATGAATTTCAGAGGCCATTTTTATGCCAAATTTTTAATGGTTTAGTTTGATAAAAGTAATAATATTTATCTATATTTTATGTAAATTGATTTTTTTGGGACGTTATATGTTAGGACATACCACTCTCCCCTTTTTCTGGGAAATGTGGGAGATACTTCTCAATTGGGATTAAACATTATTCTATAGATAATATTAAGTATTTAGATTATCTAGAAATGAAAGGTTATGTCTTATAGTTAACATATATCATATAACAATCATATTCACCTACAATTATGTTCACAAATAGTGGTTGAGTGTTCATAAATTTATTTCTTTATTTATGATACATAGTATTGTTATGGGAAGCACATAAAAAGGTATGTAAGACTATTTTAGATCATAGAAATGATCAATAAGGTTGTGTGTTAGTAGGAATTTCCTCATTAATTAACAATAGTTTATATCATCCCCAATGTCTCTTACATAATGAAATTACTTCTTGATCAATCTTATAGACTAAGTATGAATAATTTAGAATTTGAGACAAATGATTTGGTAAATGGTCATTCATTATAAATTATTAACTACCTGAATAATCTATTTTGTTTTAAATATTTTACACTAATTCATGGATTATAAATTCATGGGAGTAACACACATGAGTAGTGTGGGTTGGAATATTTTATTATATAGAAGTGTCACCATATCATAATATATAATCCTTATTTAGGTTGAAATTCATTGGGTAGAATGTGATATGGGGAAAAATTGTAACACCCATAATGTATGTTTTTTGTATAAAATATATTATTTATTGATTTTTATCACATTTTCTTCATATGAGTTATATTTATAGTCAAACAACGACATTTGGATTGTGTGGAGGTGAAATATGATTCATTGTATTCCTAGAATAAAGTTTCAATAGTTTTCCTAGGATTAATTATTGAATTCCATTATAGATAGAACGACGTTATAAAAAAATGAAAAATGGTTTAGTGACGGTATATATGATGAAAAAAGTGTTGGTATTTCTATAGTCCATGTTTTATTCTAGGGGAATCATGTGGAGGAGGCTAAAGTATATTTGCAGGTTTTATATTTTTTCTATGGGGAATTCTAGTTATGTTTTTAAGAGTACGAGATAACATCATGAATCGTTCAGTAAAAATTTTGATGTCTTTATACAAATGTTCCTTTTGTAACTAGGTAAACCTATATAAGGTTTATAAACATGTGAATGGGTCCCTATGTTTAAAGTTTGACATATTACTTAAAGAATTTATTATTTTTAGAAAATAATCATGACATATTAAAGATGATTTGATAACATATGAGGGTTGTCATCAGGTCACCCAATTATGCATAAGGGTTTACTCTATGATATGTATGGTTAACCCTTAATATATGGGGTATTAAATAAGAGCTACTAGGAATAGGTTACAAAATATTTTATATATGATACATAAGTGTAACCATAAATTTCAATATGATGCATAAATTTTTAAATGTTTTAATTTATCTAATTTTTTATGTATTTTAATAATGATGTGTAAAAGTTACCCTAAAATGTATTAAGAGCCTCTTTTTTTCTTTGGTTGTAAACTGATAAAATATTTTAAATGTATGTGTTGGTCTTGAATAATTCATAGTGTTTTTTCATAAGATAAGTTAGGGTTAAATTATACATAAATATTTGAGAGTTTTTAAAATATTATGTTATAGTCTAGAGGGGGAGTCACATCATAATCCAAATTTGGAGATAGAATGATAATCTAGAGGGGAAAATACGTAAAAAAAAGGAAGGGTCATGACATGATATAATTTGGATATTTTTAATTAAATATTTAAATAATTTTGTACATTAAATATAAAATTAGTGTTAAAAATTTTAGATAGTAGTATACTGGTCGCACCCTAATATTCTACTCTTCCATTTCAACTCCCCTTACTAGGGTATTCATTGATTTTTTATGGTTCTTCATATCATCTCTCATATGAAGATTCCTTATGTAAGTAGAGAAATAAATGGGTGTTTATTATAGGTTAATATCACTATTTTCTTATTTTATATCAATTATTTCCTATGAGAATGATTTCTCAAGAAGATTTTAATTCTTTTGGTCATATTTATATCATTCATAGTTTTACAATGAGTGGATTCTTGTAAGCTACAGAAACGTGGTTCCACATGTTTCCCTTTTTTTAAAAACCAAATTAGGTTGACTCATAAAAAAATTGTTCCAATGATTTTAAATCATTATATTCCATCATCAAGGACTGATTTACATATTTTATATATTTTTGGAAATCATTATCTTTTGATAATAATAATTAACAACTTGAAAATGGAAAGTTTTATATATTTATTTTATAATTCCAAAAAAAAAGTTTGAAAAAAGTTTCTCATATCATTCGATGAAATTTTTTCTAGATAAACTTCATTTTTTTATGAAATGGATACATAGAATAACAATATAATTGAATTATGTAAAATGGTACACAACCTTAATAACAATTGAAGTAGGTTTAAAGTCTAATGTTATGCCTCATGGAAACATCATGTTATTGGTTAAAGAACTTGGGAAATGTTACTCTCTAGTGAATGAATCCACTCAAACTGATCTATGTATTTCTAGTTATGATGATAATCTATATAAGATAGTCATTTAATGATAAAATATGACATGTTCCATTATAATCATATAACTATTTCAGAATTATACTATGTTCAATGTCCTTTATGTAATTTGAGACACAAGATTTGGATAGAAATTTTTATGAGGATACTTGTAGGAAATGACCATATAAAACCCCAGGGAATGTCTCGTAATCCTCATTTGAGAGTTAATATATACATGGAACCTACCATTCATTGTAAATTTTGTTTCATTTTCATATTTTTCATTATGAAATTAAATTTGTATCGTAAAATTTGTAGTTTCATTCTAGCATGCTCTATTTATCTAAATAAATTTCTCATGGAACACATTTTGGGGTTCTACTAGATATTTATTATCACAAACTATATAAACCCTTTAGGAATATTTATAAGATTATGTGATTGATACCAGTAAAGTCCTGAGACCACTTGGAGGTGGTGGATATTCATGAAATCTATGTTCATATTTGGAGGAGATAACATGTGGTTGTCAACCATAAGTCACATAGATACTGGTTCTTGATTTCATGGTTTATTATTTATTATTAACTTTGTATTGGGCTCACCCTATATGTAAAAAAAATTTGTCTTCCAATAAGTCCTCTATTCAATATATTTTGGGATAATGATATATATCCATGTTTGGTTCTTTTTTATTTTAAAATTTGTGTGTGGTGTTTAAATTTATTAACCATTATTGTTTCTTTTGGGATTCCATTTATTTTGTTCTATATTTTTGTTGTTTTTTATTGATATCATATATTTTAGTGTATGTATTTTTGACATATTTAATGTTCGTGCGTGGTTCTAAATCAGTCCTTGTTGTTGGTGCAATGATTTTCTATGGAAATCCATTGCTAATAATGTTACCTTGAATCTCAGAAAATATATTATATCATGTGAGGATTTGGAATACCCATTGATCTTAGTCATAGTCTTGTTTGGGAACCTATTTAAAATGGTACTATGGTGGTTTTTATTATGGAATGTGTATTTATATGATATGATTATATATAAAACGTAATATCATACAAGTAGTATTTATAGTTTGTATATTCTAAAGCATTTTTGTGATAATCATCTGAAACTATTATTATTAATTAATGATTAGTTTAGTTTTTATTTATATATCATTATACATATATATTAATGTTAGTAATTGAAAGATATTTGGGTTCTATGGTAGTATCATATATATATATATATATGTATTCCTCACACCCTGTACATTCACACCACATTGATGTATTGTTATAAATTAACATATAGGTTGTCTTTGACACTAGTTAGCTATAAATTGATGTCTTTGAACATTGAACTGACTCTAGAGTAGTTTATTATCATTAATGGCGAGGGTATCCTAATCAATTTGGAGTTATTTTAGATTAATTGGTTTTTCATTCATTTATTAAAATACATTTATTAATTTTATTGGATTATATAGAATATGGGAATTAATTGGAGTTAATATTCACTTATTTGAGGTATAATGGTATCTATATTTTTTAAATTTTATTTTTATTATGAAATTTCTATTAAGATGACACATTACATGGAAAATTTTCCCCTCCTGATACTCATAGACCCTTAGTGTTAGTATTTATTTTGTGTTGATCATGGTGTTTACATGAGGCCATATGTCATTTCTCCATAGATTCATAGTCATGTTTGGATTGGATGGCACAAACATCACTCCAATGGATTAAATTCATCAATATATTTGATGATAAAAGAAAAATATTGTTCTAATACCAGAGTTATATAGATATGAAATCGCAAAAAAAATATAATAGAAAATAAAATTATAGAATCACTAAGAGAGAGATTATATCAATATCTTAATATAGACGAAACATCAATCATTCAATTTATAAAAATAATTTTTTATAATTAGTTTAGAATAAACTTAAAATCAACCTATAAATACAATAAAATAATATTATATGATTATGGAGAAGAATAAGGAAATTTAGAATTGGTTGGAGTGGTTTAAGGTGAAATCATATAACAAAATTACATAAGAATGGTTATAATACATTTTATCCTAAATCATACAACCTCTAATAAAATAAAACATAGAATAAATAGGTAAAATGTGTAGTCTCCTCCAACTACATAACCAACCATTCCTTTCTCTTTTCCTTTAATAAAATAATGTATAGTATGGTTTCACAGTCTATCTAAATATTTATATAACCACAAGGTCTTTCTCAATGATTTCTAAATAACTACTAGTAATCTCGATTCTCAAAAAACCTATATCACAAGTTAAATATTTCATTTTATGTCCAATTATTTTTTAGAAATTCACATTTGTGACTGTAAAACCTCCATTTAACATTTTTAATTAATAAAAAAAATATATTTCCTTAAGCATTAATGTTATATATAATATTAAATAAAAATAAAATCCATACCCTATTTGGATAATTAAAATCAATTATAAATCCCTTAAACTATAAAGGAAATAAATTAAACCCATTATAGGTGAACCCACTAGTTAAATTTTTTTATGTATTTGATCCACACCCTCCATTACCTCATGTGTTCTCATATCTCCACAAATTTTGGAGATTTTAGAATGGGATGTTTTGAAAAATTTCCACCGACAAGATCTCTCTCTTTGAGAGACCCTCCTGTTGGTCCCCAATTACTCATGAATTTATCTCGAGAATTTATATGTCTATTAGAGGTCCAATTTTTACGGTGCAGTTTTTTACACCCTCTAAAAAATTAGGATTTTTAGTTAAATTTACATGTTTATCTAATCTAACCCCATTAATTTAAATATATAATGTAAACTCTAGATTTATAAATGAAAAATTCACCATTTTTATACCAAACTCGTTTAATTGAACACTCGTTCCTAATACTATTATATTTAATACTCTATTAGATTCTTATTTAAATTTTCATAACATAATTTTGTATTAAATTTTTATTCAGTGAATCAAATTTATAAGGACCACATATTTGCTCACATAAATATAATGATTCATATAATCTAATAAGACATAAAAATAAATCAAATTATAAAAAAAAAATTCAATCATGAAAAATATTTCAATATATTAATACAAATATAATCACATTTATGTTAACAATAAGTATTGTTTTCCTTCATGTTGTTACATGAAATATTGGTCTATATAAATCATATCATTAAAAATATCAATGGAAAAAATAAAATTTAATTATACCATGGTATCCTAATCTTACAATATAATTATATCAGTCAAAAATATTTAAATCTTGCTACCCAGGTGTTAATGATATTATCTATACCTATATAAAAATCCCAAAATATAAAGGTATAAAAAATTAATAAATATTAGAACTCATTCAATTTTATAACAAACCGATCAAAAATAGATAATAATGAATACATTATTTCATTTAAGGCGTTTGAATTTTTTTAGAAATATTTTTTGAATTAGGGCGTGGATTAGTCCTGGAATTATAAGCCCCAAGGAGGGTACATATAGTTATAAGAAAATATATTTTAAATAAAAATATATATTTTCACACAATTCATTTCTTTATAAAATATTTGATTATCTTCTACACAGAATCATGGATCAAAAACATGATACCATAGTTTTTTTTCATAATATGAGGTTTTACTGATGAATGAAACAAATTCTATAAATTTTTAGTTCTATATTTAGGTGGAGAAGTTGTGGTGAAAAAAATTAATTATAAGTAAATTTAATTAATTATTGAAGAGGATCAATACCCCCACTATTTTTCTTCACATAAACAAATGAAAGGGAGAGTTATTCTCCCTTGGATAACATAAAAAATTGAGGGAGATAATAGGTTCCACCATTATTCATCCTATGATGTGATATATAGTAAATCTTATTAAATATAATTCAAATTACAGATCTAGACGTAAACCATCATCATTACAACATGATGTAAAATACCATATGAGCTTTATGTATCGATAAACATATATGTGTTTTTTATGATATTTAAGGCCATTTTATGATATCTAAGGATCCACTTGGTTCAATCTTCGTGAAATCAGAGAAAAATGAGGTTTTCAAATGGTTTTTATGTATTTCCCATTCAAAAATCATGACAAATTATCATGTAGTGT
The DNA here is from genome assembly GCA_963277665.1 of Viscum album. Lineage (NCBI taxonomy): Eukaryota > Viridiplantae > Streptophyta > Magnoliopsida > Santalales > Viscaceae > Viscum > Viscum album. The sequence goes on from OY728134.1 coordinate 983,192,021, forward strand.
AGAAAATCATTTCATGTGTTCTTCCAATGTACGGAAGAGTTGTATTAGGGTACTTTACACCATGTACTAGGGGTATCTGTTGTGTAGTTAGATATGGACATGTTGTTGGGAACATGGTTAGACACGTTATATTAGGATAAAAATCCACATGGTATTACACATCCAAACACTGGGTATATATAGGTTGGAGGACATGACTTGGTTCAAGGGAATGGGATGATGGAAATAGGATTTTTCTTGTGTTGTGATAGGTAGTACATGTCATGTTCTAAATGTACATACTCTGTAGGATATCATGGATAGACATGCCATGTGATGGAGAGGGAAATTCCTAGATCATGGTAGAGGTTACGCAACATGTAACCACATGTAAATGTCATGTACATTCCATTATATGTTTAATACTATGAGGGTACATGTCTATAGTTTGGCCTCATGAGATTGGCCATGTACCCTATGAGGACATGTTGTGTACTCTACTCCAAGACTTTACCCTCACATATCTCATTATATGAGACTTGGATTAGGGCCCATGGGAACCCCATATTTAGTATTTACCCATATATAATATGATGGTTTCCTTTGTATGGGTGGCAGAGATGTTGAGCATGGTTGCGGTATAAGTAATATTATTTCTTTAACAACCCTTCTTCTAATTACACAGTAATACATGATTTATTACATGAGACTACACTTGATAGAACCCTAAATATATTCAAGTATAGTGTATTTTGGAATTATTTACATCACATTACAACCTTATAACCCGGGATACAATAAAATTATTGAAAGCATATTTGAAATGACCATGATAATCCCCCGTATATAAAACGGTATGGGATATCCTACGGATATACATAAGAAAATGTGGATCTATAAAGTCCAGTAAGGGAATAAACCTGGAATAGGTGATACATGTTATAAAATATGAATATAAATGTGTAATTAAAGTAACATTAATTTTAATGCATGATATAACTTGATAATCATAATATAGGAATTGTGGCGATAACATAAAACATTGCATCCTGAACATAGGTCAAGGATAAACCACAAAAACCTCATGGTGGAAAAAAGTCCCATAAATAAATCAAGTAAAACCCTATCCCAACATGATGTATCATGATACTCGACATTCCCAATGCATTATATCTCTATTAGGGTGCACCCTTCATAATCATTTCATTCTCAAGATTAATTATTCCACAAAGATAATACAACATGAATTGATTCATCAAAATTATTAATTACGTGATCAAGAAATATAAATATATTCTTTTAATTCACTAATAAATATGTATATGTGCATAAATGTTAATACCCTTGATAGAAAATGGGCATGGTATTTACTACACATTTTTTTAAATGGAAAATCATGGTGCAATTTTGACATTATAATGATGTCAAATAAAAATTCATAATTTTTTTATGAGATATAAAGGGGTATCTCACCATTTATAAATCATAAGGATAATATTTGGGAGGTGAAAAAACAAATCCTATCATTAGTAATTGTAAATAAAAGGAAATAAGATGAAAAATAATCATGAATAAAGGGATAAATATAGGATCTGTTACAAAATTTCAGCATGGTAACGGGTGTAAATAAAGCATCATGAAATGATTAATGATATTGAATAGAAGATATAATTATTTATAATAAAAATGGATAGTAAGTGGAGTATCTAAGAACATATCCCAATAATAATCAATTTGAAATTAAAATAAATTACATAAATGAAGTGCTTGATAAAAGGTTGAGAATGTAAGATACCTTACGGAATTTCAGAATAGTAATGGGTGTACATAAAGGCTTTTGGGAGGGATTAATGAGAGTTAATGGGGTCTATTATATCAAGGAAATAAATAGTACAATATAGGGGATATATAATAACATATCACAAAAATAAAAAATATAAATTAAGTGCCATATTATAAAAGAAGCGCTTGAATAAAAAAGAGAGAGCGAGATCCCTTACTTGATAGTTTGACTCGAAAGGAATGGTAAGGGATTATTGAGATATTTGGGAATTATTGGAGAAAACTAGGTAGTATATAGAAAACATTTTAAATTCTCTAAGGTTTTTGAGTGTATATAAGTGGGATTTTTGGTGGGTTTAAATGGGAAATATGAGAGAAATTCTTTAATATTTCACAAATGTAGGTTTTTGGACTCTATAAAATAAAAAATCCAATAATACAATACATACCATGGTTTTTGACATGGTTTATACCAAATGAGAGTAGTATATATTATTTTATATGTCCAAGGTGTGGAATAATTAAAATATTACATTGATGATGAGGAGGTGAGTCACACTCTTGAAGAAAATATTTTAAAATTATAAGGTATGATATATGTTTGGAAGAATTCATAATGGCATTATAAAATATATCAAATAAAATTAAAATAAAAAATATTTTTAAGTTAATACATGTATTTGGTCGTGTATCCCTTATATAATAGTCATTTCTTCACATTTGGTTCATTATGATGTCATAAAACACAAAATATATTTATACTGTATTTTTTTTACCAGAAAATTTGATAGATTCAGAAAATTATAAAAATTCCCCATTGTATAATTTTAAAATCTTGATTCCAAAAATAATTTTGATTTTATCTAAATATTTTTTAAATATTTGAATGATTACTTTTAAAATAAAAATTAACAGTAATTGAAATTGACGGGTTTTTTGACAATAACAGTTTTTTAACCTTAATAAAAATTACATTTGAGATCAAAAAATATATATTATAATTAATATTACATAAATAATAACATTACAATAAAATATTTTATTTAATAATCCATTAATTTATAAATTCATTAACTGAATTTTAAAATTAAGCAAAAATAAAATTTGGGTTTAAAGTGGCAAAATTAAAATGATATATAAAGTTACAATATTAAGATGAAAACCTATCAATTAATATACACAAAATAACATACATATTAATATTACTAGGTTCTTATTACATATCACTTTAATACACTATAATACACCTTTAGTGTAAGGTTCATTGTGGTGGGGATTCCATGGGGTTGTTTAGTAAACCTGGGTTGGGTCGTAATCTCGTTGAGCTTGAACTTCTCCCATAAACAGTTTCTCTCATGCTTATATTGTTATATCTCATCTTGGGATTCATCGATGGCAAGGACTGTAAATAATATCTCCCTTTAAATCTCTGAAAAATGGGCTTCAATGTGTGTGATCTTACTAGTTAAGGTCATCACATCCTTTATCTATGTCAATTGATATTTTGAAAAACTTATATTTGTACTAGTCATGTGACCACTATTCAACAACTATATTATCCAAGGTAGTAATACTTAATGGTATTTTAAATATAATTGGATATAATAATTCAAACTAAGTGCATGTGTTTTCTAAAAAATATTAAATACTAATATATTTAATCAAAAATGGGTATTTTATTTATAAAATTTTGGGTCGTTACAATCTTCCCCCCTATAGAAATTTTTCCCTCACAATTTTATTTTCCCACACGAAAATGGATGAGGATAACTCTATTTCATCACCTCCTCTGGTTCAAAATTTACTTCTCTAAACATTTCATTTCCCTATGACTCTTTAAGAATGTCAATTTTCTTATTTCAAAGAACTTTTTCTCTGACATATTAGATCTTCACTAGCTGCTCCTCATAAGAAATATCATTCTCTAATGGTACCACCTATGGATTTAGTACATGTGAGGGGTCTGGTATGTACTTCCTTAAGATGGATACTAGAAAACATTATGTACATGAGATAGTTTTGGTGGCATGGATAGTCAATATTCCACCACTCCTATGCGATCAAGGATCTCAAAGGCATCATTGAATCCTGGACTAAGCTTTCCCATTTTCCCAAATCCCATTACATTCTTCTATGAAGATATGTGGAGGAATAACATGTCTCCAAAAAAACTCGAGGTTATATTAATGATTTTCAGTATAGCTCTTCTGTCGACTCTGAGCATCCTTGATGTCCTGATGAATGCTCTTAACCTTCTACACCATTTCCATGGCCATTTTAGGACCTAAATTTTTTTTCCCCACCATAATCCAATCATTAATGTTTTCTTCACCCATTCCCATAATAGGATTTATATGGAGCCATTTGGATGCTCAAGTAGAAACTGTTTTTGTAATAGAACTCGAACATAGAAATATATTTGTATTATCATCATTTTATTTCCATAAAACATCCTCACAACATGCCTTTTTGATGTTTGAATATTATGATTAGATTGGCTATCATATTGAGTATAATTAGACATACATAAGTTTATATCAGTGTTGAGATCATGATGAAGAATTTTATAAAATGCGGAGGTGAATATTAGATCTTTTTTTAATATAATCAATATTGGTACTCCCTGAATCCTTTACACTTATATTATATATAACCATGGATATTGACCCTGGGAGAAGTCTTCTCTAATTCTAATAAAGTGAACTTTCCACCACAAACCATATAGAATTGTGTCCCCTGTATGTCTTCAGACATCCAGTGACAATGTCCATGGTGATTTTCTCCGATTTCCAAGTTGGTTGGGGTAATGGTTTTATCATCCCTTATACTTATATCTACCATCATTCACTTACTGGATTACTAGTAAATTTGATGTATATTCAATGATCTCCTTCTTCATTTTTTCTCACCAATTTTTCCCATGGGGACCTTGATACATCTTAGTTCTTCTTGGGTGAATGGAGTAAGTCAAACTATGTGCATCATCAAATAGTTCTTTCATTAAATCAATACTTGATGGAAAACATAGTCTTGACCCAAATCTCACAATTCCATCTTCATCAACATTGAACTTTGATGATTTCCATTTTCATAAAGTTTTTACTTTCTTTTTAATTCCCACATCATTTCTCTGGGTATCCTTTAACCTTTCCAAAAGAGATAGTTCAAGAATAATTTGTGAAATGGTTGATGATGTTCCTTTCTTTATGATTCTTATGTCCGTTCCATTAAAATACAAGAATATCATATCTTTCTAAAATCTCATCAGTGATAGATTTTCTACGTCCACTCTACTTAAAGAATCTACCACCTTTTTCACTTTCCCAGGATGATAATGAATTGAGCATTCATAGTCATTTATTTGCTCTAACCATATTCATTGGATCATATTCAACTCCTTTTGTGTGAATATATATTTTAGGATCTAATGATCGGTCTATATCTCAAACTTTTCCCCATAAATATAATGCCACCAAATCTTCAACGCAAAGGTCATAGAATAATTTTTTAAGGTAATCTCTAAAGACTCTATTAGTCAAATCGAAGAAATTTTTTATAGAATTAGTGACTCTGAATGGAATCACTATGAACTCATAATACCCGTACCTTTTATGAAAAGTGGTCTCATGGATATCTTACTTCTTAAATCTTACTTGATAATATTACTACAAAATAATCACTTTGTAGAATTATTGTGATCCAGATAGATGATCAAACAATTCATCAATCTAAGGTAGAGGATAATTGTTATTTATCATGATCATGTTGAGCTCATGATAATCAATGAATAAGAACATTGATCCATCTTCTTCTTGATGGATTGGATTGGTGTACACCATGGGGAATCACTTGGGTGTATGATCACTTTACCCAAATCCATTTTTATTTATATCTTCAGCACCTCAAGTTCCACAACTATTATTCTATATGGATTTTTGGATATTGGTAACACCCCAAGTATAATCTTGATGGAAGATTCAACCTCTCAGCTAGGAGGAAGACCATGAAATTCCTCGGGAAATACATTAGTATATTCCGTTAGAATGGACCTGTATTAAAGGATGGTTCCTTCCATAGATTCAATCATTTGAGATAGATACCCCTCATAAGAGGGAAATAAAATCCATGCTTCAGATGATGGTGATAAGTAAGAGTCATTCATCTCCTTACATTTCTACATAATTGAATGACGATCCCAAATACGTGTATTGATTTCCTTCTCATGTCATTTTATGTTTGCTCAATATAAGGAAAGCCAATCCATGCCTAGAATTGCATCAAATTATACATAATGGAGAATAACAAGGTTTGGTGGGTATTTCATGCTAAAAATTTCGATTTGTGAGAAGTTATATACTTGAGATTAAATAGTTTAAAATTTTTTTGTTTTCACCGACATCCCTACTTCCATGTTTTTTGGTGGTGCTTAAATAGTTCTACTAAACATTCGTGATATGAAGGAATGTGTAGAACCTGAATAAAAATGTTTATTTTCTATCCTTAAATGATTATCTAGTGTACTTGTCACCACTTCATTATAAGGACTCACCTCGGAAGTAGTGATGATGAATAATTTCCCTTGCTTCCTTAAAGGATGTTGGATGCCTCTGAAAACCTTTTGCTTAGGGTATTATTCCATAAAGTGCTTGATTCCTTGAAGTTGTAGCAATGGAAATTGAACTGAGGATTGACTGGAATTTTCTTTTCCTAGATCTCAACAACAAGTTTATCCTTTAATCAATTAATATTTAGGTTTCCTTCCTTCCAAAACCTAAATCATTTGTCTTCCCCATTAGGAAACTTCCAAGGTGATTCTTCACAAACCTTTGACAAGTGGGGTGATGAATTTCTTAGCACTGTTAGAACTCTCTATCAAGCCACTAGAATTAATATCCACTTTCATATTCTTATATCCATGATACCATTGATATTCACTAATATCCACTGTAGAAATTGAGGTAACATTGGAAAATTTCCTTATATTTGTCAAAGTTGTTGATATCCAGAGCTATTCATAGACTAGGATTTCGCCCACTAAAGAAGCAGTCAACCGTATATTCTAGGGAAATTAAAAAATTAAGATGTATCATGCAAGTCTTGTGAATTTTTCCTCATACTCTTCTATATATTTTTCATCTTTCTACATGAGTATAAGAAATCCCTTTCCATTTTATGAAAGAGGGTGTGGGGAAAATATTTATCGAAATACATTTTCTAGTATTCATTCCACTCTATTTCTTTGATAACATCCTCAGGCATCATATTCTTAATTATTTTACACCACTAATAATCTTCACCCTCAATATTATAAACAACCACTAGAATGTTCTCTTGTTTGGAACATTTAAGTATCGAGAATATCTTCTCAATTGAGTTGATCCATTTTTTCATGATTAAGGGATCAGTTGGTCCATTGAAAGTAGGAGGACTTTGTCACATAACAAAATTAATTACTGCTTGTTATTCTTTTGGGTGATTTGGATTTTTCTCCAGATCTGTGATTCTATTCAAAACCTGATTCATCAGAGAGAGTATCGTCATGAAGTTTTTGATTCCCACTCCCATTAGGTTGGGAATCTTGTTGGGGAAGTCATCACATTGCTTATGGAATCAATTTTCAATACAATTCAACTTGTTACCAACCATTTGATAGAATAAATAGAAAATAAAGAATGATTATTTTAAAACTATTTGAAGAAAAAGATGTAATCCAATGACATAAAAGTGATAACCAAAAAAATTTAACATATTCGCTTAACTTATGAATTTCTAGGCTTCAATCTATGTTATCCATGATCTATTTCCTAACACAAACTATAATAGTATATTTTTATTCCCTTAAAACTAGTTAATAATGATCTTATGAATTTAATAAAGTGTATCTTTTTGTAATGTGTAACCAAGTGCTATGTAAGGCCCATTTTCATGTACCAGATTACCCTGAGTCAGGCCTAGAACATCTTGTCATAGTTGTTACTCCTAAGTACATTTATGCCAGAACCACATCCACTTTTAGTATACCTACATGGATGTATTTTCTTGATAAACCACTTAATCTATAATAAGCAAAATTTAGGGATATTTTAATATACTTAGACTGGTCCTTAATTATTTCTCTATAGTTTTCTAATCCCAATCCAAAACATAATTATACCTTGCTCTAATACCAACTATAACAACCTTACATATTATTACATGATTTTTTGCATGGAACTTCACATGATACAACCATGAAAATTGATATGTATAGTATATTTGGGAATTAGGTACATCACATGACAAACTTATAACATGGGATATAATAAAACTATTGGAAACATCCATAACATGATTGTGATAATCTACCATATATAAAACTGCATGGGATATCCTGGGGACATACATAAGAATAGGGTGATATTTAAATACAAGTAAGTTAATAAAAATTTATTACTTTATACATGTTAGAAAATTGGTATATATATGAGTAATGAACGGAACATGAATATTTATTCAATATATAACTTGATAATCATAACATGGTAATTGTGGAATCAACTAAAACATTGTATCATGAACATAGGCAATGGATAAACCACCAAAACTTCATGTTGGAAAAATTTACCATAAAATAATCAGGTAAAACCTTGTACAAACATTATTTATCATTATACTAAACATTACCCAATACATTGGAGAACTATGAGGGTGCACTCTTTATAATCATTTCACTCAAATCCAAGTGTGACACATAGATCATACAAAATCAATTCATTAATAAACATAATTTATTCCTTGATCATGTAATGTGGAATAAATAATATTAAGTCACCAATAAATAACTACATGTGAATAAAGTTGAATACCCTTGATAGAAATTGGGCATGGTATACACTAAAAAAATGTTTTGGAATGGAAAATTTTGGTGCAATTTCAGTTTCATAATGGTGTGAAATAAAAATTCATAATATGGGCTGATGAGATAGAAAGGGGGATATAACCATTTATAAATCATAATTACTATATGGGGGAGGTTTGAAAACATACACAATAATTAGGAATTGAATATTTTAGGTCATAATATGAAGAATAATCTAGAATAAAGAGAGAAAGTGGGGATCCCTTTAAAAACTTTGGTATGGTAACGTGTGTAAATAAAGGATCATAGAATGATTAATGAGAGTTAAAATAATCTCTCATTATTTAGAAATTAAATGTAAATTAAGGGCATTATGTTAAAAATATCCCAATAATATTAAATTTTAAATAATAATACATTAAATAAATCAAGTTCTTCATAAAAAGAGAGACTGTAAGATCCCTTACAGAATATCGACGTAGTAATTGGTGTACTTAATGGATTATCGGAGGGATTAATGAGATTTAATGGGTTATATCATATCAAATAAATAAATAGGATAGTATAATGGATGTATAATAACTAATCCCAACAATAAAAAATATGAATTAGGAGACATATCATAAAAGAGGTGCCTGAATAAAAAAGAGGGACAACGAGTTCCCTTACTTGAATGTGTGAATCCAAAGGGATGGGAAGGTCTTTATGAAAGATTGGGGGAACCTTGGGAGGATATTGGGTTATATATAGAAGATTTTTTATGTGATATATGGGTTTTTAGTTAATATAATTTGGTTCGTGGGTGGGTTTATAGAGTAAATGAGAGAGGAAATCTTTAATATTTCACAAATATAGTTTTTTGGGATCAATACAATAAAATATCCATTACCACAAACCATCCCATGGTTTTTCCCATGGTTTCTTCTAGATGGTAGTGGTACACATTATTTTATATGTATGAGGGCCTAACAAATTAAAATATTCCCCTTGGGGATGAGGAAAGGAGTCACACTTTAGAATAAATGATTTTAAAATATTAAGATATATTACAATCCTTGAAGGATTCATAATAGATTTATAAAATAAACAAAATTATATTATATTAAAGGTAAAAAAATTATTTTTTACTAGATACCTTATATATTAATTATTAAATTACATTTGGATCCTTATGATGTAATAAAACAAAATGTGTATTTATACAGTATTTAATCATTTCCTGAATATTTTCCTATTTCATAAAATTATGAAAAATTAAACATTGGATAATTTTTACATCCTCATATCAAAAATAATATTAATTTTATTTAAATAACTGTATATATATTTTAATTTTCACTATTAAAATAAAAAATCACTTTTATTCAAAATGACAGGTTTTTGAAAATTATAGTTTTTGAACCATAATAAAAATTATATTTGAAATCATAAAAATTATTTGATAATTTATTTTTTAGAAACAATATTTTTAAATTAAAATATTATTTGTTTCTAAAATCCATTAATTCATAAATTCATTAATTGAAATTGAAAATTTTGCAAAAATACAACTTGTGTTTTAAAGCATGAAAATAAATATCATATATGAAGCAACAATAATAGGATGAAATTATATACATTGATCAACACAAAATGATTTTCATATTAATATTACTAGGGTCCTGTTATATGTCCCTTTTAATACACCAGCCCACTCCCAATGAGTAAGGTCTGTGATGGTGGGGCTTTGATGGGGCCATTTGGTGAACATGATTTGGGTCGTGATCTCGATGAGATTAAACTTCACCCGTAAACAGTTTTGGTCAAACATATGTTTTTGGGTCTCAGCTTGGGCTTCGTCAAGTTATAACCCCAAAAATACTATCTCCCTTGGAAGCTCTATCATATTATCCTCGAAGGGTATGATCCTACTGGTTGTGGCTATCACTTCATTTGTTTGGGTCAGTTGGGATTGTTAAAAACCTATATTTATATGAATCATGTGGTCATTGTTCAATGACTATATTATCAACTGTAATGATACATAATAGTCTATTAAATCTAATTAGATATAATAATTAAAAATAATTTCATGTGTTTTTTAGAATGATATTACATAATAAGACATTTCATCAAAAATTGGTATTTTATTTATTAAATCTTGGCTCGTTACAATATCATTGTACCATAGTCTATTATCATTTGGGTGGGATCCCATTATCCCTCTCTATGAAGGTACATAGTTTAATTACATCCTATGTATAGGATTCAGATCATCTCTATAGGATTGGTTTAAAAAACTTATTTGAATCCCTCTATAGAGATTCAGTTGGGATCCTCTATCATATCATCTTCCATGTGTGGTATTTGAGGAGTCATTATGACCAAGATACATAGTAGTAAAATCTTGTCCTTATCAGGTTATTCGATATAGTGTCTAAAATACAATCAAGGCCTTAAGTGTTATCCTCTGTCGGAGTATGTTGATCTTTTGTGTTCCAAACTCATTTTATAGTGTCCACCAGTTGTCAAGGGTGTGGTCCCATTACCTTGTAATGAGACCTCTATAATTACATTAAGTTTTCATTGTGTCCCCAAAGGACCTAGGTGTGAACCCCTATCCATTCACGGATATATTTTGAGTTCAATTAAGGTTATTTGTGTTCCATGTGATTCGTGTGTGTGATCGCCTATCTGATTATTGATAACCAATGGGTTTTGGAATGGGATTACTCATAGAATACCTAATTAGCATGAATTATTGTATGAGTTCCTTAAGTGCATTAATACACCATGATTGAGGAAACTAAGATAAGCACTATCAAGGAATGAAAGTTTCATGGAGTGAGGTCACCCAAATAAGTGTTTCCTTGAGCCTAGAGTATAATCCTATTGATAGAATTGTTGTTAGAGCTCTTAGATATTTAGTGTATCTATTTAGTATATCTTAGTCCATCTAGGTTCATTTTGGATTCCTCATGGTTATGTGAAATATTATAATTGACATACCCTAGGATGATGAGATGGCACATTATTCATAGTTAAGCTATGGAGATGGATATTTTCCTTTTTCTCTCTTTCTAGGGTTTTCTATATCGTCTTTCCTATGTAATGATCATACTGTTATCCTTTGGTTGATACATTTTTATTTAAGGGTCTTTTCACATAATATGTATTTTTAAACTCAAACGTTCATGTATATTACTGAAAATATCCCATCTTAAGAACACAGTAGTCTGATTGATAGTTTCATTACAGGTATGGGATTAAGTGGAGCATAGTTTGGTCTAGACAGACTGATGTTTCTAACATGTGTTTCATTTTACAGAATTACTGTCCTTCTGAGTAGGTTTGACGAATTTTTATTTTTTGGTGAGATTATATATATACCTTTTTCGTTTCCAATACTTTTCTAAACTTTGATGTGGGATATATGTTTTGAATGTTTTCCAATATTGATTATTAGTCATTTCCTTTGCATTTAAATTGTTACTTTGATATGGATGTGTCTGTTTGTATATATAAACATTAGGATATGGAATCCTATGTGTGTGATATGCCTACTCAGTGCCTATATATATCCCCTAGAATATTGGGGGTAGGAAAAGGGTGGTCACACATACCTTATCAATAGCCAGGTGGGCCTCGGTGTGATAGGTCTTGATACAGTTTTATTCGAGAGAGATCGTCATAGCACTAGAATTTATAGATTTTTATGGTTGTGAAGTTTTGTATGGGATTTATGTAAATATTGTTGTTCTGTTTTTAGTTCAGCTTTTAGCCCATGGAATTAAATGGTATTGTTATGTCCAACACATCCATTCACCAACACATTTAATACCTTCTCATTGACTCAATACATGTAGGCAGTGGTTGAAGGGAAGAAAATTAGTACATGAATAATATAAGAGTGGGTTGTGGTTTCCTTTCCCTTTTTATTATCGGATCGCCATATATACTCTTTGAACATGTTATATCTTGATTTATGTATAGGGTACCACCACGATGAAATCTAGTTATAATTCCAAGGAGGGATCATTATGATGACCTACAATGTTATAAGGATTCAATGTAGGGATATAAAAAGAAGGTGGTACCTATAAGTGGTTTTCCAATAGTGTCATTACCTGTTGAGAAGCATGAGATGTAGTATTCTTTAGATGAGGATGTGTATAATACGAGATCAAATTATATTCTTTATAGATGGTAACCTCTCATGTTATTAGGTGATCATGACCCTCATGTATAAAAGGAGTAGAATATGGTAGTTACTGAAGTTGTATGCCTAGTAAAGTCACCTACAGATCAAATATTGGTCATATGGGTGAGCCTTCTACCGAATCCATTGGGTTCTGGGAGAGAATAGTGAAAAATACACATGATGAGATGATAATAATATTGATATAGTTTTATTATCTCATCATAGAGGAGTTCTACCAGCCTATAATGTGAGTAGTGTACATCTAGGATAATCACTAGCTTTTGCAGGTAAGCACGACCATGGTAGTGCAATATTCAGGGTTCTCCAACCTATTATGATGAACTATGGATATGGTTTGGGATCTTCTTTTATGATAATAGAATTATGATAAGGGACTAGGACATGATCTCAGGGATGGAGGTATATCCCTTTTAATCCTACATAAACTGGGGTGACTGAGTGGGATTTGGTGATTGAAGTATTTTTGGATTAATGGAAACTGAATGATAGTGTTGAAAATGGTAAATATAGAGATGATACCTCAGTAGCTGGTATTTGGAATGTGTAATAGGTTTTTTGGGCTTGTGAGACACAATAGGAGATGATCATAAGATAAAGGATCTATAGTTCAGGGCTCTCAGATGGGGTATATACTATTGAGATATAGGAAGTGTTTCTCCTGTGATGATTAGGTACATATCATAAGGGATTGTAAGACATGTTGTGAAGCTAATAGAAATATAGTCTATGGACCATCCATGAAGTGGAATCAGTATGTCTATGGAGGATCTCATGAAGGTGGACCTAAATGTGGAGTATGAAGGGTAGAAGTAGGTGGAAAATGATCAAACTATTTACAACACCACTCCTAGGTGGTCTAGGTTGGGCTTGTGTAAATGGAAGATATGGGAATGGATAGCTTCATGTCATAGATAACTATGATATAGAGGCTCCATGAATGAATATAGGTGTGATATTTTTACATTATATATAATTTTTAGTACATATAATCACAATTACGAGTGACTCTTTTACTTTCACATTTATGAGACATTTTATGGGAGATGAATGGAATTAATGGGTCCCCCTATTGGTTATTTTTGACATGGATTTAGAAAACATAAATAGTATTTATTCCCCCAAAGAGATGTGTTCTTGTGATTAGATCCAAAATCATGCACGTGAGTTAGTTCCACCCAAACTGGATAGTGTTGAGGTGTGGTTGATGAGTTATTTTTACTTGTGTGTTTAGGGATGTTTAGTGTACTAAGGTGTTGGGTAAATCTAGATTTTTAGTTAATATGAGTGAATGAGAAATTTTGAGTTTTATAAAGTGTGAGGTTTTGGTTTGTCATGATCTATTATTCTAAGAGATTATCACCTATCCAAGGCCTAATGATACCATTTTTTCCTTTTATATTGACCCTTATGATTAGAGGCTCTAGTGGAGAGGATAATATATAATACACTACTTTTTGAAAAGTTACATAACTCTAGAGGAGAGAGATAAACACATTGGACTTATCTATAGTTGTAGAGATATCTTAAGATTATTTCCTCAGTATGGGATAAATTCCCACCATCCATTATTAGTTAGCTACTTCCACTTAGTTTTGTGGTTTTTTAATTCTTGTGGGGATTAGTCATAATACATTGATAAGTAATAATCCATATTAGAGTATGATGAGATCATGTTCTGGAGGATGTAACTAATTTCTTATTAGTTGGCTAGTACGACCCTGGGAGTAGTGGATCTTATGAGATCTCAGTTTCATGTTGTAGTTATGGAGTGTGAGGTAGTATCTATAGAGGATATGTCAGGTTGATATCTTTAATGAGAGTAACAATTATTCACAGACTATAACCTAGGGACTACACCAATATCAGTGTAAGTATATCTTATAGATCCTATTGAGCTTCATGATATGGTCATGCGGTTTGAGGTTTGCAGAGAAAGGTATTGGTAAAAATAAGAATATTAACCTTGGATTCCCTTAGTTGTATACCCTGGAGAATGTTGAGTGTTTCAGATAGGTGTGTATTGGAATTAAAGACACTCAATGATAGTCTATTAGGATTATCCAATCCCAAGAATTGATAAATTATTTTTCTAGTGGTTATAGGTGAAGTGGTTCTTGATGTTTGGACCCATGTTAGGTTATCATCAGTTCAATGTTTTAGAGGTGGATATAAATATTGTATATATATAAACCCTCTATGGTTTCATTTAACACATGGTGATACCATTCAATGTGATGGAATCACCCATGTGGTGAGACACATGTGAATTTGTTCCATCAGCCATTATTCATTAGTTCATAAAAATCTTTTTTCTCTTGAACCCACATGTACTCAGCATCAGAGTTAGAGCAGGTAAGAAATGTGAGTATGGTTACTAACATACTCTGAGAGTATATTATTCATTGTTAGATCATGTAGATTCAGTTTTCGATTCTAGGAGGTCGACTTCATGGATTATGTCTTCAAGGAAGTGGGAGTTATATTGGACCTTGAAAAGTTGTTGGTAGTATAATATTGGGAGCCACTTATGTTTTTTGGCTTTTTAATAGATTATCACAATGTTGTCTTAAATTGGATAATGTTGGGAATAATAACAATGTTCATGAACTCCTTAATGGTCACCCCCACATTTCAAGATGGTGGAGGGTATCTCTAGAGGATGGTTATTACATCTTTGCTTATTTATCCAAGTTGGGCGGTGATCCTTTGGGGTATCTCTTATGATATCATAAATTCACATAAATCCACTAGATATATTATTTATAGATATTGTATACTAGGGATTATATCATACTCTTTAGGATAGATGCTGATAATATTCAAACAGTGAAATATGATGAGGAGGAGGTTGCTTTTTCTCAATAGTATGCCTATGAGAGGGGTCGGTATACCAAGATCCACTTCTATCTGGTTTGAGTGTCCAAGGATGTAATATCCATGAGGCCAAACCCTAACACCACCTCTCACCAATATTTTTATATTGATCCTTGAGTATAATTCTGTGGATGGAATTATGGTTTGGATCTCATAGAGACCTGACATCTATCTTGAGTATATTTGAGTATATTCGGATTATTCAGGTTTTTCATGTGGTTATTTCTCATATTCTTATTATCATAACATGTTATAATGATCTGACTTTTTGTTCTTGGTTACTATGTGGAGATGGATATATCACATTTTCTTTCTCGCTTGGGTTTTCTGTAAAATCTGACAAATATCTTTAGAAGACTGATGGCATTCAGTTTACCCATTTTTATTTCTAGTTTTTAAGGGTGCCTAAAGGGTATTGTTATAATCTACCATACATGTGATCTTTGATCACATGTCATGGATTATGTATATGGTGATAAATTTAATGATGTTCTTGGTTTACTAAGAGTAGGAAGAGAAAATTTTAGTCTTGATAGACCAAGCTCCATAACAGATGATTAATTTGATAGTAGATAACTCTTTATATGAAGGTTGGACACTTTTAAGATTATGTTGGGATTATATTCATACAATTATTCTTTCAAGTAATCTTCCATACACTGGTGTGGAATATATTTTATGCATGTTTTTTACTCTAGAGTATATTTCATTCAATTTATCCTTTCACTATTTCATTAAGATAGATATGTTTTTATGTGTATAGATATATTATACTATAGACACCCATGTGTGTGATATACCTACTCGGAGATTGTCACCAGCCCCTATCCAACTAGAGGTAGTATTATGGTGGTCACCTCATCTTATCATTGGCCTAGTAGTGCCCAATGGTTTGGTTCATGACATAGATACTACCGTGGATTATCCCATGGAAATTGGAACACTCCCTAGTCACTATACGGGGAAAATAGTGAAAAAATAATAATGTCAACCACATGGAAGATATTTAACCCAAATGATTTATTTTTATGATTATAATCATAAATAAAAAAAGTAAATATAAAATATATAAATAGGATACGAGTAACAATATTGTTGAAAACAATAATAAATTTAATCTACCAATATATCATGAATATTGAACCCATTGGTATGATAGACTGATGATCCTAAAATATTTTTGTACTTATAAAACAATACATACAATATTATGTAAGGACCATTATTTCTATTAATTATATCTTAAAAATGAAATCAGAAAGAAAAATCAATATGAAAGGACACCCAAATCTAGTAAAAATTGACTCAATAACTCTATTTATCCTTGTATCCTTCTATAAAACCAAGCAATACATGAAGATCACACATTAATAACCAATAAAATTACCTTATCAAGATCAAAAGGTACATGAAATATATATACAAAGAGTAAGTGTGACTATAACCTACCTAGTTGATGTTAATTACATAACCCCATACATCTATTGAAATGAAATCATGTAAGTTTCTATTATGTATTAAAAATGTTCCCCTATCCAAACAAAATAAATCCCATATAAGATATAATAATATCAAATTTAAAAAACATATAATAACACATGTACAAATCCATGTAAAAATATTATCAATATATTTCCTAACCAAGGGATCGTAGTACATTATACCATATTTGTGGCCAATATTGGATAAAATTTCAATGGGATAATAGTCATATGCATAATTGAGATAAAAAAATATCATGGTAGAAGTCCTCAATGAACTTTACTATGGTAAATATATGCTTTATTAGGTTTGAAAATTATAAAAAGGATATCAATCGAGTAACCAAAGAGGACATTATCAAAGGAGAAATTTCATGTACATTCTATAGATTATCCACCATATGAGATTTGATAAGTGTTAAAGAATAATTATGTATTTATTCAATATTTTTTAAACACCATGAAACATAATATCCTTTCTTGTAATAAAAATTTTTGTAACAATACATTCCATTTTTACAAAAAAATATCAGCCAATGAATATATAAAAATTAAAAATAAGATACATAAATAACATCATGAATAACACTTAATATAGATATAACATATGTATAAAATTCAAATTATCAACCATCAAAATAATCCATCAAATAACATAAATAAATCATTTCATTTAATTTGTTAATTTGAAATTTCATAATATGAAATCCAAATCACAAACCAATTCATTTCCCCTATCATATCCACTCACACTAAATTATTAAATCTTAGTTTACAGAAGACACCAAATAAACAATGTGAAAAAATTTAAGGAATTAGAAAAGAAATCATCCGCATGTTTTTTTAGTTCTATAGTGCATTGGATCTATATTGGTTATCATGATAATTTTTCTCTCCCTACCTATCACGTGCATTTTTTTTATCATCTACAAGAAAAAATATAATAACATGTATTATATACCTATTGAAATGCAACAATATTCCTAGAGAGATGTCTCATATGATCTCTTAATAGTGGAAAAAAAATTAATAGAACCTATATAATGTTAATATAAGGAGATTGATATGAAAAATTATCCCAAACATACATTATATATAACATAAAAATCATGGTATTACCTTATTATGAAAATCCAATGCAAAATACACAATAAAATCATCAAATAATAGTAATATAATGTTTATATATTAATATAATAGAGTAAAAATATGAAATAATTTTAGGGGTAAAATGTTTTGGCTAATTATCTGAAGTGTTGTAATAGGGGATGTAAAATTTAATGCAATGGTTATTCATTTGAGTTAATTTAAATTGGATATTAGTTAATCTATGTGTATTTGAACCCTATTGATGTGTTAGTATTATTATTATAAAAAATGAATTGATTTTTGGGATATTCTATATTATATAGGGATAAATATAAAAACTAGAAAAAAATGTTTTAACTTAGGGGAATCATTTTTGATAATTTTTTGTGTTATATTAAATATTATATTTTAACTTGATGGACACATCATAGACAAAGGGAATAATGGAATTGATATGTTATATAGGAATGAATTTTTACTGATAGTTAAGGACATTACTATAACTATGGGAATTAATGAATGGATTATGCTTCATAGGATAAAAAATCCAATATAAATTTTAAATTCCAAGGTGTTAGTGTGTCCTATTATAAAAAAGGATGATGCACTAGGATGCGTGTTGTGTTGAGATGTATTATTCTATGAGTAGAAGTGTTTATGTTTCATTATGACCTAGGTAGAGTAGTTGGGAATTATTGGATTTTTTCTTTTCCAATTCCCATTAGGTCCATTCTATGAAGTTAGTTTTTATAGTTTCTCTACACGATGAGCCTTAGGGCCACATTATGAGAGGCCTACATGGTATTTTTAAAAAAAATGAATAATTAATTAAATAATAAAATGTGAAATACACCTCATTTAAGATATTTTAATAAATCAATTTCTCAGACCCTATTATTTAATATTTATCATCCCTCTTAATCGATATTACTCATAGGTTTCTAATTCTATAAGTTGTTCATCACAATGAGTTGTTGTGGTGATTTATCTTCACTTTTATGATTTCATCTATTAAGACCCCAATCAACCAGTGTATCTAAATGAGAAATGTCTTGTTTACAACATGTAGGTAGTTTATTGATTCTAACTATGTTATTTTTGTTCTTATATATCTTTTGATAATCACTCTAGGGTAAAGGGTTATGAGTGACAAGGAACCAAACAACAATTTTTTTGTTTATTAAAGTTGGATGACTAAGGTTTTTCTCCTCTAGGAAATGATTGGTTTAATGTATTATGTCGTAGGATTCTTATTTGTGTGGTTTTACAGCATTATAGTCCCCATTCTATGTATTATAGATAACTTTCCTTATGATGTGTTGATTTCATTATTCAATGAGAACATGATTATTGCAACTCATGTTGCTATGAGTAATGATGGAACTTGGTGATTGGGTAAGAGAGTTTAATAATGTGAAATATATAGAGTTTTTCATTTCCATTAGTTCTATTTGAGGATCAACTGGTTATGGTGTTATGTTTTTTTCTTATTTTCCCTCACCATGGGGTTTATTTAATTTGGAAAATTTTATCAAAATATAGGTCCCATTAAATTTTTTTTAATACATTTTTTTTAGTATATTATATAGATTTTAGTGTCTTAGGGGTGATGGTGTTGAACATTATTTTAGAGGAGGTATATGGCATAGGTGTCCAAGGGAAATTGGAGGTGATTAAGAAAACCTGATGTGAGATACAATTTAATCTATATTGGAACTATCAGTCCATTGATATATTAGATAACATGTGGGTATTTTTTGACATTTGATCCAGTTGATTGAATGATATTAGTGGACCATGGTACTTGTAACATCAAATATGGATATTTATTCATGCATTCACATATTTATATAGAATTCAATTTTGAAAATGGGTTACTGTATGAAATGATGATAAAATTTTATTTTAAGGAATATAAGGCATTTGTATGATATTGAATGGGTGCATCGTCCCACCCTAGCTAAAACTGAAGCCACTAAAGGACTCAAAAATGGATGGTTGAATTTATTATGGAGTGGGTTGTATGGATTTAGTTGGACTAAATTTATTAAAATTATAAACACTCATATATAAATATATATATTCTCTAGGGAATCATTTTTGGTTGCCTAAAAATTTCATACACACACCCTTCATATACTCATTGGATTTCATGCAATATTATTTCTCATGATGAAACATAGGAAAGTTCATGAAGTCTAGATTATAGTATCTGGTCAATCCATGGATTAAAAATAGATATAAATGGTTATATGAAGATGATTGATCCATAAATTCCATGTTAGGGGTTATCCTTTACTATCTTTGACTTGATTTGTGTGATTATCCAATGAGTGGTCAGATTGACCTTTTTTATCGGTTTTAAATTGTATGGATATGTTTATAGAACATGTAGTATTTTGTGGTTTCTGATTTTGTTTGATAATATTTTCTATTTTTTATTATTTTGTTCACTATTTAAATGTGGTTGTTAAAATTTATATTTATACAGTACAGTACCATCACTTTCCATCCATTTAAGATCACTTATAGTTGGCATAATATAGTGTATATGGAGTCATGCTTAATAATTATTAGGTAACAAGATATGTTCCATTTAGGAAATCTCGGTAAAGGTTGTTAGAATGTGGTATTCGAGTATGTTGTTATAAATTATATCATCTGTGTTTCTTTTTTATATTTTATGCTTTGGTATATATAGGTTTACATATTTTTTAAAACATGGGAGGGATGTTGTACTTTGTTTCTATCTATCATAAGTGTGTGATTATTATTTTATTACAGGGTTAAATGATATTTCCATTTTGTATTTTAGGATAATAGTTGAGTTTTTTTCTTGTATATATTGGAAATAAATGTAATTGATTTCTATATTGGATTGTTGGGTCATAGAGGTGATAAGGGATACTCTTGAGTCCTTATAATAATATAGGGAATATGTGACATTCATTTATTCATATTGTAAATAATTTAATATTGGTTTATGAATATAATGTATTTTATTTACTTAAATTGTTAGGAATAACATCTATTTTTTTCCAAATAGTTTCTTGGTATATATCTACTCATCCAAACTAGGTATGTTATTCTTGGTTTTATCAATGTGTGTATCATGGGTGTGTTTGGTATATAAACCAAAAATAGGTAGGTGAACTCATGAGGTTGCATGACATTTATTGGATATATGTGGGGGGTTTTATTGTGATAAGACATATTGATGACCTATACTAAGGCATCAGGAAGGAAGATATATGTTTTTATAAAGTCATCGTTTGGATGAGTTCCCTGAGGATATATGTGATCGTGATAAATAGATAATGGTTCTAGGGAATATAGTATGAAAATTATGGATATATATTCTAGGAAAATGGTGATAAGTGATAAAGGATTTGGTTCTTCAAATGGAAAGAAGAAGTGACATAACATGAACAAACAGGGTTGTAAGAGTAAAGGATGAATGTTACATCCATATATTGGGTTTCAAGTGACTTTTATCTAGTATGGATAGGCTAAGAATTATCACTCTCTTTTTGATCTATATACATATGAGTGTTAGGCATGTTGAATGATGGGATATTTAGTGTAATATGTTTAGATTACCTCATAGTTATTTGGTGCATCATAGATCATTTCTCCCTATTTTATCTGATATTACACAAGAATTTTTCCAATGATCTAGTAACCTAGATTATTCTATACCCATATTTCATAGAATTGGGAAGTATACCCAGTAATGGGGGTCATGGATAATAGTGATTAATACTCTGAAGGGAAGTATTGAGTAGTAAAACCATGGGTGGGATGTATGTGATCATTCAAACTTTGTTAGTGAAGGAGTATGATCTATTGATGATTACTGGTACACTAGGTGTGTTTTTTTATACATGACATGTGGAAGTGTATAGTGTATTTATTTTATAATTTGAATGACATGATGTGGGTTGAAGTATGGGAATCATCATGATATATAATGATGACATATTATTGATTGTGTGTGTGCACTCTCAGTTGATGGATTCATATGGCGCTACAATTATTAAGTGAATTTGATTTAGAATCTGACCATCTTGGTGATTTATATGGTGTGGAGCTAAATTGGATAACATTAATAAGTTTGAGATATTTATTCAAGGATATGGGGGAAGTGATAGATGAATTCCACATTTTATGTGAATTTTGATTAAATGGTTAGTGGTATTCTCATGTTTTATTATGGTTTTAATAGTTTTATAGCTTGATATAACTCACAGGAAAGCTATCAAAATCATAAAGGGTTAAAATTACCCATGAATTTACTTTAAGAAATTATAGTCAGATATATTTTTGACCATGTGTGTTTATTTGTCCTTTAGTTTTAAGGGTTTTCCGTATAGGATGAGAATCAATTTTTGGGATGTTAGCCTTAGATAAATGATTACATTCTATAATGAGTATAATACACTTCCATATCATTGATTCATGAAAACATGGTGAGTATTTGAGTTTGATCAAAATGTTTGGCATATGTTAATGACCCTACTAAAGAAAAGGTACAGCATGATTTGATAGTGTGTCATATGAAGTTATTTTATGGGATAGTTGAGGACTATCCCATAACCATGGGATTTATCATATGTAAAGTGTCATGTATGAATAAAACATTCTGCTATAATCTTAAATTATAGGATGTCAATGGATGACATCTTAGTACAGGGGGCTTCACTATGATGGGGTTGTTGGTGAAATGTATTAAAACGTAAAGGGATGTGGTTACAAAACAATTTTTCTGGGGAATATGATTCAAGGATCTTCAAGTATTATTCAATGATATGATCCAAAAGTGTATGCTACGATGATGGTTTGGCCATGTTCCATACGTCATGTTCCTTAGGGTCACTCCATGAGGGACTTCTTAGGTAGTTTTTAGCAATAAAATAATTATTAAATTAATGGCTAAAATAGATAAAACCCCTCACTTGAGTCGGATAAAAAAACTCCCCATAAACCTCTTCTATAATCTATCTCTTTCATGAAGATATATCCCACTTGTTAGTTTTTTATTCATCATAGCATTCACAGTGGAAAGTCATTTTAGGGGTTTTCTATGGATTTTATATTTCTTTTCATCAAACCTACTTCAAAAAAAATCTCAATGAGTGGAGTCTTGTGAAATCAAGTTAGGTTTTACCTAGAATCTTCTTACATTATTTATTTTTCTATTCCTCTTATGTTAATCATATATGTGAAGGTTCATGCGAATGGTAAGAGATAGAATAACTTGTTGTTTATGTTGTTTATATGAGTTGCCAATGGGTATTTTTGTAACACCCCAGGTAAATAAAGAATATGAAATTTTTATATTTATCCCTATTTGTTAATAAAATGTTAATATTAATTTAAAGGGAATGCTATGCTTGATGGCTTACCCAATACACAACAACAAGTACCTTTGAAATCTTACGTTGCACTCTAATAATAAAATAATATTATTTTAAATGGTAGTTAACACCTAACTGTTGTAATGGCGGGAATGAACAGAACTAACTAAAAAATGATAATATATGTTTTTCAAATATTTTTACTTTTTACAATAAATGTTAGAGGATTAAAAATGTGAATGAATCCAATTTTAAGCGTAACCGTTCTAATATTCTTTAAAAGGTCAATTAACCGCCTTTTGATGGAAAACCTCTTTTAAATCCACTTTTTGAAAATTTTATGTGTTATATTTGACAAAATAAAATTCTTCTTCAGAATTGGGACATCAAAATTTACTTTGTGTAAATTTTTGGTATTTTTCCGAAAAAGTTCAATTTTTAATGAATAGTGAAAAATGTTGTATTTTAATTCAAACCCTCTTTTAATCTAATTTATTTATATGATTAGATTATCTTTTTAATTGGTTTTAAAGTGAAATTAGAATATATTTTTACCATTTAATCAAATAGTGGTCATTGGAATTAACTTCACTTTGAAATTTGACTTAAACTAGTGTCAATCTTTTGATACATTTTGTTTCATAAAAACACGCTATTTGTTTTGACAGCGGAAATTAATTATTATATTAATTAATGCAACTTATATGTTTTTAATTTTTTAAAATAAACATCATTTTTGAATTTGGAATATCAAATATAGCTTAGGATTAATTTTTGGTAATTTTCTGAAAAACATCAATTTTTGATGAATAGTGAAACCACTAAGTGGTACTTATAAAAACTGATTTTCCGTTTAAATGAAATTTTTCCATATTTGTGTTTTGAATTTCAAAAATCCAACATACATGGTTTTCATTAATAATTAAAATTTGGTTCAATGGGATTAAAATAATTTTTTGGTGAATAGTAACTTATTATGTTTTTTATCGCGATTAGAGGTAATTGGTGTAGTTTAATGTAACAATAATGTTTTAATAAAAAAAAATGACCTAGACACATGTCCTACCCTCATTGGATGAGTCATGGCCGACCAAGACAATCCATGGGTCAACTTGGGGACCCCATGGATCCATTTTGGTTGGAAAATGACATAAATATCTTTTTATTTAATGTTAAAGTAAAAATGACACAAACATGAGATGTTTTACTAAAACAATTTTTACATGGGGTTATACAAGTCAGAATTTTGACTATAAATAATAAATGGAAAGATAAAAACTATTTCCTACATCATAGTATTTGTTTTATAATTTTTAGACATTAAATAAATTAAATTATTTAGGACATCATGATGATGCAGCGATGACCTCATTATTTAACGATTTAAATAAAATGGAAAGATAATGTAAAATCTAAGACCTACACATGTCCAAAACCTATTAGATGGGTGGATTTAGAACCCTTATCACCTTATCCTTGAAACACATCAATTTGGGACCATTAAAATCCGAAACTCATTCTATAATAAAGTAACTTTTATTAAATTTCCAAGAGTGCCCCTCCCCTCCTCTTATAAAAGGCCCCCACCACTACCTCCTTACCCACACATACAAAGCCTTTGGCTTGGCCAACCCCTACACATTTTGACTGTCCAAATCCCTCTATAACTCTTAGAAGTCTCACTTTGGGTAGAAGTCTTCCCAAAGAAGCCTTTGAGCTCAAACCAAAGGGAGTTACACGATTTTAAGGTAATGTCTTCACTTGTGTTCTTTTGTATTATTTTGCTTCTACAACCCCCTAAACTCTTTTTATTCATTTATTTTGTAACAACACCAGTATCTTCCATATACTAGGATGTTGTTATAAGAAT
Source organism: Viscum album (assembly GCA_963277665.1). Taxonomy (NCBI): domain Eukaryota; kingdom Viridiplantae; phylum Streptophyta; class Magnoliopsida; order Santalales; family Viscaceae; genus Viscum; species Viscum album. Next base: position 983,217,492 of record OY728134.1, read on the forward strand.
TATTCGAGATACACTTACACACACCTACATATGATGGTTAAAAAACATACTGTTTCCGTGGATGGTGAATTTCTGCCTCCCGAAACGATGATTGTTCAACATTCTTTTAACACCTTCAAAGGTGGCCATTAAGATGACACTATATTTATATATGATATATAATATGTTTATGTATTCCTTATGCTTCTGTATTTTTCATTTATGGCATACCTTTATGGATTCCATTATGGGTATACGCGATATCTTCATTTTAGGAAGTGCGGACTACCGCCCCCTCAAAGTGATTTGATTCGTTAATACCATATGTGGTACATATAAAGGATATAATTAATGATATTATATATGATACCATACTGGAATTAAAATAATATTATGTATCATTATGTTTTAATTCCATTAAATATTAAATAGAAATGGAAGTAGCGTTCATGCGTATGTACGGCTTACCGTCTCCATGAACGGTGCATTTCATTTCTTAACTCTAAATGTTATGTAATATTATAAATACATGTATATTCTGGATATATATGATATATATGATATCAAAATCATGAATATCATTCTGGATATAATGAACCTTTGACCACACGAACAACATGTAATTATAAGAAGTCCACTTTCGACTTAAGAACCAAATATCGACAAAACAAACATTATTAACTTAAATGATTACATAATGTTTATAACATGGAAATAAGTGATATAAAAGGAATAATGAACTTGAAAAATGTTCTTAAGGAAGTAGAAATTAACTCAAGTTTATTATTCATGAGCTTAAGGAAATATCGAGTCAATTCGGACCCGAGGTAAGGGATCCTACTCCTCTCTTTCTTTTTAAGTACACTCTTTTATGTCATTCCTTTTAAGCTCATCTTTCTTGTGATTGGGATGTTATTTTATATTAATATTACTGTACTTTTTATGTTCATATGATGAGATACCCTATTCTCTCTCATCAATCCATTTTGGATGTTTTGAGTGGCGCCGTTAGGCTGCCGAATTTTCGTAAGAGATCCAACCTCTCTCTTTATTTTTAAGTACTCTCCTTTCTGTCACTTCTTTTAAGCTCCTCTTTGTTATGATGGGGGATGTTATTTTATATTCATCTTGATGTAAATTTTATTTTAATATGATGACAGACCCTATTTTATCTCATCAATCCATTTTTGGAAGTTTTAAGTGGCGTCGTTAGGTTGCCGAGTTTTCGTAAGGGATTTTTCATCTCACATATATTCCCGTGAGATTTATGCTACATTTGCCACAATTTCCTTTTAGTGGTGTATTTACTATCCATTATTCTACTCTTTGTGTAATGTAATTTATTTTATGAGTATTTACATCAATGTTGTATGACCCTTCTTTCATGGGGTGTACGTTTCGAAAGTTTCCCAAATCGGTAAGGGAACCTTTCACCCTCCTATTTTTGAAAGACTTCTTTTGTTATGTCTTTTAATTTTCATATTATTATGTTGGGATATGTTCTTCTATATCCTTATTGGTTTAAATTTTATGTCCAAGTGATGATATACCATTCACTCTCTCATCAACTCATTTTCTGAATTTTGTAGTGACGTCGTTAGGCTGTCAAATTTTTGCAAGGGAACTTCTTAACCCAAATTTGATTCTTTGGGATAAACATGTACTCCTTGATTATGTCGTTCTATGAATATGTGTGAATAAACTCTGATTGTTTTACACTAAATATCCACTCATATTTGGTGTATTCATTTGTCACACATAATTATGTAATTGATTTTTCCTTAAACCAAGGATACCGTCTTTGTAAGGGTCTTCGTCTCAATCTCCTTTAATTGAGGCATATTTTGTTTTATACACAACCTTCTTTTATACAGTGTATAAACCCCTTTGACTTTTATGTTTATTCAAAAGGAATATTTTTTATACGAAGCGTTTACTAAACGACAAAAGGGAATGTTTTTGTCGTACGTATGTGGCGACAATGATTTCTCCGCCGCCGTGACCATTATTTGAGTTTCAGCTTCCTTTACAAGCCCTACCTTTTTTTTAAAAGAAAACTAAATACCATGTTTTACTTTTATTTTATTTTGGTATTGAAAATGGTTTTCATAATGTTTTTATATCAATGTGTTGTATTGATATCTTGTGATTGAAAGGTGGAAATGTTATGTTTCCTTTATTCATGTTTTATGTGATACGATTATGTTGAGGTTCTTGGGCATTATTATAAAGACAGGTGCTTCCGTGATAAACTAAGGGCGGGTGAGCCCGATATAGCTCTCCAATGCATTGGGTAATTTGGAGGAGTGAAACGTTAAGGTTTCTCCGAAGAGATTTAGGGAATATACTGTGGTGGGTATTCCAAACGTAACCAAGAGGGTTACTCCCTACGTAAGAATGTTATGAATGCCTCAAGTTACCTTTATGTATTATGATTTATATGATTTATTCCAGATTTTATGGGGTACGTTAAAGTGCTTATGTTTTATGGGTAAAGTATGATTTCATTCTTATGTATACATATACTCATGTTTCCTTTCCATATTTTTATATCCCTTACTGAGCTTTTTATGCTCATCCCATGTTTTTGAAATGTTTTTCACAGGTCAAGGGAAGGGTACATGATATGATGATATTGTCAAGTAAGTGTCAAGAAAGAATCCATGTTTTATTTTAAATATGTTTCTTTTGATGGAAAAAAATGAATACTATCTTTTATGTAACCACTTTGTTTAAATGTGGAATGTAATGCAAGTTTTATGATCTAATTCTCTAAAACTCTAAACCTGAAAAGATCCTCAATGTGTAATCTTGTATAAACTCAAGATTAAGTAAGGTTTAAGGCTGGGGCCTTATAGTTGGTATCAGAGGTCGGTTTAGATAACTTTAGAGGTTAGGGTACTCTTTAAGCACAAGTGACATTACCATAATGGTTAGGATTTCAGAAAGAGTCCTAGTTTTAGATAAAGTGAATGAGTAAGTATATCTTAGTGTTTACCTTCCTCATTAGTACATGATGGTTTTGTTGATATACTCACACTGACATTTCTGTTTTTAGTGAATTGATGGATCTAGTAGGCACCAAAGTGACAATAGGTTTGAAGGAAACTGTGGTGGTTCTCTGATTAAGAGACTGGATGAAATGGGGGATTCAATGAGGAAACTCATGGTTGTTCTAAACCAACTATACAAGAGTCATGATCAACCACTTTTACCTTGGTATGTTCTGTAATGCATCATGTACGATATGACCAATCGATGTGGAAGTTCAGGTAATAATTATAAAGGTAACCATTGGGGTTTATATGATCCTTACTTTTGAGGTAATTATGGGTTATTATATATTATGATGGAAAATTAAAGGCATGAGATAAACTTGAGGTTAAAATATGTTATGATTATTTTTGAAGATTTTATCTCATTTTGGGGAATATTTAAAGAATTATATAGTTTTGGAAAAAGGACAACACGCAGACCGTGTGACAACCCGTCGTGTCGGACAAAGCTGCGGGAATCGAACCCACAACCAAAGTGCGACTGGTATTTATTGCCTACCACTGGACTATGTGAAGTCCCTGGTTAGTTTGACTAATTCTTTTTAGTTAGATGATTTTAGGAATCAAGAGTAAGTTTATTTTGGGTCATCTATGGAAATGGTTAACCTATCATGGAGGATATGTGATTTGGTTAATTACTTTTCAATATGAGAATTTAAGAGCAACTGATGTTATTTGGAGATAAAAGTTAATTTGTACCTTGGAAGACTATGTGATTAAATCCTTCAAATATTTGTGTTTCAATCTTAGTTTGGTTTACTTTATAGAATTTTATGGACAATTGTTTATTGAATGGTCCTCGTTGAACTTCTGGTTTTGTTGGACAAATTTTGGAGATTAAGAATAGATTTTCTTTTTATAAAGGGTTATCCTTTTCTGGATTATATGATCTTGTACTAACCTTTTTGGTTTTGGTTTTGGTTAGAGTCTAAAGACATGGGAAGTATATATTTCTCTTTTGTGGATTAGTTGATTCTCTAGAAGTTGATTATAGCTCTATTAATGTAAAAAAGTCATCCTAAATACTCATCTTTTGGAGAAAATATGAGTTTGTGTAAGAAATCTAATAAAAGTTGAAAGTCAACATGATAAGTAATTATGTTTCCTTATGAATAAATTCCCCAAAAAAAAACAAAAAAAAAACAAAAATTTTTTCTATTAACATTTCCTATTGGGGAATCGAATACCGTTTAACCCATCACAAGTTTGTGATTTTCTTGTGCTTAAATTTCTCCTAAACATGTTTTCTATCACTCTCCATTAGAACATGACCCTATGTTTTCTACTCCATAACCATATTTTCCTATATGGAATTCTAGTATGGGATAACTCGGGTGACCTTTGTACTTCTCATTCTTTATTTTAAAGTGATTGTTTTACCGACTCTTGTTCCGATGTGGGACTTTCAATGAAGTTTCCAAGCCCAATTTTAAAATTGCGAGGACGCAATTCCCAAAAGGGGGGAAGGATGTAACACCCCAGTTAAATAAAGAATATGACATTATTATATTTATCCCTATTTCTTAATAAAATGTTAATATTAATTTAAAGGGAACGCTATTCGTGACGGCTTACCCAATACGCAACAACGAGTACCTTTGAAATCTTAGGTTGCACTCTAATAATAAAATAATATTATTTTCAATGGTAGTTAATGCCTAACCGATGTAATGGAAGGAATGAACAGAACTAACTACAAAATTATTTTATATGTTTGTCAAATATTTTTACTTTTTACAATAAATGTTAGAGGATTAAAAACGTGAATGAATCCAATTTTAAGCATAAACATTCTAATATTCTTTAAAAGGTCGATTAAACGCCTTTTGATGGCGAACCTCTTTTAAATCTACTTTTTGAAAATTTTATGTGTTATATTTGACAAAATAAAATTCTTCTTTAGAATCGGGACATCAAAATTTACTTTGTGTATATTTTTGGTATTTTTCCGAAAAAGTTCAATTTTTAATGAATAGTGAAAATGTTGTATTTTAATTCAAAACCGCTTTTAATCTAATTTATTTATATGATTAGATTATCTTTTGAATTGGTTTTAAAGTGAAATTAGAATATATTTTTACCATTTAATCAAATAGTGGTCACTGGAATTAATTTCACTTTGAAATTTGACTTAAACTAGTGTCAATCTTTTGAACATTTTGTTTCATAAAAACACGCTATTTGTTTTGACAGCGGGAATTAATTATTAAATTAATTAATTCAACTTATATGTTTTGAATTTTGTAAAATAAACATCATTTTTTAATTTGGAATATCAAATATATCTTAGGGTGATTTTTTTGTAATTTTCTGAAAAACTTCAATTTTTGATGAATAGTGAAACCACTAAGTGGTACTTATAAAAATAGATTTTCCGTTTAAATGAAATTTTGTCATATTTTTATTTTGAATTTCAAAAACCCGACATACATGGTTGTCATTAAGAAGTAAAATTTGGTTCAATGGGATTAAAATAATTTTTTGGTGAATAGTAACTTATTAAGTTTTTAATCGCAATTAGAGGTGATTAGTGTAGTTTAAGGTAAGAATAATGTTTTAATAAAATAAAATGACCTAGACACATGTCCTACCCTCATTGGATGAGTCATTTCCGACCAAGACAATACATGGGTCAACTTGGGGACCCCATGGAGCCACTTTGGTTGGAAAATGACATAAATATCTTTTTATTTAATGTTAAAGTAAAAATGACACAAACATGAGATGTTTTACTAAAATAATTTTTACATGGGGTTATACAAGTCATAGTTTTTACTATAAATAATCAATGGAAAGATAAAAATATTTCATACATCATAGTATTTTTTTTATAATTTTTAGACATTAAATAAATTAAATTATTTATGACATCATGATGATGCAGCGATGACCTCATTATTTAACGATTTAAATAAAATGGAAAGATAATGTAAAATCTAAGACCTACACATGTCCAAAACCTATTTTATGGGTGGATTTAGAACCCTTATCACCTTATCCTCGAAACACGTCAATGTGGGACCATTAAAATCCTAAACTCGTTCTAAAATAAAGTAACATTTATTTACTTTCCAAGATGCCCCTCCCCTCCTCTTATAAAAGGCCCCCACCACTACCTCCTTACCCACACATCCAAAGACTTTGGCTCGGCCAACCCCTGCACATTTTATCTCTCCAAATCCCTCTGTAACTCTTATAAGCCTAACTTTGGGTAGAAGTCTTCCCAAGGAAGCCTTTGAGCTCAAACCAAAGGGAGTTACCCGATTTAAAGGTAATGTCTTCACTTGTGTTCTTTTGTTTTATTTTGCTTCTACGACCCCCTAAACTCTTTTTATTCATTTCTTTTGTAACAAAACCAGTATCTTAAATATACTAGGATGTTGTTATAAGAAGGATTCGAGCTACACTTAAACACACCTACATCTAATGGTTAAGGAACATACTGTTTCCGTGGATGGCGAATTTCTGCCTCCCGAAACGATGATTGTTCAACATTCTTTTAACACCTTCAAAGGTGGACATTAATATGACACTATATTTATATATGATATATAATATGTTTATGTTTTCCATAAGCTTCTGTATTTTTCATTTATGTCATACCTTTATGGATTCCATTATGGTTATACGCGATATCTTCATTTTAGGAAGTGCGGACTACCGCCCCCTCAAAGTGATTTGATTTGTTAATACCATATGTGGTACATATAAAGGATATAATTAATGATATTATATATGATACCATACTGGAATTAAAATACTATTATGTATCATTATGTTTTAATTCCATTAAATATGAAATAGAAATGGAAGTAGCGTTCATGCGTACGTACGGCTTACCGTCTCCATGAACGGTGCATTTCATTTCTTAACTCTAAATGTTATGTAATATTATAAATACATGTATATTCTGGATATATATGATATATATGATATACAAATCATGAATATCATTCTGTATATAATGAACCTTTGACCACACGAACAACATGTAATTATAAGAAGTCCACTTTCGACTTAAGAACCAAATATCGACAAAACAAACATTATTAACTTAAATGATCACATAATGTTTATAACATGGCAATAAGTGATATAAAAGGAATAATGAACTTGAAAAAGGTTCTTAAGTAAGTAGAAATTAACTGAAGTTTATTATTCAGGAGCTTAAAGAACGATCGAGTCAATTCGGACCCGATGTAAGGGATCCTACTCCTCTCTTTCTTTTTAAGTACACTCTTTTATGTCATTCCTTTTAAGCTCATCTTTCTTGTGATTGGGATGTTATTTTATATTAATATTACTGTAATTTTTATGTTCATATGATGAGAGACCCTATTCTATCTCATCAATCCATTTTGGAAGTTTTGAGTGGCGCCGTTAGGCTGCCGAATTTTCGTAAGAGATCCAACCTCTCTCTTTCTTTTTAAGTACTCTCCTTTATGTCACTTCTTTTAAGCTCCTCTTTGTTATGATGGGGGATGTTATTTTATATTCCTATTGATGTAAATTTTATTGTAATATGATGAGAGACCCTATTTGATCTCATCAATCCATTTTTGGAAGTTTTAAGTGGCGTCGTTAGGCTGCCGAGTTTTCGTAAGGGATTTTTCATCTCACTTTTATTCCCGTGAGATTTATGCTACATTTGCCAAAATTTCCTTTTAGTGGTGTATTTACTATCCATTATTCTACTCTTTGTGTAATATACTTTCGTTTATGATTATTTACATAAATGTTGAATGACCCTTCTTTCATGGGGTGTACGTTTCGAAAGTTTCCCAAATCGTAAGGAAACCTTTCACCCTCCTCTTTTTGAAAGACTTCTTTTGTTATGTCTTTAAATTTACATCTTATTATGTTGGGATATGTTCTTATATATCCTTATTGATGTAAATTTTATGTCCAAGTGATGATATACCATTCACTCTCTCATCAACTCATTTTATGAATTTTGTAGTGACGCCGTTAGGCTGTCAAATTTTTGCAAGGGAACTTCTTAACCCAAATTTGATTCTTTGGGATAAACATGTACTCCTTGATTATGTCGTTCTATGAATATGTGTGAATAACCTCTGATTGTTTTACACTTAATATCCACGTATATTTGGTGTATTCGTTTGTCACACATAATTATGTAATTGATTTTTCCTTAAACCAAGGATACCATCTTTGAGGTTCTTGGGCATTATTATAAAGACGGGTGGTTCCGTTATAAACTAAGGGCGGGTGAGCCCGATATAGCTCTCCAATGCATTGGGTAAAGCGAAGGAGTGAAACGGTAAGGTTTCTCCGAAGAGATTTAGGGAATATACTATGGTGGGTATTCCAAACGTAACCAAGAGGGTTACTCCCTACGTAAGAATGTTATGAATGCCTCAAGTTACCTTTATGTCTTATGATTTCTATGATTTATTCCAGATTTTATGGGGTACGTTAAAGTGCTTATGTTTTATGGGTAAATTATGATTTCATTCTTATGTATACATATACTCATGTTTCCTTTCCATATTTTTATATCCCTTACTGAGCTTTTTATGCTCATCCCAAGTTTTTGAAATGTTTTTCACAGGTCAAGAGAAGGGTATATGATATGATGATATTGTCAAGGAAGTGTCAAGAAATAATCCATGTTTTATTTTAAATATGTTTCCAGTGATGGGAAAAAAATGATTACTATCTTTTATGTAACCAATTTGTTTAAATGTGGAATGTAATGCAAGTTTTATGATCTAATTCTCTAAAACTCTAAACCTGAAAAGATCCTCAATGTGTAATCTTGTATAAACTAAATATTAAGTAAGGTTTAAGGCTGGGGCCTTATAATTTTCATGTTGGAAATGATGGGTTTCGATTGTAAGGACTTTTATTTCTTTCTTTTTTTGTTTAATGGATTCACTAGATTAATGACACTTTTTGTAGATAATGTTCCATGGGAGGTGATTTTTGATGCAATAACATGGGAATGTGATGTGCATTACCCATATAGCAACGACAGAGGTCGATCAAGGGTCACTATGAGACATGGTTTTATAGAGTTCTAATGATGGTGAGAACCATTCCCTTGAGTTGAGGCATCATTTCACCAAGATGTGTCCATAGTATTTTGGTGATTTTCAATAACCATAGGATTTAGACCATTGGGGACATTTCAACATTTGACATAGAACCTGAGGTTTTTTACCACTATTTGTTGGTAGTATCCTCTATATATTGGGGAAACATAATAATGATAGTGTTGAACACTATTTTCTTATAGGGATACACTCTATGTGGCCTCTTTATATTAGTGGTGTTTAATATTATTGGATAGGAGTGGATTCACATAGTATGAAAAGTCCGACAAGATTAATCAGTAGATGGGTTTCCTCAATCTATAGAGTTGATTGTAAAAAAGAGAACTATAATACCATAGTAATTATAAAATGGAATTTGTTGGATGGCTTATGGGTCCCCTGGTATAACAAATCATGGCTACAAAATCCAACATTGGAACTATCCAAAGAATGCAATTGTCTCACCCATTGCATGTTTTTCATTTTTTATCTCATGTTCAATATATTATATTAGTTTTTATTTAATTACCTTTTCATTCACATGAATGTGTGTGGATATTATATAGTGAATCTATTAATATTTTTCCACTAAAGAGCCTTGTTATTGATAGGGTTACACAAGTAGGGGCTTTAATTATTCATGCCAATTTCTTTTACAAATTTTTGTCATTAAGGTTTAAATCCATTTGACATATTAAGTCTTAAATACTTTAATGATATCACATACATACCTATATACAAGAATGAAAAATAATCATAACACACATAAACTTTTTATGTGCATTGGACTTTGTGACAGATCCTACTCCTTGATCATCCTTTGGTTGACCATGGAATTTAACTGTCACTATATTTTAGTATGCTTTAAAATTACTACAATAATCAGAATAAGACTAAGTAGGTATCATCCACTATCATTATGGAAAGGTATAATATAATTCCCACTATAGAATTTATGATATTACTTACATAGGAACCACATATTTTTCAATGTTCCCAACTTTACTCTAAAACTAAATAGATTATCAAAAAATTATTTTTTCCCTAAGAATAAGGAAATTCATCACTATATAAAAGGCATTTATTTCATGAATATAATATTTATTTTAATATACTTAAGGGATATTCCTATCAAATATTCATGATAAAATATTCAAGAAAAATATAATGAATTACGGAAACTACCTTGTTATTCCCCAATAGCAAGTTCCCTAATGATCAATAATCAGAAAAACATGCCTCAACACCTTTATATTCATTCATTAAATGGTTGTATTCTTCTTATTTTTCTCTATTTTAATCTATTTTTAATGTATACTTAGTTCTTAAATTCAAAAAAAATTATTCCTCATATTTCCTGAAATTTTATATCAATAAATATATTCTGAATTGAATTTGGAATTATTTTATAGAAATTGTCCTTTTCATTCGGTCACATCAAATAATCCAAAAAAATCATCTTTTTAATAAGAATTCATAATTTATTATGTTTAAATTTATCAAAAATAATGATTTCTAATTAAAATATAATTTAATAAATGTATTTTAACTATTTTTCCCTTATAAAACCTACTTTTAATTTCATATATAGAACTACATGAATACTATATGTTGATAGAGACCATTAATTTTGAATTAATTAATTAAAAATTTATCATATAATTTATTCTCCCTATTTTGTCAGAGTGCATCACTCTATATAGAGCTCCATAAAATCAATGTCAATATTCAAATAAATTCCTTGGATAAACACTACTTCACATCAATACTTTATCATTGAACCCAAAATGACAATGAAAAACAATTTTTCAACATGACATTTCCTAATTTATCACACAAATCAAATCTACATCAACCCATTTGAAATTTACATTGTCCATCTGATCTCTTCATTAAGTCCATTTACTATTAATAAAAATTTTCCTCAACTCTTAATTATGTGAGAAAACTCTATTTTAATGGATTTAAACACTAAATTAACATGATTAACTCATTGTTATATGCCTTTCCTATTTTTTTAACTTCATAAACACTATATCATCTGTGAAAATACTCTATATTTTAAATGTAGTTTTTCATTCATTTTTCTTCATTACCATCATTCTCATTCTTATATGGGAAAAAAATCTAGGTCGATGCCTTTTCCAAATTCATTGTTATCTCCATAGAGTGAACTCTTTATCGAGGAACCATATTGGAATGCATTTTCAAATTTTCTAGATCCAAAATATATTTTACAAAACTCATAAAATAATACCAATACCTATCACAATCATCTGTGAACATCTATTTTTTATCTCATAGAACATATCAATTGATTCATAAGTATAATTCTTAATGGATGAAGAAAAAGATGATGTCTTCAACAACTACAAAGGAACAACAATCTCTTATTTTAGATTTTATATCAACCAATGAAAATATTTCTTAAAATTAATCACATATAAGAGAAACAAAATCATTTTCCAAGTCTTATGAAATAATTATTGACACCACATAATAGGTTATTGGAGTGTTTATTTGAGAAATACATCCATTTTTTATAAAAAACTAATGCCCTCATGATAAGATGATCACCTGCTCAAAAATAGATCTCAAGACATCAACGTACTCACTATTTTTATAAAAAACAACCTATATATATAATATAAATGCCAAATAAATTCACCTCTTCTAATTTGATATACCACTTCACACCCTTTTAAAGAAAAAATTCATTATCCAAAGAGTGTTTTTGAATCTATTAATCCCACATTGGAATTATAAACTATGGATCATTCGGGGCTACACCTAAAAGGTATTTTAGTTAGGAAGGGAGTGAACATTGTTGTTTATCCTTAAAATGAAAAATATTTTTATAGGGATAGAAGTTTTGAAAATATCAACCAAATTATATCTATTTGGAAGAAATTTTAACTTGAGGTCCCTAATTGAAAACAATATCTAGAATATAATTAAACCTTGAGTATTGCATTTGGTTTTTTTAATGTTAAAAAGAACATTTATTACCGTAGTGAATTCTAAGTTGTTTATAAATGTACACCATTATACCATCAAGCTACTTATTTATCTAAATCATTTTAGATAATACTTAGTAGTAGTGAAATATTTCACCTCTATATTTCTCAGTGTAACTATGTTCTTATCCATGCATTAGCAGGTCAAATTACTATTTCCTAGAAATGATACTCCACACAAAGTAGACCTCTTATTATATTAATCACCTTTTTATTCTAAAGCATTATACCAAAATAGATTTTAACTCATTAATATTTTACACAAAATAAGACTAGTTATTATTCCTTTTATATACTTTTTGAATCATTTAGAAAATATAAGTGGGATTCCATCAAATCAAATTAATAGATATGAAAAAGGATCATAGAATAGTTAATGTCAGTTATAAATGTAGTGATATAGGGTATGTTCTCAATCAGCTATCTGAACACAATTAGATATACCCATATACGTTAAACAACTTTTAATAGTTTTAACCCCAAAAGGTAGTTTTTTATACTAAAATTGATTTTTATATTTTAAATGACATCAAAATTTAAATTACATTCACATATAGGGATAGAAAATTAATTTTTTTGAATTACCTATAATCTTATGTAGTTACTAATATATCCATGCATATAAATCTCAAAATATTATATCAATTGAATAAAAAATCTCTAATAAGAATATTGTTGGTCACCAAGAAAATAATATCATCAATATATCAAATTATAATGACTATTTATATAAAAATTTAATTTGAATAAAATATATTATTCTATTAAACTTTAATAAATTATATTAACATTGCATTGTTTTCATAAATTAATAATAGTATTTTAGGGCATATTTTGAGCTATAAAGAGCCTTTTTCAAATCAAAGACTCTAATGTTTTCACTATCATTAGGAAACCCTCACTTATTTCAAATTAAAATGTGATAATAAGGTTCACCATTAACTAGTGTATATTTTAAATCCATTTAAAAAAATTATATTTCTTATAGTCTACCACAAACAGAAACATATTTATTTTCCTTAACATTGAATTCAGATAAATAATATATTCAAAGTAATCTTTTTTAGAATCATAATAACCATTACAGATAACTCCATCCATGTTTTTGATAACTATTGACCATTTACCATGATCTTATAATCCCATTTGGTTCTAATTAAATTTTTATCATTGTGTCTTAGAACGAGATCCCATATAGAATAATCATATTTATTAAATTTATTCTCATCCATAGCTTTAATCCATTCTTTATGTCTAAAGGCATCTCATAAAGATTTTGGTTACATTGATATATGCGGTTGGTTTTAATTTTAAAATAAAAATATTCTAATAGTTGGTACAATTATGTTGTCTTAATAACTAAACTTTCTTCTATTATTCATCTTTGTATACTCCTCTTAAATGGAGTTATCTGATTCCACATGTTTCTTAATCCCCATGTAATTTATTTTATATTTTTAGTATCATTTTATTCAACTTTGTTTTGTTCAAATTCATCATATAATACATATAATTCTCCCAAAACACATTATTCAAAATCTATTCTAGGATCATTTATGTTTTCCTCATAATATACGTTAATATTTACTATATACATAGTTTTTTGGGTAATTATATATAATTTTTAACATTATAATATTTCAAAATGTTGAGATCTCACTAATTAATTCATAATAATCCATTCCAATTACATATATAACTAAGAAATATACCTTATATAGCTTTCATATCAAATTTCTATGAATTGGGTCTTTGATTTTAGTGTACACGGGTCTTCTAAATATATTTAATTGGCTAATTTTTTATTCTTTTTAAATAAAATGTCATATGATTTCATGTTTGAACCGTGTTTTAGCCTCCATCTAGAAAATTTTCTACCACTCATATTATAATTACTTTTTATCCCCAATAAAAAAATGTTTATATTCAACCTATCAAGTATCCCATTTTATTAGGGTGTGTATAGAAAACTTTATTAATGATTATTCCCATAGCATCCATGATAAGATTTGAAATAACATCTTGTGAACTCATTTCCAATATCATTTGTATATATATATATTTTAATTTCAATACCATTTTATCACTCAATATATATTCGATAGATATTCAATATATCAAATATCATTAACATGTATTTAAGAAATACTTTTCTTTGTTGTACAATATTCATTAAATGTGATATAATAAAACATGCCTCCTGTGAATTGGTGTCTCATGGGGCTGTGAAAATATGATAGAAATAAATGAATTAGTCTTTTTTAACTCCACCATTTTATATTTAAATTGAACTATATCCCCTTTTCAATTATAATAGTTATATCCCCATATATTCTTAGCTAAGGAGATTCTCATAAAAGTTCTTATTTTGAAGCATTAAGAAAATTATTTTAGCTGAGGTGGATAAGTCTTATATTCCATTTACTATTTTCCTACATATGACTATGGTGGCATGAATTAGATGGATATGCAATCTTGAATAAATTTATATTAGTTCTTTATCCTGTTATGATAACTCTTCAATCTATTATTATTTTAACAATACAATTTTATTTCATTAATATAACCTCATTATCTCATTTTCATACATAAATAAAATTCAATATGTAATGATTTCTCCCATAAACAAATAAAACATCATAAAACATTAGTTTTTTGGAAAAAATTTAAAAAAGTTATTTCCTTTTATCATTAATAGTATAATAGTCCCAAAGTTCAATTATCCATTATCATGTTCAAAATTTTCTTTTATGATTATTTAATATTCTATGTTTTTTAATGAGAATCCATAATTAAAGATCCTATAATTTATTCCTTTATAAAATTTCAAAACAACCTCTATAGTCAAGGATTTTTTAGTCTCAATTTGTTTTGGTTTATCCCTCTATTTTATTTTTTCAATTGGCTAGGAATTTTGAGTATGAAATCCACTATAAAATGACTTTTTTGGTCACATCATTCATAAATATTCTCAATCCCACAAAAACAGTAATGGATTGGCACCATAGGTTATCATATATTATTAATATGATTCCTTGCATACATATTAAATTTTTTATATTTTCTCTCCCTCATTTAATCCATCACTAATTCCAATGTATAGTAATATTATAATGGGAAATTTATACATTATACCCAAAGCACTAAGGTTCCAGTAATAATCCCATGAACTATTTCTTCTAAAAATATTTTGGGTTTTTCATTGAAAATTTTATTAGCTTCTTTGTGAAATAATATATCCCCTCTACATTGGTTTTGAGAAACCTTTCTATTTATTTCCATTCATAATTTCATTAGTTACATTAAATAATTTTTTATATATTTTTCTAAAAACATTTTTAACATATTTTTATTTTGAAAATACACCGTTAGTTGAAACATGTTTATCATTTATAAACATAATAGTTATAGAATTTCACTGAGGTAATTTTTAACACCCCTAGATTTTAAATTTTTTTTCTTCTTTAATAATTTTTTTCTTTGATAGCTTACTTTTCACACAACGCCAATCATAAACGACCTGTGATATACTATTAAATATTATTGTTTGAATACTATCAGTTTTGTAGGTGGTTGTGAATAGTATTAACCAAATTATGAAATGTATATATATTATATATTTAATCAAATGTTTTTAATTGGATAAAAATGATTTTATAGACATAATAAAAAATTAACCCAATTTTATGCATTAAAAAGCTATATTTTTTCAAAAGTTTTTTTAACACCTTTTAATGGTGAGCCTATTTTCAATCTAATTTTTGAAATAATTAAAATTATTATATGAAAAAATGACCATATTAATTTAATTTAGACTATCAAAATTATATTATCATGAATATTTCCATTTTATTGAGAAATTTCATTTTTTAAATGAATAGTTGAAAATACTTCATTGTAGTTAAAAACTGACATTTTGTTTAAATAATTCTGAAAATTTAAATAGATTTTTAAAAGTTAGAATATATCAATAATACATATATTAATGATATTTAGGTTATTAAAATATTTTTTTATATTAATACTAGATATAAAAACATATTGAACTTTTGAACATATCTCCTACACGCCTTCTAGCCACATATGTGAGATTGGTGTTAAACATAATTTTCCCACTTCTTTGAATTGAATTACAAAAAACAGATTTAAATTTTTTAACCAGTATGATATTTAGACTATAATAGTATTAACTTAATTTTTATTTTGAATTTTTTAATAGTAACTTTAGTAACTTTTTTTACCATGGTTAAAGGTAAATATGGTAATTAAAGGTAAAATTGTATTATAGTATTATCAAATTACCAAAATACTCATCATAATTTCATTGTATGAGTGGGTTTAAACCAAAATTGTCCTTAGGAAAAAAATAATAACCTTTTTATGCCACTTGGGTGAGAATATAACATATATTAATTTTTATTTAAAGATAATTTAAACATTTCATACTCAAAATTTTAATAAGTAAATCATTTTTAATATAGGGTTATACAAAGGATAAATTTTAATATAAATAGTCATTTGAAACATTATAAAATTATATTCCTCAAGATAATTTATTTTTAAGTTAAAAATAATTAATTTTATAATTATAGGATTTCATAATAATGATGCAATAATTGTCCAACTAGTTAAAATATCAAATAAATGATATTATAATTACTAAAATAAATGAGATTTGACATAGTTAATGGCATAAATTTTATTATAGATTACATAGAAATGTTAGTGATAAATTATAAGTTTTTTTTGAAGTCTTCATGTTTTTATGATATTTTTAAAAAAGGCAAATATTGAATAGTATCAAAATTGACATAAATGATACTTTAAAATAAACAATATATTATTAAATGATGTAAAATAAATAAAAAAATCCTTCCAAAAAAACTATGATAATTTTTAATATTCTATATTTTTTCATTTTTGGTTAGTTTGTAATTTTATAGTATCTATATTAACCCTCAAAGTGTAAAAGTCGATGTTATCATGGTAAGAGTTAAAGGATTTATCTAAGTGTTAAACCCAAAGGATAACAGTATGAATTCTACCAAGACTTGTGTTAAAATAATTAGTTGATAGAATTTATACCCACGATAATATTATATTCTAAATAATTCACATTGGTTCAATTTTTAATTTAAAATTAATATATATTAATTTAATATTTTGAGAGTTTCCTAAAGTTTCACGCGCCTCTTTTATAAAAGGGATCCTCTCTTTATCTTTTATTCACAGCTCTAAAGCCTGTTGGATTGTAAAAACCCAACCCATTTATCCTCCAAACCTCCCTCACATAATCTTAGAGGCCATAATTTGGGCAGAATGCCAACCCAAGGAGTCCTTTTATTCAAATCATGAGAAGATACTTTAAGAAGAGTTAATTGTTTTACCAATTCATTCAAGGTTCATATCTTCTTATACTTCATATTAATATATTTTTTCCATATCAATGTAATAAATCTAATATCATAAATATTTTTAGAACTTATTCAGATTATAGGACAACCATATTCCTCCTTTTAAAGATTCTATGAAAAATAGTATCATCTTGTGTGTGTATGTACGACTTACAATCTCCACATCGTGTTATAAACTGCTATTCATATTTAATTTATTTTGATGGGTATAATGATGAATATGAATGATATAAATAATAAGTATGTAATAATATTTTTTCAATATAATTAATATTCTATCCAGTTCTTTATCACTTTACCATTAAGGAAATGACATCATCGCTCCTGTGTACATATAGCTTACCATCTCCATAATGTGATGCAATTCATCTTCCATGTTAACAATTGAAGAATTATTGTAAAAATGTATGTAATGAATGACTATAAAATTTATGACATTTTAATATTAATGGAATAAAATTTATAAACATATATTTAATTTACCTTCTTCCATTCAATAATATAAAAAATAGAAACAATGTTACGACCTGCCATCTCCATGATCGGTCTATTCCATTTCATATATCATTATTTTTTATAAATTTATATTTTTTATATCTATGATATATAAATTTTTTTTTATATTTTTTAAATAAATAAATTATGATCTATCTAATAGGATCAAGAATTATAATTCAAAACACATAAGATAAAAAAAGAGGTTATTACCCAAAAAGTTTCCTTAATTTGGAAATTGTATATAAAAGCTAATATAAAGTTATAAATGATTCATATATGATTTCATAAATATTATAGTGATTGTAGTAGTAGTTAATAATATTTTTAAAACCACTATAAAAGAGTTTCAGGCACAAACATATGGTATCTGACCTATGTTAAGGGTTAATTTCACACTCTCTTTATTATATGGGATTGTTTATATGAAGGTATTTATTTGAAATATTTATCATCCATGTGCATGTTTTATAAAAAAATATTTTATTATATAATTATAATTCTTATAAATTTTTTATATTACTTTTTATTCATGTTTTAATTTTTATAACTCATTTTGAATGCAAACGTTTTTTTCATTTTACAAATAATTTTTTTGTTATTTTCCAAATGAGGCACCTTATGTCTTTTTTGACAAAAAGGATTGTTTTTTAACTTATGAGAAATGAGGGAATTTTTATGCCATCATGATGCCTTAACATTTTGAAGTTTCCCTTAAAATATTAAAAGGTCATTTTGAAAGATAATATTTTTATTTATAATCGTAGGAATTTTTAAATAAATGATTTCAAAATAAAAAGTATATTTCTCTCAAAAAGTTTCAATGATTATATTATAGTATTTTCATCTATGTAAACATAATTTGTTAATTCATATGTTTGATTGAGATTGATTTCTTATAAAACAATATATCATGTTTTATTGATTTGTTTATGATTATTTTGGCTATGGATGTGCTATTTTAATATCAGTCATGGTTTATTGTTAAAGTATTAACATTTCATATGCTAGTTTTAATAGGAATTTTTATGTTTATTATGTTTCACCATTTTCATAAGAGGAATGAATTGGACTTGGTAAGTATTGGGTGGAGCCCTATATAGACCCTCAATTTAACATTAGGTCTCATGAGACAAACTAATTTGGTTTTTTACACATTTATGTATAATTTCATGGCAGGAGGACTTGACTCTACTATTATGATATAAAAAATTATGCATTCCCACTTTATGAGGTTAGTTATTGATATTACATGTGATTGTTCAACTAGTAAAATATCCATGTGAGTATTTATATAGAATTAAATGATTTATTGTTTCCATATTATACTCATGATTATGATTTAATGTCTTCTGATTTTAATTATACACATTTCCTTATAAGTTTATACTTATTTACGCTTACTAAGAATTTGAGCTCACTCATTTATATTTTTTTATTTTATTAGGATACCAATATGTGTATTATGATTGATATTCAATGTTAATATAGGAGAATAAAATCATTTTAAACTTTTTTTCTATGTTTTATTTTATGTTTCGAATTTTAGTGTAATATACATGTTTGTAATCTATTTTCCAAGACTCCTAAATTGATCAGTCCTTTAGAAAATGACACTTTGATTTAAGACAATGTATTAAAATAAAGCAATGGATCCTAGATTCTAGTTTCATGGAATTATAGTTGGTAACAGATCATGTTTAGTACAAACCTTGGAAATTAGATTTATAAAAAAATAGATTTAGGAACATTTCGCTAAGATAAACTTTCAGAATAAGTATTGAATAACATCCTTTAATTTTGATAAGGTAGAAATTATGTGAGTATTACTAGAAATAAATCCTTATTTTAATACTAAAAGTGTATGTGGGACTAGAAAAAATGTACCTAGTAGTAACAACCCTAACAAGGTGTGTTAGGACTAACTCTGCATAACCTAGTACACGACAACGGGCCTTGCTACGCACCTGGTTTGAAACTCCCAGAGGATATTTTTTTTATAATTAAAATTTTTACTAAAAAACATTATAATAGAATTAAAAGTAAATATGTCCCCAATGAAACCATGTTTATGATTCTGAGACTAGGCACACATAATGTTTTCAATTTATGTTAGGTATTTTGATAGTTTTTTTATTATTGTTATGATATGGTATAGCCTAGTGTATGTCGTCAATTAGAAATGGTGCCTAGAAGAAGGAATGTGAACCTTACTAATTCATGTAAACCAAATAGTAATAAGGAGCATATGTTTCATGGTCATAATATAATATTTCAAATAGAAATATTCTCCTAATAATTCTCATTATATGAGAACATTTATCAAGTGATAACGGAACAGATATTGAGTACTTTAAGTATTATATCTTCAGAGGGAGGAAATATCATAAGAGGAAAACCAGGAAAAATATAAATAAATAGAAGAAGGGAATGAAGTATTTTCACACATATAATATTTGTGGAAAGAAACACCCTAGTACTTACATAAAACGAATGAGAGTTCCCTATAAGTGTGGTAAGAAAGGACACAATGCTTTGGAATTCAATGATAACAAAAAGATTTCTAATGTACATAGATTTAACTACAAGTATATGAGACACTATGTAAATCAATTTGTCATGCCTAAAAGGAATGTACCCCAAAACAGGATAATGAATCATGGTAAAGACTATCCTACTAACATGGACAAAGTGGAATGATTAATGATTTTACATTTGGATTTGTAAATTACGTAATTTGAGTATCATATCAATGATGTTATTTTTATATGAATTATTGAATATATAATGATTGTACTGTAGTACAATTTCAAAAAGGATTTTAGATTTTATGTTGAATAGTACTAAGAAATATGACTCATTAGAAAGATAATATTTCTGTGAATTGTATTATTTTTGGAAATATTACACTAAATATATTCCTAATACTATGGTAATGAGGTTTGGATTAATAAATGATTTAATTGGATTAGTTCTAACTACCTTGGAACTAATTAATGGTTTTGAACAATTGGATTACACTATAATTGGCAGAGATTAAAATATTTTTGGATTGAAGGATTATATCTAATAATTCATGTTCTATTTAAGTAATAATGACAGATTTATGTATTCGATAATTTTTTATTATAAATAATGTTGTTTCCTTGTTTAAAGGGATTAAAATATGAAGGTATTCACATGTATTGAGTGTGCCAAATAAGAGTTGATTTATGATGTGGAAACTGATAAGTTCATTTTTATAAATATATAAATTTATGAAATTGTTTAATATTATCCTTTAAAACTTATTTTCGAACAAAATACTTTTATATTTACACTTCATTCTATGAAATTAATGGTCATTTAATCCATCATAAATTTATTCTTTTGTGGTGGTGGAGTTTATAATCTTCATTAGAACTTGATGGTTTGATTTATCTGCCTTGTCCCAATACATAATTCTCGCAAATGTTATCCTATTTAGAATCCTAATTTGGTGGTGACCTTATAATTTTTTATGCACTCTAATTAAGAGTATGTTTATTAATACTATTTTTTATGTGGGTTTCCCAAAAATATATTTTCTAGTATCAACCTTCTAAATATGAAGTAAAATTTAAAATTTCAATGATGCAATTTATTGAAGGATGGGAAAATTTAACAACCCATGATTTTATAGTATGTTTCTTTAATAATAAATTTAATATCTTTGATAGCTTTTGTTTCATGCACCACTGAGATTAAACAAACCGCAAAATACTATTAAATATTATTATTTTAACACTACCCATTAAGTTAGTGGTTATGAATAGTATGAACCAAATTATCAAATTTGTATATATTATATATTTAATATAATGTTTTTAAATTGATCCAAATTATTTTATATTCATAAGAGAATAATTCATCCAATTTTATGCAGTAAAAGTCTATATTTTTCTAAAATCTCTTTTCGGCCTTTTAATGTTGAGACTATTTTAAATCTAATTTTTGAAACTTTTATAATTATTTTATGAAAAAATAACAATAATTTTTGAATTTGGAATATCAAAACTAGCTTTGGGTGAATGTTTTGTATTTTCTGAGAAATTTCATTTTTGATGAATACTGAATAATACTACATTATAGTTAAAAAACCATTTCATTTAAATATTTTTGAACATTAAATTGATTTTTAAAAGTCACAATTGATCAATAATATATATATTAATCCAATTTAGTAAAATAGAATATTTTTTTATTAATATTAGATATAAACACTTATTGATCTTTTGAACATCTCTTTTACCCATCTTCAAGCCACATCTATAAGATTAGTGGAAAATGAGATCATGTCGCTTCTGTGAATTGAATTTAGAAGAAATGGATATACACGGTTATAAAAAGTATTTCATTTAGTGTCTAATTGGATCAACTTATTTTTTATTTTGGATTTTGTGAATAGTAACTTTTATACATTTTTATTTACCAATGATAAAGTTTATTCGGGTAATTAAAGGTAACAATAGTATTATAATATAATTAAATTACCTAAACACATGTCCTAATTTCATTGGTTGAGTGTGTTTTGAAACTATTTACCAATATTACAAGATTATAACCTTTTTATTCTACTTGGGTGAGAATATAACATTAGTTATATTTTATTTAAAGATAAGTTAAAAATTTCATACTCAAATCTTTATTAAGTAAATCATTTTTAATATAGGGTTAGATAATAGATAAATTCGAATATAAATAATCATTTAAAAATTAATAAAATTAGCATCCACATAATAATTTATTTTTAATTTTTGGAGAAGAAATAATTTTACTTTAGTCTTTCATAATAATGATACAATAATTGTCCAATAAATAGCAATATCGAATAAATGATTGTAAAATTATTAAAATAAATTAAATTTTACATAGTTAATGACATCAAAAAAAAATTTCGATTAAATAGAAACATTTTTGATATATTATAAGTGTTATTTTTTTATTTGTCATATTGTTAGAATATTTTCAAAAAGAAAAATATTGAATAGTAACAAAATTGACATAAATGATTCATTAAAATAAGTAATATTTTATTAAATGAGATAAAATTCATAAAAAACTAGAATCTAATACAATAAAAAAGATGATTTTAAATATGATATAAATGATTGATTTAGGGTTTTGTGGATTTTTATAGTTACTATATTATTTCTTAAAAACTAAAAAAGAAATGCTGTCATGGTAAGAGGTAAAGTATTTAACTAAGGGTTAATCCCAAAAGATATAGGTACGAATGCTACATATATTTGTCTAAAAATAACTGTTTGAGAGGAATCTGAACCATCCTCATATTATATTATAAAAAATCACTCTAGAGAAATTTGGAATTAAAAAAGTATATTAATTTAATATTTTAATGGTTTCCTAAAGTTCCCCTAACCTCTTTTATAAAAGTAGACCTCTCCTTATCTTTTATTCACACCTATAAAGAACATTGTCACATCCAATCCCTGACCATTTCTCCTCAAATCCTCCAAAACTTTATTATATATTCCATAATTTGGGAAAAATCCAACCTTAGGAGTTCTTTTTTGAAAATTGAAAGGATATACTCGAGGAAGAAGTAATTGTTTTACCAATTCCTTCAAAGATATTCTCTTCTTCTAATTACACATACTATATTGTTTCCATACTAAATAAATAAATCTAGTATATTCCATATTCTAAGATGTTATTATTATTATGGTATAACAATATTCCTATTTTTACCCATTCTATGAAAAACAATACCACCATACGTGCCTATGTACAACTTACCGTCTTCATGTTGTGGTGTAAACTGTTTTTCGTCTCTACTTTATTTAAATGGGTATAATTATAAATATAAATGATATAAATAATAATTATGATATTATATTGTTTATGTATAACTGATATTTTATCCAATTCATTTAAACATTAATAGTAATAAAATTATATGGTCTCTCGTGCGTATGTACGGCTTAATGTCTCCACGACATGATAAGATTCATCTTCCATGATAATCATTCAAGAATGATTATAATCATGTATGCAAAAAATTAAATATGAAATATATGAAATAATAAATCTACTGTAATAATATATATATAAAAATATGTAATTTAACATCTTCTATTCAATAGGATAAGAAAACGAAAACAACGTTCATGCGTATGTACAACCTACAGTCTCCATGAACGGTGTATTCCATTTTCTATATCAATATTATTTATATTTATATACTAAATATAGATGATATAAAAATCATATTTTACATTATTAAAGTAATTAAATCA
The DNA here is from genome assembly GCA_963277665.1 of Viscum album. Taxonomy (NCBI): domain Eukaryota; kingdom Viridiplantae; phylum Streptophyta; class Magnoliopsida; order Santalales; family Viscaceae; genus Viscum; species Viscum album. The sequence goes on from OY728134.1 coordinate 983,241,787, forward strand.
TGATCTTTGTAATAGTATTCAGAATAACATGTTAAAACTTGTATGATAAACAAAGCGATTCTTACCTGAAACGTTGATTTACTATGGAAATTGCTAATAAACGTGAAATATAATGTAATAAATGAATAATATATGATATCATAAATATTATTATGATTCTGGTCGAAGTTATTAACATTTTGAAAACCTCTATATAGGATTCGGTACACATATGGATAGTATGGGACCTAATGTAAAGGTTAATTTCACAATATTTTTACTATCTGATATTATTTATATGTAACTATTTACTAGACATATTTATCACCCATGTCCATGTTTCTAAAAAATATATTTCAATATATTATTAATATTATTATAAATTTTTTAAATTACTTTTTAATCAACTATTAATTTTTATAAACAATTTTTAAAGGAATATTTTTTTCTTTTTCTAAATGATATTTTTGTCGTTTTTTGAACACGGTACATTAAGACTTTTTTTACAGCAAGGGATTTTTTTATATTATGTGGAGTGATTGGTTTTTATTCCCTCACGAAACCTTAATATTTTAAATCTTCCATTACATTAGTACAAGTTTATTTTAAAAGATATTTTCTCCATTTATAATTTCACTTCTTTTTAAATAAATGATTTCAAAACAAAAAGTGTATCTCACTAAAAATGAGTCAATGACTTTATTAGAGTACTTTCATCTATTTAAACATCCTTTGTTGGATCTTATGTTTGATTGAAGATGATTCGTTATGAAATTTTCTACGATATTGTATTTTAGGGTATATTATTAGTTTGGTTGTGGATGTTCTATTCTTATACCATTCATTGTTTATTGTTCAAGTATTAACATTTTTATGCTTTTTTTAATAAAAAAATATTTTCATTATGTTTCACCCTTTTCATAAAATGAATTCATAATAATTGGTATGTGTTAGAAGTGGCCTAGTTTATCCCCTTGATGAATCAGTAGGTCTCATGAGAAAAACTAGTTTTGGTTTTTACACATATATGTATGATGCCTTCGCATGAGGCCTTGACGGTAAGGTTATGATTTCCCACATTTTTCATTCCATATATATGAGATTATATATTGATATTACATGTTTTTATTCAACTATTAGAATATACATGTTAATGTTTTTATGGCTTTATATGATTTTTTGTTTCTATACTATGATCAAGATAATGTTTTAAAGGCTTATATTTTAATTACACACCTTTCCTTAAATTTTTATAATTATTTATGATAGATTATGCTATATTTTTTACCCTTACTAAGAATATGAGCTCACCCCTTTATTATGATTTATTTTCCTAGGATTTAAAGATGTATATTTTGATAGATATACAAGTTTAATCTAGGAGAGTAATGGCATTCTCAATGGGCTATTTATACTGTTTTTTTTTTTGAATTGTAATGTAAGGTTCATGTATGTAATCTATTTTCCAAGACTGCTAAACTGTTTAGTACTTTGGGATTCGATACTTGTATCTATACCAATGAATTAAAATAATACACTGGATCTATGCTTTTGGGGGAGAGGTGTGGGAATGGTGTTACATAATGAATATGATTTCTCAGTATTTTGATATGAATTAGCCTTCACTTAAAAAATTTATCATATTGTTTTTTAATTTATAAAAGGTTTTTATCTAATTTATTTCAATTTTATTCCTCATGGTTATGATTTTCATCAATGTTAGTCACTTTCTTATATTGTTTATTTATAAATATTTTTTTCCCACCTAATTTTACTTAATGGATTTTGATCTCCTTGACATACTAATTCTCCATACTGTGAAATTCATAATTTCTATTAGTAATTTTATTGTCCTCTTTATTGAATGATTTCAGTTCCTTTTTTAGTTGTGTAACTATTTCAATACATTCCTCAATTTCTAACGTCAATATGTCTAATGTATAGGTCTCCTCACCGACTTCATTATTACCTTTACTATCTTTAATTTCTGCAACTTCATCCATGAAATTTCCATATTGTTTAGCCCAATATTCATCAAAACAACTAATTATTGAAGGGTTATAGTTATCATCTTTACTAAAAAGATTCCTTTTCATTAATTTTGAAATCTTATTTCTCTTGTTACTTGATTTTATAATATCTTTAGTGAAAATGATTTCATATTTTATTACTGGTTTATCTTAATACTCATAACCTATAGACTCCATGATTTTCTAGTGACTATGAGAATATTCCAAAAAATGTCACATGGACCCCACATGATGATTTTCCCGAACCAACTCAGGGTTTCATCCAACATAACACCTAAACCGGCCCTTTGAATAGCTTTCAAGGTGTTCCATATCACCAAAAAATGGGGAAATAGTTCCTAAAAATCATAATAAACTTTTGGGAATGATTTCACCCATGATGAGTATCCATAAACAATTCTGAAGAACAAAACATCACACAAAGGTCAATATCCATAAACAAAAGAGATACAAAATTTTCAAATTATATATTCACAATATTAAAAAAAATGGGGAGAGGTTACAGTTATACCACACATAAACCACCATGGAAAAATAGGGCCAACTCCCTCATTCCACCTCCACCAACACCTACGGAAGGAGTCACTACCAACTGAATGCTCCACCACCACCATAATAATTATTACCTTGACATGGGTCAAACATAACAACATCAACATACACTAAATAATGTATATAGTGTGTGATGCGATTCCTAATGCGATAAAACCAAAATAAATATTCCAACCCATAACATTAGAAGATATTTCAACATGAATGTTTTAAGAAAGAAATTGGAAATATTCTAAGGAATGTATTTTTAAGGGAAAAAATTTTAGGAAAACATTTTCGAAGGAAGAATGAATTGGAGTTAAAATGAAGGAAAGGTCCACCATATGTTGATAGTGATCCCCACATCATAAGAGATTACCATAGGTGATTGATAAATTATCTAGCTCTAGTGGGACCCTAGGAACCTCATATCTGAGTGAAAATCTTAGAGCAACCATGACCCACAACGTCCTAATGTATGATCCTCTATAGAGAAATCTATCCAATGTTATAGTGGAATCTAATAATGATTATAGATTGGTTATTGGTTTAGTTTCAATCCTAATTCAAGGAACCAAGCCTCATCCCTTTTGATCCAACTAGCGTACTATTCCTAATCCTCCCACCCATATATATAGGATTTCTATTGTGCTCAATTACTATTCAAAATTTCACATAGATAACCACTTCCACATACACATATAATTAAATATTAATATACATGATAAAAACCAATTTTCATATACAAAACCCCATTCAATTCCATACACACACCAAATCCATTTTTAGAACATGCTTCATAAAAATTACACAATTCATACAATTCATTTGAAAAAAAAACATGGAAAGCGCAAATGAAACACAACCACTCTAATTTGAAAACCCATATTTACAACTGTACCCACCATGAAAACATTTGAAAGAACATTTCTCAATACAAACATAGAAAAATAATATTTCACATTTAAGAAACAAAATTGAATTCTTAAGTCAAATAAAAATGCCAAAGCACATAACCTCCAACCTCAAGCTTGGAATCTTCCAGATTCTAATGGAAAACCAAAACCACACCACCAAGGGGGCCCCAAAGAGGAAAATGAACAATATAAAAATCTAGATCAAACCTAATAGAACATCATTAAACCCATATTACGTTATCTAATGTGTTGGATTAAGAAGAACTCAAGGTGGGTAGAGAAATAACCCAAAATATGGAAGAAACCCATGGATAAAGGAAATTATTTATGATTCCTTTTGGATCCATACCAAATACACCCGAAAATTAAAGTTCCAATGTAGAATGGAGAAGATAGAGAGTTTAATAAGGTGAGGAATAAAAAAAATTGGAGGAAGGGTTGAATTTTCGTTAATATCAGGGAAGGATGAAATTGTAAAATAAACATTTTTATTGATCTGGATAGGCTGCATCATTAGCCCACATGGTTTATAAAGACTTGGGGAACCCATGTGGCCTCCTCTATACAAGAAGAAAATAATTTCATAGTTACCTAGGTGTGGATACAATACTATGTGATAGACCATTCCCCTATATAGAAAAACTAGTCTAAATACACAGTTTTTTGCACACCCATGTGGTAGGCCATTTGTATTGGTCATTTCAACCTTCTAGGCTTCACGATTATTCCTTTTCTAGGGCACAATTTCTTCTAATCATGTGCCAACCATGCACCACCTAATTTTGGGTCCAATAATCACATTGTTTTTCAAAAACTCCAATAAAATCCATGCAATAAATACAAGACCAAAACAAACAATAAAAAACCTCAATATAAAATCACAAATGTAAAAATTCTCCCCACTGTGATGACTTTTTTCCAATAGAATATCAGCTAAAATCCTAATTAAAGAATAAAAATGGGTACTTATATTAAATTCATGACTTTTGATCTAATGTATCATTCTCATCATTTCCAGGATTCCAAATATTCCTAACCAATGATATGGATTTTAGACAATTCACATTCTCATGGGAATCCAAAACCTACACTGGATGCTCAAACACAAACAAGTTGAGTTCTAATTTCAACTAAACCCAATTAAACACTTGATACGGGTCCATATTATACATTTTTAGTTGTGATATATGGAAAAAATCATGAATTGATGTGAAACGGTACATAAACTCTAACCAGTATTCCACCTTACCAACCCTCTAGGAAATCTCAAAAGGTCTAGCATACCTTAGCTTTATCTTCCCTTGCATACTAAGATGGTGAGGAAACAAATGAGGATTCCCCTTCAAAAACACCTAATAAACAAAAAGGAATCCCAAATCACGACTTATCTTAATAGTATAGGACTTATGGAGACTTTGGATCATCAACAACTACTTTCTAATTAAAAAGACCTTTTCTGATGTTTCCTGTATGAGACTCAGTCCCAACAAAGAGGTATTTCTCACCTATTACTAGAAAAAAAGGGACCAACATAGTTGACCATAAATCTCCACAAAGTGATCCATTTTAATAAAGTATTGGTTACTATTATTAATGCTAGATTTTACTAGTCCCCAATGGATATCCCATGAACCTCTAGATTCCAACACACGCTCTTGGAGCATGTCATGTAGGATTTAATTTTCCCGATCCATCATACCATCCTTTTGAGGATGGTTTTCCATTCTGAACTTGACCTGTGACCCCATATCCTTCTAGAGGACTTCCTAATTTATGGACATAAAATGATGGTACCTATCTGAAACAATTTTTGATGAAAGAAAAGTAATACCCACTATCTAATGAAAATATAGACAACCAAATTCCAAAAAATTAGTTATATCCTTGATCTTGATAAAATGGGATGATATAGTAAAATGGTCAATCACTAAAAAATAAAATTTCGCCATTGGGGTGAGCAAGGTAAGACAATATTGAAATCCATGGTGACCTCTTCCCACATCCAGGTCAGAATTGTTAATGGCTGGTGGAAAATGGGGTGCCTCTAGTAATCTGATTTAACCTGATAACTTGTATAGCACTAAGATACAAATTCACATATGTCCCATCACATACCAGGCCATCAGATCTAACAAAACATGTCATAAAACTATTTGGGATATGGGATGAATGACCCATTGATATTGGTGGCTATCTTGTATTACCACTATCTAAAATGAAAACAACACAACCACATGAACCATGAAGAAAAGAGACCTGTCTGAAGGCAACTCCTAATTATTGATCACCTCTTCACCATTTATGAATTACATAGGTTGTTGGAATAGTTCATTTCCAAGCTACTCCAGCTGAATAAACTCCACTAGGGAGGGTGTTATCTTGATAATGGATAAGAATCCACCTCAACAATACTCCTTGGTCATAAGATGAATCTGATAAAAATATACCATCAAGGATCACTCCTCACTTAACACTATCATAGGTTGCACTCGCATATTTTTTGTCAATGAGTATGTTTCCACGTTACCATTACCTAGGGTGTACATGGGATCAAGGTTAATTACCTGAAGTTATTCAACACAGGGATGCTTCCTCAAATTGGAATCCTTCAAAGAGAAAATATAAGCCATGCTATTATGATCAGAATAGAAAAAAGAATTCTCCCTAAAGAGATAATGATTCCTCATATTCAAATCATGAATCACCACCTCTAGTTCCAAGAAATTGGTTGGGTTATATTTTTTGTGTGGTCAGAGATGGAGATAACCATACTCCAACATGTGCTTATTATGCATCAGCACCAACCCAAGACCCATAATTAAATTATCACAACAAACCATAATCCCTTTCCAAGATTTTAGAAAGATAAAAATAGGGGTTGTGGTCAACCATTGCTTAAGCTACTCAAAAGAATCTTGACACTCTAAACTCCATTCAAACATTTTCCCTTTCTATGTAATCATTGTAATGGGATAAGAAAACCGATATAAATGTCTAAAAAAACTTATAATGAATTTCAATTACCAAAAAACATTCAAATCTCAAAAACATTCTTTGGATTCTCCTTCGATATTTTTGCACTGATATTCTTAGGGTCCACCAAAAAACCGCTTTACGAGATCAAATGACCCAAGAATTTTACTTAAACAATCTAGATGGTGCATCTGGAATGAATATAATAGAATATATTATCTCGAAGAGTTGTCAACAAAATTCTCAAATACCTCACATGATTTTATTCAGTTCCATAATACACCAGAATGCCATCCACAAATACCCCAACAAAGAATCAATATGACAATGAAACACCCTTTTCATGAGAAAAATATAGATCTCTAGAGCATTTGATAATCCGATTGACATTAACACATACTAAAAATGGTCATAGCTACTTTGGAATGATTTATTATGAACATAAAACTCTCTAAATCTGACATAGTTATGCCCAAAATTCATGTCAAGCATGGAAATCAACCTTTCTCCCTTGAGATGTTAAAAAATTTTCCAGAGCATGAAAGGGAAATTTAATCTTGATCATCACATTAAATAGCTTCTATTAATCGATACATAATTGGAGAGATATTCTAGCCTTCTTTCCAAAATATATAGGGGTGGGCCAACATGAGACACTTGGGTTAATAAATCCTTCGGATTCCAAATCATCCATCTATATCTTTAATTACCATAACTCGGTGGGGGCCACACAGTATGACAGAAGTGTTATCACTTTTGTTCCTTGATACAAATGAATAGTGAACACCATGTCCCTCTCTAGATGAAACCCTAAAAAGACTTATAGAAATACCTATGTGAATTCATTCACATAGGTGGTAATCCACCCTTAGAACATCTACCAACATTTTCCTTCAGCATGAATGAAAATATTTGAGAAACTAGAATGACCAATTCAAGAAGTGAAGGTTCAATTAATCTTGTCTGAGGAACCCATTTTCCTAAAAAACTAGGGAGTTTCCATTAGGTTCCATGAACCAAATTACCCAATGATAGTAATCAATGTGCTCTTAGAAAATCACCATCTAATCAATACCATGGATCATGTTAATGTTTTCTATTTCCAAAATAAGAAAATCTAACTCGATCTTGACCCCTAAAAATGTGAGAACACAAGACAAACACCTAAATACCTTCTCTTTATTATTATTTAGAAGTGTCACAAACTCTATAGCATATGGAATAAGTTGAGTTGGATATTTCAAAATATCCAAAAGTTGGATAGAAATAAAAAAAATGAGGCACCATTATAAAGAATATGAATAGCCATAGACAATGAAATAATACTACTACTATGAACTATGTCATGTCCTTCAACCGACTCTACTGGTAGATGATCCAAATCATAAATATTCCTCACATCTTCTAGAACCGTAGAATGACCACCAGCCTATAGCTTTTCCTAGATCTAACACTTAACAGAAGAATATCCAGCTATACTTCCATGACCACCAATCCTAGAACCTATTATCTTGGATGTATGTGGTCGGGCTAACATCCAACCAAAACCCATAAAATCATATATACCCTTATAGGGGAACGTGTATTTGAAAATCCTATATAAGTTACCCATATGTACACACTAGTGGCATGGATGGGGCTTATTAGTGTAGACCAACTGAACATTCCTTACCTTCCCAACCATATGGAATAAGACTTATCTAGTGTCTGAAGAAACAAACAAAGACAGTCGGGAAGGATGGTCTGAATTACCACCTCCCTTCTACTCATGCTCTTACCACTTCAACTTCTTCTCTGGAAAACTGCCTCTACCTTAGCCCACAGATAACACTACTCTAGAGAAACTAGACATTGTAATGAGAATGATCACCAATATCAAAGCACAATTAACCACCTTATAATTATTCTTCAACATGAATAGGAAATTTTGGGATCTAATGTCTGGACATAACACCATCTCAAACCATTGATAATTTATCTACACATTGAAAAAAAACACGGGCACAAACTAAACCAACTCAACAATATGGTTGGTTATCTACATTACATTATGATCCTCTTGGTGAAGAACCATAAAAACTCATGTCTTGGGGAAGCACAATGACATAAGAAAATAAGTCTTGTTAAATATGACTAAAAAATCCTTCCAACTGATCTGCTCTTTCTTCCTGGTTTGAACCATCAAGTCCCACCATGTCTGACTGGGACCTCCAAAAGAAATGAAGCACACTTCACTGTGACCACCTCAGAATTGTTTGGAAGCCCAAAAATACTTTCAATTTTTTGAAACCACTCCTTTTCTTCCTGGAGATCCATGTTACCCTTGAAGGTATGTGGATTTTTCTCAAGAGACTGCTGAGCCTTATCCTTTCCAGAACATTGTTCAGATTCCCTGACCCAAGCAGTAATAGGGTCCATTCCCTGACCCAAGGCTTTGATATACAAGACCACCACATCCACTATTCTTTGATTATTTAGTGAGGAAGAACTCTCTCCAGACTATTCCTATGGTTTCATAGGAAGACTCAGGGGTGTTATCATGCAACATCAAGAAGATATGAGAAGGAAACCATTAATACTATCATCAACATCAGATGGTAAAAATTTTCAGAAGTAAAAACATATTTCAAATACATCCATAACGCATAACAATACCATAAAAAACTCAATAACAAGTCAAAACCACATCACCAATTCCCAATTTCCATATAGATTCTACAACATGTACATCTCACCTAGAAAAAAATTCAAACCAATTCTCGATATCCAATTGAGAACTAAGTTCCATCATGAAATGTGTTGGACATATATACCACTCATAACTAGAACCTCAAACCCCGATAGTCATTTATCTGTTTTATCCATAATCTCCCAAATAACATTACCCAATGAAAGGGATAAACTTGGATCTAATTCCATTTTTTCATGAACCGTACGAGGGTACTATCCAACTAGACACTTAACCCATCCAGTGGTATGCTCGATGGGTATTCTGGATACCCATGGGCAACATAAAAGTTCATGTTTATTAATATTAAATTTTTGGGCACAATTTAACCCATTATTAGCATCAATAAACAATTATCAAGAATAAAACATAACACCGAGATCAATATACATAACAAAAATAGATACATCAATTTCATGTTAAACCATTACAACCTTAACCAAAACCTAAAACAAGAAGGTATAACAATTATTAAATCCAAAAAAAACTCTATAAATATATAGGTCTAACTCCCTCATTCAACCTCTCCCAACACCTACAAAAGGAGACAATAGAAATTAGATCCACCATCACCAATATGATACATATTTCCTTTAACTGTGTGAAATATAACAAGATCTACATACAAAAAAGGGTGTATGTAGGGTTTGATCCAATGTCTAGTTGGATGAAACCCAAAGAAATATTCCATTTGATAACATTATAAGACATTTCAACATGTATTTTTTAAGAATGAAATTGGAAAATTTTTAAGGAAATCATTTTTAAGGGGATTTTTTTGGAAAACATTTTCAAAGGAATCATTATTTGATATTAATATGAAGGAAAGGTCCACTTTATGATAATAGTGAGTTCCATAACAAAAGACACTAACCAGGCCTCTTTCATTCTAATTCGATAGCATACTAGTCCTAGTCCACACACCATATTCCTAGGATTCCCATTTTTTCCAATTTCCATTCCATGTGTCACATATATCACCACGTCTACATACACATATCATGAAAAACGAATAAAAATGGAAAACCACCATTTTTTATAGATAAAATCTCTTCCAATTCTATACACACTCCAAATCCATTTTTAAAATGTTCTTCTCAACACTTTCACCAATCATACAACCCATTTTGAATCAAAACATGGAAATAACTCATGAAACACAACCATTCACATTAGAAAACCAATAATTAAAACTATACTACACATGAAACCCTTTGAAAACTCATTTCCCACCACAAAAACAACCCATAAAGAACATATAAAAAACTAAGAAAGAATTCCTAAATAAACTAATAATGCTAAAGTAAGGAACCACATACCTCATGCTTGGAAAATTCCGGAATCCCATGGGAAACCACAACAGTGTCACAAGGGGACCCTCTAGATGTAAATGTACAACATAATCATCAATATCCAAACTAATAGAACATGATTAAACCCTCATTATGTCAACTAATTTGTTGGAGATTGAATAACTCAAGGAGGTGGGAAACAGTACCCAAAAAGAGTGTTGGGAACAAGGGAGAAAGGACATACTTCAAGATTCCTTGAATATTTACACCAACTCCAACCAAACATTTAAGGTAATAGGGAGAAAGTGGCAGAGGGAGAGATTCCTAGGGAGAAGAATCTTGAATGTGGTGAGAAATGGGTGAATTTGAGTTTTAATTAGGAATAGTAAAAGGGTAAAATCTATATTATTAATGATCTCAACAAGCCATAGGGTTATTAGGCATAGTTTTCAAACCATGTGGAAATTATGCAATCTCTACCTTCCAAGAATAAACTATCTGTATGTTTACCTAGGTGAGGCCATACCCCTGTGCGGTGGACTGTGCACCCCATACATAACCAATAGTCTATGCACACATTAACCACGTGAAAAATTGATAGGTCGTAAATCCTAGATAGCACCACTATTTATGGACTGTAGTTCTCCCTTGGATGTCCCATAGTTTCTACTAATGTTGTGACAACCATAAAGCACCTGTTGTTGGGTCCAAAAATCCCATTTTCCACCAAAAAACTCTATGAATTGCATTGTAAGAAAGAAAAAAAACAACAAAAGTACCTCAAGATAAAATCATGAATGTTAATAAGTCTTTAATAGGGTGTTTTACTTTATAATGTATATTACATATTTTCATATATTTTTTAAAAATATCCATCATTATTTAATGATTATTATCAAACTTCTCATCATATTCAGAGTCTCTTGTGGATAGATACTCATTCTCATTAATGTTTAACATATTCAAAGAATTAAAAGACATCTCCTCCTTGAACTGATTATTGAATACTATAAATTTTATCATTTTATAAGTGTTTTAAATATCATTTTTATAGAAATGTTCCATATATTAAAGTGATAAAATCCTTAGAAAAAATTTATCTAGAAATTTTCTCAATAATTGTTCAATAACTATATAGTCTTCCAATTTATTTTTATTTCATATTATGTGATTTTCCATTGAATTTAACATAATTAAGTAAACATAACTAACCATTTTCCCTTTTTTTTGAAATAATATACTACATTATTTTATTATTTTTATCAATCTCATCATAATTTTTAGAGTAACCAGAGGAATGAAACACCATCTCATTGATCATTAACATATTCAGAGAATTAAAATATATATACTTTATGGAATTATTGTTACATACACTTAATTAACTTTTTTCATAATTCAATAATGTGTTTTTGAAACAATTATGATAAAAAATTCCTTACATTGAATAGATAAAATCCTTTAAAAAAATTTATATAGAAATTTTCTCAATAATTTTTCAATGACTTTACAATTATCCAATGTGTCTCCAAGACACATAGTGTCACTATACATCTCATTAAACATGATTATACAGACTTCAATTATATTGTTTTTTCATTTTTTTATGTTTTTAAATTAATCCATAAAAATTTGTATCTTTATTTTTATGATCTTACCATTCCCCTAATCCTTATTTTCATGTGTGTACTACATTTCATCAGCTATATATAGCCCTAATAAATTATTTCATAGTTTTAATGATATAGTTTAAAATATGAAACTTGTTTCCCATCAGTCTCTAAATTTTTCATATCACCAAATTTCATTTCACTATATCTTGTAATAGGTGGGTAGCTAATAGTAAAATATCACTAATATCCACATATTTGTAACAATATATATATATATATATATCTAATTCATCAACCTGTGAAAATCATTTTCATCAATTAAAGTACAATTTTTTCTATTAATATATCAATAAATTTATATGATCACTTTAAATGAATATAATCTTAAGGGAACTTGGTTTTCTTATATATAACTTGATTTATGTGTTTCATTGATATATTATTAATATTTAAATTACTCTTTATCATTAAATAGATTAGGATTTTTCTAAGATTAAAAGTTTTTTATTCATTTTGTTGAGGGATATATATTAAAAATATTTTGAGGGAAAACTTGTGGAACAGAGATAAAATTCATGATAAAAATGATGCTCTAATAGGAGTGATAAGTCAAAGCTGAAGCACCAATTTCAAAATTGAAGGAACAAATAGAAAAAAGTTGATAATGCTAAAAATATGAGTAATCATGTTGTTAATAGATATTTCACATCATTAAAAATAAATGGGGTCTTATGTCACGACATGAGATGTTAAAAAATGGGGTGCAAAGTTTTCTCCTAAAAAATAATTACCTGAAACATTATAAGAAGTCCTTATAACTCCCATTTATGATTAAATGTTGGTCAAGACCCAAATTTTATTCAACTATCACCCCCAATGTTCAATCATATGGCTCAATGATTGAATTTATGAAATTTATGATCACAGAGGAGCCTCTACACCTATAAAAGTATGGTTAGGGGGAGATCTTAAAGCATTGGATTTGAGATTACAACACCAGGGTGAGGTGATGAGCAGAGCATAGTCCACCATTGGGATATCTTAAGAATTTTATTTTAAAAATCATCATTTATTTATTTATTTAAGTAACCCCTTGGTTTACATAATAGTTGGTTTTGATTTAATTCCACATGTGAATTAAAAATGGGAATAATAATTAACAAATGGTTTGTTAATTTTCAATTTTAAATATTTTTTAATTATATTATTAATTCATCAAAAATTCATCCTTTTATTTAGGTATTCATTATAAATTTATACATATGTGAGGTGGAAATAATATTTAAATGATAAAAGTGACTATAAATAGGTTTTCAGGATTTCTACTATGTTAGAAGTATTTTTACATATAAAAATTGAATTATATTTCCTATTTTATTAAATAACAAATGTTTCATTCCCATTGAGAAAATATATTTTTAGTAAGAGAGAGACTAATTATCATGGCCATTTGAAATAAATTTACTAGACTCCAATGAAAATATCGATGAATTTTGGTCATTCATGTTTATTAATTAAATGAACATTGATCATTAATACATTGTGAATTTTTTATTTCTTTCATTATTCATAAGTCATCATGATCATTCGAATAGGGACAAATTCTTATATTAAAAATAATTTAGATCTATTTTTTAAAATAAATTTTTTTATCCATTCTATGTATGTGGGATCAACCTCATGACATGAAAATCATATACTAATTATGTGTTGAGATGCTAGTTGTATTTATGTGATTATGTAAATTCTAAAATTTGATATCACTATTAGAAATAGTGATTCCCTATGGTCCTTCAGAATATGGTCAACCACGTAATGGAAACATATATTTATTATTTAAATTTAATATTTGAGAAAAATAATTTTATGATATATTTTTATGAATTTAATTTATGTTTTTCATTTATTTTTCACTTATTTATGAACTATGGTATTTTATTGTGATGGTCAGGATCCAATGAATTTATTTTTTGATAGAAATATATTAGTTCTTTCTAATGTATCTCAAATACTAGGTTGATGGGAAAAAAATATTATTAGTCAATTAGAAAGGTATTTTTAAACATGCACAAGCACAGATGAATAGTCTACCCAAGATATTCAACTTGACCTTGAATATGAATGGAAAGTGCACCAATGTGTAGAGAACACAACACATGTAAGATATAAAGATGATTTTATTTCATTTATTGACACACTCACTATTGCAGGTTCATATGTATAACAATTATAAGAGAAAAAAGAGACCTTGGATTAAAATTTTTTACATGGATTACTTCAAATTATTTGATTGTATCGAGATGAAAAATAAAAAGTAGATGAATATATGGCTTCTACATTTATGATGGAATATTTAGAAAATATAAGACAGTAATATTGATATGATGAATAAGTTAAGATAACTATAAAACAAAAGGTTGTTATTGAAAATATTGAGTATCAAAACCCCCATAGTTTTTTCCCTTTCGCACCTACTAGATGGGCAATGGATTCCACTGCTATAGAGAAGGTGCCCCAAGCACTGTTTGGTTTTTCAAATTTTCTGCCCATTACATCCCTCTTCCTGGTTGTCAGCTCCCCCGCAACCCATTGTGCCTAGCCACATCTCCACCCCTCCTTTCCCCTCACCCCCACCCCCACCCCCACCCATATCCCCTTAACCCTAAAGATTCCCTCTGGATCCTCTTCATGGACTCCTTTCTCCCATTCCATGTAGGTTCTATCCTTATCCCCCGTCTCAACTCTAGTAGTCCCCCAGGATCCATCTGCCCCTTCCTCCTTTCTAAATCAATAGTCCGGATCATTCAGAGATGCACTTTGTGGATCATGAGGAGATATTCCTCTATCATGATTCCCAAATGTTTTCGTGGATTCCAAAAAGGTTTCGAGAGATGAATCTTGCTTATCCCAAGATTTCCTTACGTCGAATTTATGGAGGTGGATGTGTGCCTCAAGTGGACTCTCATGGCTCACATTGGGGATGAAAAACCACCCCTCATCATCTTATAGAACTTCTCCGCCTCTTGGGGTCTAAATCATCTAGTTCTTATCTCATTGGTCCACAAAAAAATCATAATGCCTCATCCTCACCTCCAAAGATGATTTTTTGTTCTCATAGTGCAAGGCCCCTAGGTCCCATGACCAATGAATTTTTAACTTGTCCCAGTGGTCCCTGGAATTCCACAGGGGAAAAGGAAATCCCACTCACTACTATCGGGATCAACCTTCTTGGACTTCTTATTCCTTTTCAGAATGAAGGATTCCTCAAAGGTATCAGAGATTCCCTTGGTGGATTCCTATAAACTGATGAAAGGACTAGATGATGTGTTGATGCATTGTCAGCTCGCTTCTGTGTAGAGATGTATCTCTCCCTCCCACTACCATATTGACTGTCTCTCTAGGTGCAGGATGACTTCTCCTAGGGCCAGAACATCACCTACCCACTCTTCCTAAGGTACATATCACATTGCATGCGTCAGGTTCATTCCCTAAAAATGTTGGTGTCCCCACCCTAAATAAAGTCATCTCTCTGTAAGAACACCTGTTGTAAGCATCATGTAGTCATAATTTCCTCTCATTTCTCATCTGAAAGTTTCTTTGGTTTTGGATAATCCTAATTTCGATAGGCCAGTGGTGGCTCCTTATGTCACCTCCTTAACAGGATCCTAGTTAGCCTTAATCCCCTCACCCTCAAATGACTTGAAACCTAGTCAAGTCTTGGATCCCCTACTCTCAAGAGTCCCCCCCTAGAGGTTGGATTCACCTTTATTCCCCTACTTCTCTCTCTACTATCCTAAGGAACTCAAATAGGTGAGTGCCTACCACGTGGTATGTCCATCCATTCTGGAATATTGTCCATGCCTCCCCCTCCTTCTATTGTTCCCGTCTATCCCCCAGAGGTTCTTGTCTTGGCCGATGCGATCTACCTCCCTCGGGTCCCCCCCCCCAATGGGTTTCCCAATATGCCTGCTCAAGTAACCCCAAAGCATTTGAAGGAAGGCACCCCTTCCTAAATCCCAAGGGATCCAGGGTATCCCATTAGATCTCCCTCCAATGCACGGGGCCAGTCTTTTGCTCACACCAAGGGATCATCCTCTCATTCCACTTCGTTGTAGTCCAATGGTGCCAGAGTGTGCATGCAATCTCGATCAATGAACCTAAAGTAGATTGCATCCCCCCGATTCAAAAATCCACAAGTTCTAGGGCCAATTCCAAAACATTGATCGATAAATTATTTCTATAATGATCTAGAATGCCCGCCTCATTTTCCCATGGGTTAAGGCAGACTTCCTCACCAACAGAATTTGGAAACACAAGGCCTCCATCATTACCATCCTTGAACATAAACAGAGCCCTACCAAAATTAGTGATCTCTCCAAGAAAATCAACCGACATTGTTTCATGCATGCCGACCCCACCAATAGACATATTTGGATGTTTTGGTATAAGAACCTCTATGTTCACCTGGTTTAGGCCAATGACCAGTTCATCACTACGAAGGTGTCACTAGGTGACACTTCTCTCATCATGTCCTTAGTTTATGGGAGATGTGGCTCACAAAAAAGGGAATACTTATGGAATGAATACAAATACTTTGATCCTGGAAACCATCCATGGTTCGTCATGGGGGGGGGGGACTTCAACATTATTGATTACCCAGAGGAGAGGAAAGGAAGAGGTCCTTTTCATAGGAAAGTGAGATTTCATTTCATCCATTTTATGGTTGGGAAAGGGATAAATAATATCACCATATCAGACGACTACTCCACAAGGTGGAATAACTAATGAGGGATCCACTTCTCATGGAGTTGCTTGGACCACTGCCTGGCCAACATGTAATCCATATCCATGTTCTTCGACACTAAGGTAAGTCATCTGGTTCAGGGTTTAACTAATCACTCCCCTATCCTAGTTTCCATATCTTCAAGATAGTTTCAATAAAAAAGATTCCTCTATTATCATCAATGGGATAGCATTTCAGTATTCGACGACCTAGTTAGCAATGCATCGATAGAGCCTACCTAGGGGCATACATGGGTGTCCATACAAGCCATATTGAGACATCTCAAATAGAGGATCCAAGCATGGTTGGAGGATCTCTCTCCCACTGATATCATTATTGATACCTCTATGAATGTTGTTGAACGTCTCAGGAATATCCTTGAATATGCCTTGGATAAACAGATTTTGGAGGATCTATCCAACAAGAAATATGGCTTGGTGGACATGCTCCTTAGAAAAGAACACCTGGGGAGAGAAAAATCGAGGATCAAGTTACTTAGAGAGGGTGATATGAACACTTACTTATTCGACACTTGTATCAGAGAAAGGAAATAGCTGGTGAAACCTAATATTCTGCTGGATGAAGTTACGTATACAGATACTAGAGATACTTTGGGTGGCTTGGATTTGTCCACCTTTAAAGACCTTCTTATTGGACCTAATCTTCACTTTCCCAATGGTTATTATTTGGAGAACGGAGGGTTCTTTGATGTGATCTTCAACTGGCTATCGAACCAGGACAATGAGGTTCTGGGTTTTGTTCCTAATGATAAGCAGATCAAAGATAAATGTTGTGCCTCAACCCCGAAAGTACCCCAGGTCTGGATAGCTTCCCAATATCGTTCTATAGAACCTCGTGGGATGTGGTGAAAACAGATATTATCTCAGCTATCCAAGAATTTTTCCGAGGGGGGAACAAAATAGGGGTCTCTTATGCCACGACCATCATGCTCTTTCCAAGACCAAGAATCCATCCTCAATAATGTATTATAGGCTGGTGATTATATGCAATTCCCATACAAGGTTTTGGTTAATATCATCAATGCGAGGGTGTCTCTCCACATTCATTGGTGGGTATCCATATAATATCACTGGTTTGAAAAGGTCCACTCAATTTAGGGAGCCATTTCACTATCCCATGAAATGATTAGAGACATTAACTTCAAGACTCATGGATTCAATTTGGCCATCAAGTTAGATATGAATAAATCTTCTGAACGCATCGAGTGGAGCTTCATAATAAAGGTGATGGCGAGTATGGGATTCTATTTTTGTAATATTGACCTCATCTTTAGGTGCTTCAGCTCCTTCTGGTTAGTGGTTACTTTTTGGGGGAAAACATATAGGTTCTTCAAGGCCACCCATAGTCTGAGGTAGGGTGACCCTATCTCCTTGACCATCTTCATTCTCTTTGAAGATGTTTTTAGTTTCCTTCTTTAGAGGTGAATCAGCAGTGGCGTGGTGCTGGCCTATAATAGAAGAATGAGAGATCGTTCCATTTCCCACCTGATATTCATAGATGACATATTTATTTTTAGGAATGTTAATAAAAGATTTATCTTAGCCATTAACAGTGTTTTGGGGGGTTATTATCACTAGAGCAGGAATCTTATCAATAGTTAAAGAAGAAATTTTTAAATCTTCAACAGATGTAATTCCAATTTGATATCCTCAATCCAGCACAAACTTGACATGATAAATGGGGCCTTCCCTATGGAGTACCAGGGTACACCCATCTCCTTCGGAAGGCTTCGAATATGTGAATTCGACTCTCTTATCAGTAGGAATACAGACTGGGTTCCTATGATAGAAGAAAAAATATTTATCATTTGGGGATCAGATAATTCCAGTTAATAGTATCCTCATCGCTACCCCCATCCATGAACACTCATCCATTAAATTTTTGAAAAGTATCATTAAAAAAATTGATAATATCCTTGCAGGATTCATATGGGATCCTCTCTCGGAAGGGAATCTTCAACTGGTTTCCTCGCATAGGGTGCCAAGGCCTGCTAGGGAAAGTGGCATCAAAATCTACAACAATGATGAAAACCTCTTATGCCTGTAGGAAAATCTAGCATGGGAAGTCCTGGAACAGCATACGCTCTGGGGAATCACCATTCACAACTCTCATCTTGGGAATGAGTCAATGGTTGATGGTCATGATTCCCCACTCTGGTCCGTGATCTCCCCCCAGATTACTTCCCACCAACCCCACTCTAGATGGATTTTTGGGAAGGGGGACATATACTTTGGGCATCAAAAATGGTTCGGGAATACCCTCATATTCCGATGATGTCCAGCCACCTCGATCACCTTCAAGGAGGCCAGTTCTCATCTGACGTTTATCGAATCAGTTTTTGACAAGGACTAATAGGAAAACTTCAAACTCATTGATCTCAACACCAAACTGGATAGATGAATCTTCTCCCTCTCCTCCTTGGGGGTCTTCTATGTGATTGGCTTCTGGCATACGCTGGACACTCTTGATCAGGGTGATACATGGAATGAGATCCTTTGGTCCAAAGGCATCCCCTTAAGCACAACTTTCTCACTTTGAGGCTACGTCACAAGGTTATCCCCACTAATGAGAACATAATGTGTTGTGGCTCCTGTTGGCCTCAAGGTGCCCTTTCTGCACAAATAATATGGTGGAGAGTGCAGGGAATTTGTTCTTTGTGGGAGACTGGGTGAGGATGGTGTGGCAGTATTTCTGTGAGTTTACTACTGTCAATGTCAACTACATGGCTGATATGGAATTTATTTATTGATGGTTCCATGGTGTAGGGGAGGGGTGTCCATAGAATATGGCTCACACCATGGTCCCCCATGGAGGCAGTTGGTCGGTTTGGTAGGCTAGAAATAAGTCCAGACATGAAGGGTCCCAATCCCCTGGATGGTCCATCATCATTAGATCTAAGAACCTCCTCCTTGATATTTCCACACTTCTCAACAATTGGCGGGTGGCTCCTACCTAACAATGACATCAAGAAAATACTATCAATGTCCTTCCTTGTTGTAGTAGCATTAGAAGTCACTAGGTCTACTGGTCCACACCCAGTATGGGCCTCGAACTCAATATCAACAGGTCATAAAACATGGGGGGTCCTTCGTGGAGGAGGGGTGGTTTGAGACTTCATAGGGTTGGTAATCATGGCATTCTCTGCCTGCCTAGGTCAAGGATCCTCCCTTTAGGCGGAGGCCAAGGCGATGCTATATGGTCTTAGCTTATGTCTCTAGAAAGGGATCACTCTATCGGAGGCTCAAACTTATTCGAAAATCCATCACAATGCCTTTCATGGCACTGGGTCCACCCCTTAGTCGATTCATTATATTACCAGGAATTGTCGGGTCATGATTAACAACAACACTAGATTGGTACACACATGGAGATAAGGCAAGCAAGTCATAGACCACCTTGCATCCCTTGATGTCCATGGTCTAGATCCCATTTTCTTTCATAATGTTTTCAACATGAAGCTTTAGAGGGTCAACTTGGTTAGAGGGGATTCCCTTGGCCTTCATTATTTTAGGCCTCTTTAGGCCTCTTTCCGTTGGCTGTATAGGCCAATACACACCTGTTGTTTCCATTTTATTCCATTAATAAAAATTTACATGATGATTTATTGAGTAACCATGGAAAAATTTTAAAGAAGAATTTTACTCTGTCCAGATAGACATGGATTTTTTATGCCTTTCAACAATTCTAACTATAAAATGGTAACAACCTCAAATTTTCATATGAATTTCAATAATGAAGATACGATCTAAGATGTATGTGAAACAAAGTCATGAATTTTTCACTCTATGAAAGTTAGTCTTGTATTGTATGCTCATCAGCTAACCCATATATGGACAAGTTAAAAATCATAAAAAAATAAGTAGCTTTTGATAAGAAATAAATCATTTTATTTCTTTCTTGGAGATTGACTTTTTCCTCATAATTATCTTTCTATTAATGTTTTAGGTTAAAATCCCTTTTTTAGTCTTAATCACTGGACCATGTGCACTAATGAGGTCTTTTATTTTATATGTTCAAATTGATGGAATAATTAAAAATATTGAAAAAAATTAATTTGAGATCACAAGATAAAGCAGACCATTCCAAAGGAGGGTATTATTATTAATTTTAAATATTTTTTATATCTACCCAAAATTTTGGTAATTTTAAATAATATTGATAATAAAACATTCATGAATTAAAAATTCATGACTCATGGTGAACTCTTTAATTTTAATGTTGATGGAGGAGACAAACACTACAGAGGATAACCATTATGCAAACATTTATATTTTCTTTTATATTAATTTAAATTTGAAAAATGGGTGAGTAAATTTGTAAAGATAAATAATTTATTTTGATTTAACAAATAGTTAATCTGGTGACTTGTTATTTTTTTGTATAAATAAAACATTCTTGATACATTCCAAGGTCATGAAAAATCTAATAATTTTATTAAATAATTTTATTTTTCAGGCATTTCCGTGTGATATTTTCCCAACCACATACGTTCATTTTCTAGGGTTTCTCAAAATGTATTTTTTTCATATTCAATTCCATACAAAATTTAATAAGTGATACTCAGGCTTGTCTATCTATTAGAATATTCGTTGCATCCTAACAATGTTATGATTGATCAAATTAACACATAAAATTATTGTCATAATTTTTTATAATAACATATCATAAGAACTACCTTTACATTAATCCTATATAATGACCTTTGAATCCAAGAATAGTGTTCGTTGGAAAAATCTTTATTATAAGACTTTTAAATACATTCCTACAATGCTTTAAATATTTTTTCTGGTTTCCAAAAACATGGTATGGGGGTCTTGACATGGTGGATGTGATGTATTTATTATAAATCGATTAGTATAGGGGGGTTTTATTAGATATTATGAATGTTCGTGATTTATCATCTATTATAATCTATTCCACAATGAATTAAAAAAATATAAAACAATATATAAATTGGGGGGGGGGGTTTGAGTGTAAAAAATTATCATTTACATGATGAATGATTTTTATCAATTGGTGTTTAGTGGTGGATGTGAGGCTTGTCCAGAATGAAATTTTGAAAAAAAAAATAAACAAATTAATAAACTGCAAATAATTAAAAGAGTGCTTCAATTAGTGATATTCATTACTTCATGTGTCTATAGTGAGTTTTTGGAAAACTGGGAGATGAATATTTAAAAGTGTAATTATTTTATCTTTTATTGATTTCCAATGAAAATAACTGAGACCCAAACCTTATTTTTCAGCATTATTTATTTTTAAATCATTTACCCACCATCTCATAAGCTTCATATTCATTTGAACATTATGATGAATCCCTCATGATAATTTGTGAATTTTCATTTACACTGTTGAATGTAGATATAATGAAATTCTCTTGAAAGGACAATTATTCATGGTATTAGAAAAATTACACAATATTTGAACCTTGATGATGGGTAAAATAATTTAATAATGAGGTAAATTAAGAAGTGAAGAAACATTAAAAATATATTGAAAAATATGAATGGAAGAAATAAAATTCATGTTTAATTGAATGAGAAAATGTAGAATACATAGATGACTTGTTTCTTTGAAAATACTCGAGTCAATGAAATTCTTCTACTCTATGCTTAACTATTTAATTACAAATTTATTCAATTAATATTATAGGCATTAATGTTAAACATTTTTAATGTGTTCATCCTTTGTAATATATTGGGAATTCATTCTTTATAAAAATAATGGTTTTATGTATGATAGAATTTATATCCTCATTTCATTCATACGCTTTTCTAATATTGAAAATAATGATTTTTCTTTGATAAATTATCAAACCCTACAATAATATCAGTTTTTATTTATTATGTGGTAGGATACAAGTTAAAAATATACAAAGGAAAAATGAGTAGAATGTAGCAAAAATTCACTATAAAAATGATACTCTATGAAAATGGATAGGTGAAAGATGAATTTTAATCTCAAAATTAAAGATATAAGAATTAACAAACCTGAAAACACTGAATTACAATTATTCACAATGTGAAATCGAAATACACATCATGAAAAATCAATTAGAACTCATGTAATGGGAGAATACAGGAGAAAACAGTGCCAGAAGGTGTCACTCTAAATATCATGGCTTGACACATAGTTTTACATCATGATACTTTACCGAAAGAACTAGTAACTCGCTTTTCCTAGTCAATGTTGGGATGTACCTCCCTATTATCCACCTATCGCCCCAAAAGTTGACCCATCTATGTTCAATCTTTTGTTTAATAAAATATTTATTCATGAGGGAGCATTTATGCATAGAAAATCAGGGTAAAGAGGAGAACATCATGAATTGGTTGGGACATTAGGGCACTATAGTGAGGTTCTTGAAAAACGGAATCCTCCACCATGACTTCTTAATTATTTTCTATTACCATTTTAATTTCATTATTTTTTATTATCCCTCTCATGTCAAGAATGAGGGGGTGATTTTCTTTTCATTCTTGTTATTACGTGAAATGGGGAATTATAATAAATAATTTGTTTGTTCATTTTTGATTTAAATTGTATTTTTTATCTCATCAATTCCTACAAATTTATTCTTTTTATTTTATTTATGATTTATCATTATAGGTAGAGCTATATGATAAATAATATTTTAAAGAGTGAAATAAAAATAAATAGGTTTTAACTATGACCTTTTGGGTGGACTAATATATATGTTTAAAAAATATTTTAGGTTACCACTTTTATTAATTAACAGATGTACCACAGCCATTGACAAAAGGGACATAGAGTGATAGAGAGAATAATTAACATAACCATTGCAATTATTTAAACCCAATTTAAATAATAATTTAGAGATATTTTGGAAAATCCCATTTATTAATTGCATGAACATGGATATTTCATATATGGTGTGTAATTTTTAATTTTTTCCTCCCTCGTTCTTCAAATATCATCATGCTCATTAAAATAGATTTCAACTCTTTAAATCATAATTAATTTAGTTCTATTAAATTAAATTAAGTTTTTTATCCATCTCACCGCTATGGGATTGACCTAGATACTTGAAAATCATTACTTATGTGTAGATATTGTAATTGAAGTTTCATGTTTTTATAAATTGAATGTTTTGGTATCCACAAGGGAATAAACAACACCCTATAGGCTCTATTTTTTTGGCATAGTTTTTATGGATGGTATCAAACCATTTAAGAATATAAAAAAATATATAATTTCTGATTGTTAATTTTTTAATTTTTAACTTTATTTTAATATTCCCATTTGGTTTTTGGTGTTCTTTTCTATTAGTATTAGATTTGTTTTGAAAAACAATTCTACCCAATAAAAAGGAAAAGTGATTTTCCTATATGTCCCAAATCTCTGACTAATCCTACCAAAAAGATCCCGGATCTTGACAAGTGTACACCTAAAATTTATTAACAAAAAGGTAAAGCAGACATGTTAGGCATTGGAAGGGGGTTTAAAAAGGTAAGATTGTTTTTCCCCTCAAGTGTCACCATCAATCAGTGCCAGGATCCTGGAAAGACAACATCATACTTGACAATCACCCTCTTTCTGAGAATATCTGCGACTTTGTTCGCTTCCTGGTATGCGTGATAGACAAACAGATCAAGATGCCCAGCTGGGTGAGGCACTCAATCCACTGCGGTAAAAGTCTCTATGGGACATCCCTGGTCCTCATATTTAATTCCCTAACTGCAACTTCAGAGTTTGATTCAATCCATATGTTATTCCATCATTGGCGGAAAGCATGTCGAACGACATGGATCATCGCCCATAGCTCAACTTCGTAGGCAGTTCCGATGCCAATATAGTGATCAAAGCATCCTCTTAAAAACAGAGGGTTGGTTCGAAAAATACCTCCACATCCTACTGGTCCTGGCGTGCCGGATACTGCACCGTCGACCTTGAACTTGATCCATCCTCCAAGAGGTGGAATCCATCTTACTGATTTGAGAACAAGAGGTGGTCTGGATCTTCCTGCAACACCGAGGCACCAGAGAATGTTTAGTTCTTCAATGTTGTTCTACATCACCGCATTCAGAATACTTGCAGCTGCATGTACCACTTTGTGAAGCTCCTCAACACCTGCATGTATGGATGGATACCTCCCTTCAAACAAGCTTATATTGCGTGTCTTCCAAATAGATGTAAGGGCTGAAGTAGCAGTGACCAACAAGAGGTTTGGGACTTGAGCGTTGTTGCCATCCTTGCCAATACACTCCACCATGTCACCTAATTGCCATCCTGTAGGAAAATGAAGACCGACGATGTTGGCAATATAACCCCACATCTCCCCTGAAAAAGAAATGTTAATGAAGAGCCGTTGGATTGTTTCCTCAGCCCATAGACAAATGTGACAAGCTGAAAAAATGATCTGTCAATCCCTTTTCATCTGATCATGTGTTGGAATCATATTCCTCCAAATACTCTATAAAAGTATGAACCTCGAGGGCCTTATAAATCTATCTCTGAATTGAGACAGCCATGTTGGAGTTCTGGTCGAAGCATCACATTATTCCATATATAAATCCTTGGTGTTGAACAACCCATTGCAATTGGGCTTCCACACAAGTGTATCACCATCCATAAAAGTACAGTAACTAATTGCCATTACAACCTGCCTAGGAATATCAAAATTGATCCATTTTTGTAAAAAATTCAAAAATTGTCATCTGTGACATGTCGGAGGGTATATCCATCTTGTCCTTAATAGGTCGATCCAGCCAGCAATCACTCCAACTGTTGAGAGTAGATTTTTTGCTAACAAGTCACTTAGTTTCATATAAGATGCTTTGGAAAGAAAGCTTGATTGATTACCACACTGATGTTCCATGATAATATGAGTGTCCATCACGAAGCCTCTTCTTGAACCTTCTAATAATCAAATCACAGGAGGGGTCATCTGTGGTTAATAATTTCCATGTGAACTTACCAATCAGGACATCATTGAATATCCTGATGTCTCTGATACCCAGACCTCCTATCTCAATAGGTTTGGTGCACTCCTTCCATGAAACGATAACAAGCTTTCATTCATGTATAGATCTAGTCCAGATGAAATTTATAATCAAGCCATGCATCTCCTTGATGAGATATCTAGGCCACTTATACATAGAAAATGAGTAAACAAATTTAGAAGTAATAATTGAGTTCGCCAAGAACACCCTCCCTGCTTGCGAAATAGATTTTCCTTTCCTCTTAACATGTTGGCTCTCAATGCCGAAGCTGATTCCTCTCCGGAATTGACTTTTCACCTTGCCCCAAAATAATGGAACTCCAAGGTAATGGAAGGGAAGTGTTCCCTTTCTCACCCCAAGCCTCCTGATGATCCTGTTCTGCTTTCCTGTAGAGAAGCTAGATCGAAAAACAATGAAAGGCTTTCCCAAATTAATATATTTCCACGCCACCTCCTCATAGTGACTAAAGAGGGTCTTAATGAAAAAAATAGTTTTCTTTGGCGCTTTCAAAAACAAGAGGATGTCATCTGCTTATAGTAGGTGTGATGGAACAAAATCATTCGTCCTGTTGGGGCGCAACGGAGGTGCGTGGTACCTCAAACACACAAAAACATGAGCAAACGGAGCAACACCAGAATTTTAACGTGGTTCGGTCGTATAACCTACATCCACGGGAGAAGGAGATCTTCTATATTCACGTCTCTCCGGTTCTCGACGGAGGATTACAAAAATACATCACACACAGAACATCCATGGGATTTTGATCCCGTTTTATAGAGAGAAGGAAAACCCATTTCTTCTCCGGTAGGTGGAGGGTAGCTCATCTACCCTTGGAGTCTTCCCTGCCGGCTGCTGGAGGTCCATGAAGGCTGCCCGTTCACTGTAGTTGGTTGCTGCCTGAAGAAAACCTGCTGCCGACCATGCTGCCGACCAAAAAACTCCACCAATCACTCCCAAATTGGAAGTGGTCCCTACAAATCTCCCCCTCACGACCAATTTGGGGTAGAAGCTTGACCTGCAGTCTCCTTGCAGGTGTCAAAAACTTCATCGGCAAAATGAACACGTTTCTTCACGCCAGATGACGTGGCACTTCCATCATCTTCACTCGATCTCGGGCTGACTGTGATCCCCATCAAATGATACAGCCCCTGGGACTCCTTCCCAGTAAACATCGTTGCATCCCCACGTGAGACTTCTAATACTCCACCTGATATGGAAATCTTAAACCCTCTCGCATCGAGCCTACTCAATGATATCAAGTTCCGTCTCATCCTCGGAACGAATTTCACATAACCCAGTTTACGAACTCCTCCATCGGGTGTCTTCAATTTCACCGTCCCGACTCCTCGAACCTCGCATGTTGACCCATCACCAAGTCTCACCGAGTCCTGCACCTGCTGAAAAGTATCAAATGTACCTCTCGTCGTACATATGTGTGTCGAGCTCCCCGAATCCAGAACTCATCCGTCTTCCTTTGGATTTTGAGCCCGCACGTTCTTCCTTCTCAGAAAACGACATTCCCGCTTCATGTGCCCGTATCTTTTGCAGTAATGACACTGCACTTCTCCCCGTTCAACTCGCTCATCTGAATGCACGCTTCCCGTTGTCACGCAGATTTCATCATCTGCAGATAAACCTGTGATGTTCACATCCTCCTCTTCAACTTTCTTCTTCCCAGCAACGTACCGTTTGCGCTCTCCACAATCACTTTTATAGTGACCCTTCTTCTCGCACCAGAAACACGTGATTTCGCTCGGATCACGTCCCCTGAATTTTGGCCGCCATTCTTTACCTCCTGACTGTCGATGTCGGCTCCTCCCACGCTGATTATCTCGCATCGCCATGATTTGATCACCTGAATGCGTCATGGGTCTTCGAAATGCTTCCGAATCTTAAAGCGACGCCATCACATCGTCCATCTTCAGTGTATCCTTCCCCACGAGCAATGCAGTCACAAGCCCATCAAATGAGCTTGGTAGTGATGACAAAAGCAAAAGTGTTTTGTCTTCCTCTTCAACCTTCACATCGAGCCCCAATAACTGCGTCAGGATCTTGTTGAATTCATTGGTATGATCCAACAAATTCGCTCCCTCGTCCATGCGCAATTGGTACAGTTTCTTCTTCAGGAACAACTTGTTGGTGAGCGACTTCGCCATATATCGCTGCTCCAACTTCTTCCAGATCTCCTTCGGTGATGTCTCATCCAGCACCGAATACTTTACCTCATTCGCCAGACATAGGCAAATCGTGCTGACGACCCGCATCTCGAGCTCTTCCCAATCATTGGCACTGGTTGTCTCGGGCTTTTCTCCGATCAACGGTCTGATCAGGCCCTGCTGCACCAAAAGATCCTTCACCGTGCTTTGCCACAAACCGAAATTGTTTCGACCATTGAACTTCTCGATGTCAAATTTTGGTAGTGCTCCGCCACCCGTCATCGTCGTTGTCGCAAAACGCGATCACCACCGTCGATGTCACACCCTTTAATCACCACCTGAAAGTGTGTGAATTTTCAAAAACTAACCGTACGGATGCGTCCGGAACGGTCGAAATAGTCAGAATCGACTCCTGAATCGCCGAAATCGGACACCAATTGACCGAGATAATGTCAAAACACGTTCAACGGTCCAGATCACCCATTGTCGTGGTGCTGACGTGGCACGCCGGAATTCCTGCCGGAATATAGCCGGAATGTTGCCGGCGGCGTGAACAGTACCGTCTTCTCCGGCACGGGGTTACTGTTCACCCGCGGGTTTGACCGAACTTTGACCGGCCATATCTCCTTCGTTTCAACTCCGTTTTTCTCGCCGTTTGTGCCGTTGGAATCGTCTCGCCGCCCTCTTCCCGAATCTGCCCTCGGAAAAATTTTCCGACCACTTTCAATTTTCCGGCCACCGGAAAATTTGCCGTCGTCCCGTCGGTTCACCTCCGTTCGCTCCGACTCGCCTCTGATACCACTTGTTGGGGCGCAGCGGAGGTGCGTGGTACCTCAAACACACAAAAACAGGAGCAAACGGAGCAACACCAGAATTTTAACGTGGTTCGGTCGTATGACCTACATCCACGGGAAAAAGAGATCTTCTCTATTCACGTCTCTCCGGTTCTCGACGGAGGATTACAAAAATACATCACACACAGAACATCCATGGGATTTTGATCCCGTTTTATAGAGAGAAGGAAAACCCATTTCTTCTCCGGTAGGTGGAGGGTAGCTCATCTACCCTTGGAGTCTTCCCTGCCGGCTGCTGGAGGTCCATGAAGGCTGCCCGTCCGCTGTAGTTGGTTGCTGCCTGAAGAAAACCTGCTGCCGACCATGCTGCCGACCAAAAAACTCCACCAATCACTCCCAAATTGGGAGTGGTCCCTACACGTCCCTACTTTGATTTTCTTGCACAGACCAACTTGATAAATTTCATTAATATATCTGCTATGGTAATCTTCAGTAAGGTAAAATGGATCCCTGATAGCTGGTCCCCTTGCATAACTCCTCTACTGCATTGGAAGTATCCCCTTGGCCTACCATTGATTAAAATTGACAGCCTTATAGATGACAGTACGGAACCTATTAATTTTAGAGAATTGTCTGAGAAACCATATCTCTTGAGAATATTGGGCAGAATGCTCCACTTAAGGGTGTCAAAGGCCTTAGATATGTCAAGCTTGAGTTTAATCTTCCCTTTTCTTTTTCCCTCATTATATTAACACTTTTTGAGGCTATAACAAGCCAATTATGACTACACCGCCCAGGAATGAACCCATATTGATTCAGGGTAATGAGGTATTTAAGGAGTTCCCCCATCCTAGAAACCATAATTTTTCTGATTACTTTAGAAATGGTATTCTCGAGGGAAACAGTTCTAATGGCCTTGATATCAACTGCATTCTATTTTTTGGGATCAAAGAAATGAAATAAAAATTTACTCCATTGGGAAGATACGCATGAACAAATAAATCCTTGACAGCACTTACAAGTTCCTCCTGTATAATTTCCCAATAGACCATGAAAAAATTGTTGGTAAAGCCATTCGGTCCAGAACACTATCCATGTTATGTTAAAACAATGACTCTTTGATTCGTCCTTGCTTGGTTCCCTGGTAATCTTATGATTTTGTTACTGATCAATGTAGGGAGAGATGTTTCTAATAATCATTGCAGTGCTGTCCAGCCCGTCATCCGTGTATAGATCAGGAAAATATTCAAACACTGCCTTTGCGATATCATATTCAGATGTATAAAAGTTCCCGTTAATACTGATAATATTGTTCCCAGCCTTCACACTTTTCTCACTGTGATGTTTGTGA